>VMDR010000167.1:0-308034 GCA_007922815.1 Macrotus californicus
ATGCTGTTTTTTAAAAGCCTTCATATGTAAAGAGATACATACTAAAAATAATTATTGTTAAAATGATTTTTGATTGGTTTTAGAGAGGGAGGCAGGGAGGGAGGGAGGGAGACAGAGAGAAACACTGACTGGTTGTTTTACTTACTTACGCATTCATTGATTTGATTCTTATATGTGCCCTGAGTGGGATTCACACCCGCAACCTTGGCTTATCAGGACGATGCTCTAACCAGCTGAGCTACTCGCCAAGGGCCTAAAATTATTTTTTTAACTCAGTTATTACAATTAAAGATGTCTGAGATTTGCTTCAAATTAAGTGAGGGTGGGGAGGCCATAGACTGACCCTAAGGTGAGACTTGCTGACACTGGGTAAGGGGGACATGGGGGTCATTATACCAACATCTCTACTGTTATGTCTTTGAAAATTTCCATAACAGCAAAATAAAATCTATTTAAGATCCAAGATATTTTAAATTCTTCCCTGTGTAGAGCAAGGGCCAATAGCAGTGCCGAATGACTCTGGTGACTAAGGGGGCTTCCTGAGTCTCAGCGAGCCAGGCACAGGAATAAGGCTGAGTGTCCTGGGAAAAGAAAGAAGGATGACAGGCCCCAAGGGCACACAGCTGGATCTATTTCAAGTGAGGCCGCAGGCCTGTAAATCCAAATTCTCCTACACAGAACAATTCAGGATTCTTGAACAGACTCTTTAAAAAAATCACCACACAACCTGTATAGCTGCAGCCACAATCTACAGGATGTTCCAGCAACCTAGATTCTTCCTTTTACAAGTGAGCTGTTTAAAAATCCAGCAGCACAAAAATATACCCCCAAAGAATACTACACTAAGCCAAGGAGGTTCTAAAAAAGAAACCCAGTTACCAAGCCAAGCAAAAGACTGAAATGCTGTGAATTAGAGGTTAATTAAGGAAACATCTGAGTCAAAATTTAACACACCAAGGCCAGTTACAAATCTAAATGCACAGATTGCGAGTTTACAGATCCGATGGGAAGACATGTAAATTCATTCAGGAATTCTACTTTTTCTCTTCATGGCCTCCAGTATTATAGGCACCAATATTAATACTAGAAGAAATAATCTTACATAAAAGTGACTCCCACCACATTTCAGCTGAAGCAGAAATGACAGCTCAACTCCTGTCAAAGCGTGACAGCAGCCTGCAAAGTTCTTGTGCCATGGGTAGTGCCTGACTCCCTGAAAAGAGCCTGTGTTTGATAGAACCATCATCCCTGCTTGGCCAGGCACTGGGCTCAGATCAGTGAACAAGACAGACAAGGTCTGGGCATCCATGGGCTAGGAGCTCTCTTGGGCCCCCACAGAACCCAACAAGAGTGTGTGACCTTCTGTGTCCCCTCCACCATTTGGACTAAATGAGGGTAGGGCCCTGGCAGCAGAAGAGGGGTCTCCCCATGACAAGTTTCCTGAACTCCAGAAGGACAGCCCACAGCCTGGCTACCCCCAACAGAGGCCTCAAATATGCCTTCCTCATCCTCTGGTAAATCCAGCCTCACTTCCTGGGGTTAAACAGGAGGTTTTCACTAGTTGGGCAATCACTACTAGCAAAACCCTTACATCCAAAACATCCCTTTCACTCATAAAACAGTTTACCAAGTACTTCTTCACGGTTTGTTTCAAACAACAAAGCAGGGCTGCTTACAGATGAGGAAAGTGGGGGTCACAGAGGTTTGGAGCCCTCCTCCCACATTGGGCATGGCTGACTCGTATAATCAACAGGATACTGTGAAAATAACAGTGTGACTGTAAGGGTCCATCAAAAAAGACACTGTGGCCCTTGCTTGCTCTCTCTTGCATCGTGCTTCCCAGGAAAAGCCCACTGCCATGTTGGAAGGGCACTCGAGCAGCTCTTTGGAGAGATCCACAAAGTGAGGGACCGGGGCCTCCTGTCAACAACCAGATCACTTTGTGAGGCATATGAACGAGCCACCTTGGAAGTGGAGCCTCCAGCTCCAGTCAAGCCTTCAGATGAGTACAGCCTTCATGAAACATCCTGAGCCAGAATCAGCCCAACTAACCACCCACTCATGCATCCTTGACCCGTGGAAACTCTGAGATGTTTATTACTGTTCTAAGTCACTAGGTTTTCAGATGACTTGTTAGGTAGCAATAGATAATATACAGGGACACCGAGCCAGTCTCTCTGAAGATGAAGAGTGTAGCCATGTGGAAAGGATAGCCCAGCTGTGTGGGACAGGGAAACATCCCAGTAAGGACAGCTGTTGCCTGGAAACCCATCTCAGCTCAACAAAGGAAGAATTTGCTAGCATTCAGAGTTGTCTAAGGCATACCAGCTTGTCATGGGAGATACAGATGTGCTCTCTGTCACCTGAGAGATTTGCTCAGAGGCTGGTGCTAATGGGGCAGAGATGCTACAGGAAGAAGTCAATGAACAGAGGGATGGTTGGACTAAGTGACCTTTAAGTTCCTTTCCTACCTGGAGATTCTTCCACCACCACACTGTGCAACTTAACCAGGGACCTGGAGAACCTCGCTTGTCAGCCTCCCAGGCACTGAAGACATATCTGTGCCATGTGTGGCCCGCAAACAGTTACTGAACACGGATTTAATGTGTTGGGTCTTCTGGGACGAAATAGATGAAGCGTGAGTTACTGGTCCTGCCCTGAAGCTGCTGTACATGGCACATAAATGACATAGTGCCACCAAGTACAAACTAGGGCAGGAAGGGGAAAGGAAGCAGGAGGTCTGTAGCCCAAAGCCAGACAGAATGTCTGGAAGGCAGGTCATGAGGCACTCAGGTGAGAGAGAAGGCACTATGGGAATCTTCGCAGAGGTTAAGAATGCCTTCACCATCTCCAGAAGGCGAAGACTCGAGCTGAGCGGCAAAATACATTCAAACTTAGGAGAGCTGCAGGCCTCAGAAGAAGAAAATCACTTCTGTGCCTGCATCTAGCAAAATAATTTCATTTTCTAAAACTGGAGGATTCTGGGCAGGCACCTTTCATGGCGCAGCATGTGAACAACTCAGCAAAAAGTGGTGCCCCTACTCAGTCTGCTTGCAAGGCTCCCAAGACTGGAAACTGGAATACATCATTTAGCTCTGTTCCCATGCTCCCCTGGGGCTCAGGAGCAAGAGGCCTTACTGTCCCTGGACCAAATCCATTAGTGACAGCAGGAAAAAAAGGGACAGAAGCACCTGGATGCTACAACAGCAACTCCTAACTGCTTCTAAAAGCTTGTGGCCCCAGGGGCAAGAAGGCCAGTGAACATCCGGGCCCAGCAAAAGCATCCGCCACTCTTTCTCTACCAGGTCAGCCACCAGCTTCCCAGACACCTGGACTTTAACTCCAAGCCATTAAGTCAATAGACATTTCCTGAACATTGCAATGTGCCAAGCCCGTGACAGGCATAGATCGTCTATGATAAGGGTCCTTCAACGTCTCTCCCACCCCAACCCTCCCTACCTGGGGCTGCATAGCAGGAGGTGAGCTTGAATGTAATGCACTTGAATCATCCCCACACCATCCCCCTGCCCCCAGTCCGTGAAAAAAATTGTCTTCCACAAAACCAGTCCCTGCTGCCAAAAAGGTTGAGTGCCGCTGGTCTATGACATCTAATCTCTCCCCCCACTTCTTCCACTTGGTACCCCATCAAATTCTCATGAAGCTGGGCTAAAAGGAACCCAAAATCACCTAATCCAGCCTTCCTACCTTACAGATGAAGAGTGGGATCGCTAGAAGGAAGGTCAGAGGCTGGAATAGACTGAAGCATTTTGCCCAATTCTTAACACCCTCCCTGAGTTAAAATCCTAGGTCTGTCCACACCTTTTGTCAGGGAACTTTGCAGAATCATTCACTAGAATGGGGTGTGGATATGTTTCCACCCCACCGACATATCGGACAGGACCATGTGCCTTGATGCAGCCAATGGAATGTGGCCCAGAGTGAGGGTGTGCAGGCTTGAGGCTGGGCGCTACGGGGAGTAGCCATCTTCTGCCACATGGCCCAAGAGAAGAGCAAAAACAAGACTAGACTCCAGAGCGGAAAACAAGAAGAGAAGTAGACATGAGAACTGAGAAAAGTGTGCGGACAGCTGGACAAGCTTTATAAAACTCCTCTGTGGTCTCACCAAAAAAATCCTTCACCCTTCCTGCCCTAGTTGCTCTGGAAGGTTTTTGCTGCTTGCAACCAAAAAGCCTAAAAAAAAAAAAAAAAATCAAGACAACTGTCGACCTAATTTCTGGGTTCAATATGTCCCATGTTGAGATTCAGAGGGTAAAAATTACTAGGAAATATTTTTAGCTCAATTCTTGGTCTGGTGATTAAAACAGTACTACACTGCTGAAAATGTGGTCTCTGGTTCAGTTCTGGTCCATGCATGTCCACCTCATTCTCGTGAGATGCTCACTCTGAGGAAAGTCAGCCACCAGGTAAGTATGGCTGTTTGGAAGCCACCATGCAATAAGGAAGGCCAAACCAGCCCACGTGGACAGAGCACAGGGACAAGCCCTGAGGCTCGATGGAGAAAGAGAGATGCTTAGCCAGCCTCCAGATGGTCCAGCCCCTGCCAATTCCACTCCCATCATCTGACTGCAGCCCCATGAGAGGGCCTGAGCCAGAACTGTCCAGCCAACCCCTTTCTGAATTCCCAACCAACAGAAACTGCAAGCGATAATAAAATCTTTGTTGTTTTAAGCCTCCAAGTTACACAACAATAGATAACTGATAAACCTAGTGCACATGGGCAGCTGATCTTGCCAACTGTTTGAGTGTTTGGCAAGTATCTGACCATAAAGGAACAAAACTAGCTTCTTGTCACACCTCCCGAGCCAATACTCTCGCTGCGTGGTCACATGCAGAGCCAATCCTGAAGAAAAGCGAGCCAGGCAGGGGATCTCCTGAGTAAAGGTAACAGGTGGGGAACCAAGGATGAGGGAAGGCTCCCCCAACATCCCAGTCCACAGGCCAAAATACGTCCAAAATAACACACAAGAGGGTCAGAGGAAGGATGGATCCACCAGCCCAGCTCATTGCAGGGGAGTCCAGGTAGGTCCACGCTGAGATGACCTAGAAGTAAGACCTCATGTGGTTTGCTAAGGGGCAATAAGATGAGTTGGGAAGGAGGAAGATCAAGTCCCTGAGGAAGGGGAGGGAAAGGGGGGATGAGAGAGGGGCCTGACTGAGAAGGGCCTAGAGTGGTGAGCCCAGGGAAGCCACACACCATATTTTAGGAAGATAGCACCTACGGCTGCTTCAAAGGACAACACTATCTGGCGGTTCCCTATGCAAGCTCAGGAATGCCATCTGCCCTCTTCTTGGTTTAGGCAATGGCCCAGCGACGCAGATCAAATGATGTGAGTCAAGGCTGTTAAATTGGTGTTAAATGCACAGGGCTGTGGCTGAGCATGTGACGAGGTGTCAAGGAGTGAAGCTAAGTGATCAGAACTCTGAGAACTCTTAAAAATGGAAACAGACGCGGGGAAGAGTCACACTTCAAAGGAAAAAAAAAGCATACAGCACCCAGCATGACCCCAAAACTCACTGACAGTTTGCTTCATGTATGTGATTAAAGCCACAGCTCTGTGTGGTGACACCTGGTATGTGATTCACCACACATCACGCTGCCAATTTCAGTTTTGTTCAGAATGTTTCCTACCCTCTCTTTCTCCCCACATGTCAGTATCAAGTCGTTGTCCAGGAAACAGGCCCAATTTCCTCCATTTCTGCTTGAAATAAGCAGATTAAGGAACCTCACACCCTTTTCACAGACCTGGCTTTCTTTATTGACATAGTTTGCCAACTACATTCCAGAAGACTACAGGAGGCATGAAAGCCACATACTTGAATACCCAGCTTCCTGGGAGCTCCCCCATAGCACTTGGCCTGAACCTGCTGGCCTTTTACTAAATGGCCAGGATGGATGTAGATGCCCCTCCTCCTGTTCTTCCTCCCCCTTCCCCTCCTCTTCTTCCTCCTCCATGCACTGGTTTGATGATGGCATGCAAGTCTATCTCCCACACTGCCCTGTACACTGTTGGTCCTCAATAAATGATTCAACCAAAGCTGGTGTATTCTCACTGTCACAGCATTCCAGATTGCTCAGCAGGCCCCAAACTTGGATTAACAGACCCTCCCTAAAGAAGGTGCAAGGGTGGGTAGCAGCTAGAGAACTCACACCAGACAACCTACCAAAGTCACAAGAGTACCTGCAGATGAAGGAGGTCCATGTGGCAAGTACACCCCAGTCATATGTGAAAACAAAGCCACCAAAAGCCTTGGGGCCTTGGCCAGGGAGCTCAGTTGGTTAGAGCATCACCTGGATAAGTGAAGGTTGTGGATTTAATCCCAGGTCAGGGCACATACAAGAATCAACCAATGAATGTGTAACTAGGCAGAACGATGAATCGATGTTTTTCCCTCTCTCTCTCCCTTCCTCTTGCACTGGTGCTCTCACGCGTGCTCTCTCTCTCTCTCTCAAAAGTCAATTTTTAAAAAAGCCTTGGGGAAGGTATAGATCAGAAAAGTATCTCTGAAGCAATAAGCCAACTGCATGGCCAGAAGCTCCATGTGAAGGCCCTCAGCACACAGAGCAGCAGACCCCATGGTGGTTTAGACATTCTGCCAAGCTGGCATGTGCTTCATCTGATAGGAAACTGGAAGCCACTCTGTCACCTAAAGCCAAGTGTAAGCACTCATCTCTTACACTTGAACCACAGTGAGGACTGGCCCTGACCCCTGACTGATACCACTGAAATCTGCAAAGAGGAAGATCAGACCTGGGCAGAAAAGAATTAATATAGCAGGCCTGATACTGCTCATCCTTTGAAAGGCCTGTGTCCAAGGCTGGCCCTTGGCTGGAGTCTGGGAGTCTGGACTTGGACAGCACTCCCCTTCCCTAACCGGTAAGGGTGGCTGACTGCATCTAAACTGCTTATACAATGTGGTCTATGCCAAGCACCTACTTTCCTTCTGGGAGCCTGAACTTTGGCAACGTGCCTGAGGGTGCCCACGTGACCACCCCCCAGGGAAAACCCTGGGTACAGAGTCTCTAACGATCATCCCCAGGGTGGGCAACACTTCACATGTGTTGTCACAGCTTGGTGCTGGAGGAATTAGTGTGCTTTGTGTGACTATAATGGCAAAAAGACCCCTGGAAGCTGGCACCTTTCCCCAGACTTCACCCTGGGCCCACCTTTCCTTTGCTAACTGGGCTCTGCTGCCATAAAGCACAGCTGTGAGCACAACTTGATGGGTGAGTCCTGGAGTCCTTGTGGTCATTGAACCTGGCATTGGTCTCAGAGACCTTGACACAGGACCCCAGCAAGGAGTCTCCATGATGTGAGGTGGGTAGACACCTTGGCACAGGCTCAGTCGGGAGGCTTTCTGAGTCCTGGTGCTGCCCGTGAGCTCCCACTTCTTCCTCTATTTAACAGAAAAATAAGAAAGAGCCTACACTCCTTGCCAAAACTGCAAACTAAAAGTCACTTTAACACCTGCAGAGAATCCCAGAGACGTGAGGGCCTATTAGCCAATTGGATCCAACAGAGTGGAGGCCTCACCTCCGATGTGTGGCCTGCTTCCCACAGGGTCTTGAATACTTCACACGTGTGCAAGACAAACCAGCAAGCACACGGGAAACCAGTTTACAGAGCCACGTGATTGTGAAGAGCCCTTTTAAAAGCCTTACTTTGCTCCCCATTCCTCCAGCCACTTTTCAACGTGACATCATTCTAGGCATAAACAGACCACGTGCAAACTCGTTCAGCGCCACGTAAGTACAAATGAGGACCCCAGCTATAGGTTGTTGTTTCACAGAGGGGGCTACTTCAACACATTCAGATTCTGTCAACATAAAATATCCAGCTAATCTGCATTTGATAACTCACTTTTTCAGCCCTCCTGGCTTAAGCCAGCAATCTCCAATTAATCTTCCCCATCTTATTTCAGCAAACAAGTTTTGGAAATTGGAACCATTAAGAAAATCCAAACTTGCACTAACATCTTTGGCTTCCTGAAATCCCACAGAATCACAGGCAACTCTCATTCACTCACTCAACCATTCACACTAACCAGGCTACTGAGGGTTTCTCAGTGGCAAAGCACCATGCTGGGCTCTATGCTGAATACAAAGATGCCATGGACTGGGCCATGGTGTCCCTTTGACACAAAGCTGTCTGCAGAGACACCCACATCCACTCCCTGTCAACTCCCAGGGGTCCTTGGATCCGTCAGGGGCCACTGTGGGTATTTCAAATGGGAGAAATCCAAACCAGGGAACTACTAACACAGGGCGTGGAACTACTGAAAGAGAACCCTGGAAAAGATGAGGCAACTCCAGGACCATTGGTAGGGAGCAGACACCACAGGGGGCTTGTACTGTCCAGGGCGGAAGCTGGAAGCTGGGACACCAGTTAAGGAGAAGGCGGACCTGAACCACAATGTGGCACTAGGAATGGAGAGGAGGGACCAAAGGAGAGAGACAAAGCAGGGCATGTCAATTTCATCTGATGTGGGATGAGGAAGGGAGGAGGGAGCAGGCATGACTCAGAGGTTTTCAGCTATTCATAGAAAGAAAAGTTAGGAGGAAGAGCAGGTTTTGTGGGGGAAATTACAATTTGTGTCACTAGACCTTGCTAAGAGCATTGTTTTGCATTGTGCTCCTCCAAAACACGCGGCTAGTCCACTCAAGACCTCTTTGCGACACACTTGTGCTATATGCTAATAAACTTCAAACAAATGTTTACATATATCATCAACCTGTGCACTCCTTTTCAGCCTCCAAATGGTACCCTAGAATAGAAAACTGAATGATAGCTCAAATTAAAGCTGAATCCAAGATAATAAGGCCCCTTCTAGGGTGGAGACCCCAACGGCTTAACCTGCAGATGTGCACCCCCAACTTCACGTTTTCAGGGGCACTTTGCAACTGGATGGTCTTTTCCCATCTCCATCCTTCAAGGATTACCAACAGTGACATTGAAAACACTATTCCCTGGGGCCCAGCCCCCAGGAGAGTTTGCCTTTGAGAGTCGGCCTCCCTGGAGCAATGAGTACATGATCCATCCTAGAGGCAAAGATGTCTTGGTTAAGACATCTTCGGTTACCTAGACAACACCTCAAAAAGGGTGCAGGTCCCCAAATGTTCGGTGGTCTTCCTTAGCCAGAGGGCTTTCGAAATTTTCTTTCACGTGACCGCAGCCTTCTTAGAGATACTGAGTAATTTCTTTGAGGCCTCCCTTGCTAACTGACTTAGCCATTCCTATCCATAGCTCAGTCTGAACAACAAGTTAATGAAAATAAATGTTTCTGTTTGAAACCTTTTCCTGGTGAACAAATGTCATGTAGAATGTCACCAAACAGGGAACTAGTATACAACTAAACAGAATTTTTGCTCAACGGAATCAATTTTGTCATTAATATGGATAAAGCTAATGTCTGGCCCACTATCTCCTAAAGGATTTGCTAAAGCCAAACGCCTTTGAAAATTCCACATCATTTATAGTTTTTTTTCCCCTAATTTCATGTAATTACATGTTTCCTGTGAGATCAGAACTGGGGAATGAAATTTTTAATGTGAACTAACACCTCCCTCCCCCCACCCAAAAAAAGAAAGAAGAAAACTGAGCACAAAACCATATTCTCTTTGTTGGGCCCCAAATAGATGTGTGATTAAGAATGCCAAGCAATGAAATAAGAACCTCATCTCCTGTATTTATTTATTTATGTCCCTACCACATTGTTGGAAAGAAATAAAAGCCTGCTGACAATTACCCATACTTCCCAGAAATTCTTTCTATATGTGACAATATTTACAAAAAGCATTTTTTATTCCTGATAATATAAATGTTACTGAGCCCAGCTGTTGAGCATTATGTAGTTTCTCCCTTAAAATAAGCTTAAGTGGACAAATGAGCTTCTCAAGCAAAATCCAGGGCAGAAGTACCCTAGGAAGCCGCCGTTAATGGTGAAAGTCTAATCCAATCCCCAGTGGTTTTTCTATTACAATAAAAATGGGAATTGAAATGCAGGTCAAGACTGTGAGACGCCATAGTATGCCCATTTGATTGGCAAAGTCAGTGCTGCTAATATCAAGTTTTGCAAAGAATATAGATCCACAAAAGTCTCTTACTAATCGCAGGTGGGAGTATAGATTGGTACAAACACTTTGGAAAACAGTTTGGCAAACATGAGGCGAACATTCCTATTGTCTATATCCCAGCGATTTCATTCAAGAGAAATTCCCTCACGTGTCCAAGAAATTTCAGTCACCCACCAAGAGGCAAATGCATAAATAAAAAGCGGTACACTCACATTCTCAACTGTTACAAAGCAGAGTAAGTCCCCCCAAATCATATGCTGTAAAATACCCTTTTTTAATGAAGTTAAAGATGGTTGAAATGAAAAATATGGGTTTTTAAAAAACTGCATGTACATGAAATAAAACTAAACAAAAAGGAAAGAAAGGGGCTGGTGACTAGGATGTGGGATGAAGTGGAGGCAGGTTGGAGGATGGGATAAGGGAGGGAGTACAAGAAATAAGTGCTCACATTTTCTCCAAACACCAGGCTTCACTTAGTTAAAAAGAAAAAAAAAAATTATGGATCAGTCTTTCTAAAGGGAAGCTATAAGAGAAATGACTCTGATTCCTTCTCTACCAGCCACAACACCCTAGCAGGTAAACCTGACTCTACCTGGCCCCTACAGAGAGATAATAAAAATTCTTTCCCTCTGTTTTAGCTCACAAGCACCCGAATCTCGCCTCTATTCCAACCACACCACGCACTTGGAGAACTACGGTGAGCTGGCGGTCTGGGGAGGGTGGGAAGAGATCACGCACATGCGTGGTGCGGGGCACAGACGGGGCCCTGGAAAACCCACCCTGCTGCTGTCAGCTATGAGTGACAGGCCTCAAGGACACTCAGTCCTTGATCCCAGCAGGCAGGATGGCCCTGCCTGGTCTAGAAGCCAGGATTCAGATCAGAAGCAGGGGCCAGAGAGTGGTGTCAGACACCTAAAGTGCTGAGAGGCACGAGGAGGGGCAGACCAAAGTGTTTTCCAGAAGGCAGACTTGGAGTACATAGGAAAAAGTGGCAATTCTAGCTCCACGTCAAAGTGTCTTTTCTACACACAGAGACTTACTCATCTGCAGCATTCAGGCACAGCCTGCAAGCTGGGTGCCTCTGAGTGAGCCACTGAAGTCCATTTATTCAGCCTCAGCTTCCCTTCTTATAAAATGGGAATGAGGACATCTTCATGGCCGGCCTCACGTGGAACTAAATGAGAGCACGAGGCTGTACAAATGATAGTAATCATTCACCCCACCCAGGGGAGTCAAGCAACAATTCTGTCCACCTGAGAACATACACGTGTCCAGACTGAAAACCACAGAGCTGAACTGGGCAAGCACACACACGAGAAACTTGTTCCCACGCCCTCCTCTCCCAAACCAGTATTTGTCCCTACGACCTTATCAACAAGCAGTAAGAAGTTTTCTTAGTCACCCAGAGAATCTGCACATTTGAAACTACCTTAAGTGCCAACTGCCTATGCAGCATACCCCAGAGATATTACAGGTTTGGTTCCACATCACCACAATAAAACGTGTATCACAATAAAGTGAGTCACAATCTTGTAGCTGGTGGAGGGTCTTGCCTTCCAGTTTTAAAAAACACAGCATCTCCCGGGCTAACCCCCTGAACCTGTCTCCTAGGCCCCTTTTCCCTTTCCAGTGAGCCAAAGCAGCCTCGCCTAGACTCTCTCCTGTTGGTTCTTCTGTCCTAAGCCCTTCCGGGTTTCTTCACTGTCCCCGGCTTTAATAAATGTACTCTCAAAATAACCAAAACCAGAAAATGCAACACCTGTGAAGTGCAATAGTGCAAAGCACAATAAAATGAGGTCTGCTTGTGTAAGTTATTTTAAAGAAGATAGGACAGCTTTGCACTTCCAATTAAAATCAAACAAAAATGCATGAGGTCAGGTTTTCCTTCCACTAGAACTTCCTACCACTGTGGGACCCTGTACTCGTAAACATTACCTTGAGTCCTCTAGGTTAGCAGTACCTGGTACAATACAGAGAACTTAGAAACGCTGAGCTCAAGGATGAGTGGGCATCTGGAACAGGCTCAGACTTTGGAGTGCAAAAGGCCCGGATCAGAATCTCTCTCCACCACCTACTGTCCGTCCCCCTGTTAAGCCTCAGAACCCCTCATTTGTACAACAGGACAATCCTGGAGCCACCTGACAGTGTCACTGTGAGGATGAAATGCAGGTAAATGAACATAATGTAAAACAGGGTGTGGGGTCCAGAGCCAACATGCCCTATGGGTTACGTCCCTTGCCTTTAAGAAAACAGAGCGATATTTATGCCAAATCACTGGCAATCCGTATGGTTGCATGTCGGTGAAATGCTGACCTACCTGACAGTATGATAAATGGGATAAAAACACCACTTGGAAAAGGACCTCTCTGCTCCATTGCCTAACTCCAAGAACACCATGTTCTGTGTGGCGTGTACTGGCACAGCTGAGTGGGCTGAGGGGCCTTGATACATCGCACGAGAAGGGACTATTAGAAACACATGTCAGCTTTCTCCGCTGCTAGGACTTAAAGACAGGTGACCCCCACTCGGAATGGGGAGGTCCCAAATTCTCTGGGGCACTCAACCATCCTCTAGAAGCTATGCTCAAAAAGTCCAGAAAAGACCATATTAAGTTCTATGGTGGGTGGCCTGAAGGGATACTGCCTGGCCGAGTGAAGTGAGCAAACAGCAGGGCAGGGTCCTCCTGTTTGCAATGACAACGGAGCAGTGCTCCTCAGACTACGGTCGGAAGCAGCATCACCTGGGAACTTGATAGAAATGTCCAAGCTCAGGTGTCTCCTAGATCCACTGCATCAGAAATGCAGCAGGTGAGAGGAGAGGCAGGGCAGCACTTGGGTTTGCAACAAGCCCTTCAGGGAAATCTGATGCTCTCTCAGGTTTGAGAATCAATGGTATATAGAGTGACCTGAGATCTCAAAGTTTAAACCAACCATTACCAGGAAACAGACCAAGGCAACGGTCAAAAAGGAGAGAAAGCCTCCAGTATCTTTCTCTTTCCAACCATTTCAGGGGGCAGACAGTCTTCGCTATACCCCACCACTAAACAATTTTGAGTCTCATGTGGCTTCTGGAATAAGGAAGACCACAGCAGGCTGCTTCCGGAGTCTCTGCAGAATGCCAAGATGGGCTCTCCAAGGGCAGGAGCTGTGTCTCACACATCTGTGAGTCTGCTGTGCCCGACCCAAGGCCTGGCAACTAGCAGGCATCAGGAAAGGTGACCAATCGAGGAGGTGACCATGAATGGGTCCCAAGGACTGAACAATGTCAGTTTCCCCTCAATCCTAATACAATGATCTTAGCTCCTGAACCAGAAAGCTCCTGAACCCAGGACTCTGTGGGGCTGACTCTGGCTAAGCTGTCTCAGGTCCCACAATTACCAACACCAGAGGGGCCCTGAGGTACCAGATCACTCCCACACTCCACCTTCCCGCTACACCCTAAATCCACTTGGCTTGCCAGAGATCATGTCTACAGGGGGCTCCCCTGCCAGAGGTCAGGGCGCCCAGCCCTGGGAGGTTGGCTGAAGACACTACTTCAGCTAGAGTGCATGTTCCCAAGCATCCCTAGGCTAGCAGTGGTGTTCTCCGACCCCAAATGTCCTCTGTCACCATTACTACCCTCCAAACTCAGGTGCCCCACGGTGGCACTTTCATACCTGTAGTAAGACAGCAGGCCGTTGCTGAGCACGAACCAGCGGCGCTGGTAGCCCTTCAGGTAGTTGGTCCACTTGAGGAGCCAGCCCTTGAAGCTGTCCAGAGGCAGCAAGGCCACTGGGACGGTGGAGGTCGTGCCAGTTCCTGACATTGGAACCCCCAAAGTCATCCTCACTTGTCCAGGTCGCAGAGGAGGTGGGGGCTTTGACACCGGCTGCGACCCTGGCTCGGGTCTGGTAAAGGGCATGCTCCCCATTACCGGCCCCAGCGCCGGTGACTGTTCAGATGAGGCCCTGGAGAAGTGGCCTGCCCCTACACTTGAGCCGAACTCTTGCCCGGGCCCTGACCCTGACCCTGACCCCGGCCCCGGCCCGGGCAGCAGTTCCGATTCCTGTTTGTGCCTTGGCCTTGGAGAAGACGTCTTCTGGGACCCAGGCTGCGATCTTGGTACCAGCTCCGAAACTGGCTCCGACACCTGTTCGGACACCGGCTCAGGCACCGGCTGGGGCTGAGGCTTCGGCTCCACTCCGGAGCCGGGCGTGGCCGCGCTCATACTCGGTGCCGCCGTGTGGCACGACAGACAGGGAACGACCGTGAACAGCGACGAGAGCCCGCGGGAGCGGCCGCCACAGCCGCTGCCTCGGCACAGAGCGGCCGCTTTCCCCATAGAGCCAGCGGACCCGAGCGCGGCCGAGCTGGGGGGAGGGGGCGGCGGGAGGCGGGGCCGCGGGCGGGGCCGCGGGCGGGCGCGTGCGGGTCCCTCCGCTGTCCCGTGCCCCTCGCGCAGCTTGCGTCGGCTGGCTGTTTTCTCCTCGCGCTCAGCGGGCGGCCACCCGGGTCCCCCTCCGGCGGCGTCAGCGCCCCGCTCAGTGCCTGGCGCTTGGAAGGCGCCCTGGGAACACCTGTGGGGCCGAGAGCTCGCTGGGCGGGCGACTGGGAAGCGACGGCGCGCTTCAGGCCACCGTCCCTGCCTGCGCCCCAACCCGTGCCAGGCGCTGGGGGAACAATGATGAATGCGGGGCCCGCTGGCGCCCAGCGCAGCCTCTCCCGGCGCAGCCTCTGCCCTTGGGCCCCTGCGCCGGCGCTCTGTCCAGGATGAGTTCGCTCCCGAAACCCAGGAAAGCGGAGGTGAGGGGTAGGCGGAGAGCAGGTGCCGCGCTCAGAAACCAATAAATGCGCCCGAAGCACAGGGGCCCGGCCCGATGACGCTGAACGCTGAAGAGGACGCCCACCGCCCCCCATGGCAGCCATTACCTGTCTGTGGATCCTTCCCGCGGCGACCAGACTTGGTGGCCCGCAGCCACCGCCGCCTCCACCTCTTGGGCCAGCTGGTCTCTGCTTCATGCCAGGGCACCGCAAGAGGCGGCATAGTTCAGGCTCTGTATAAACAAATACAGAAATTTTGTCTAAAGGCGGATTCTTAACTTGGACTTCATGGACATCCCTGGTAATCTTGGCTGGTGGTCTGTGAGGCTTCTGCAATAGTCTGCGGAGTTTTACGTGTCTGTGCATTTTTTTCTAGGGAAAAGTTCCATAGTTTTCACGGGATTCCCAAAGGAATCTGTGATCCCAGAAATGTTAAACATCACTGATTAAGAATCCATCCTGAAAAGAAGGGTCGATGGTTACCACAATCAGAAATACAAGTAGAAAGGTTGGATATTGGGCTTCTGCCCAGACCCTCCCAGCTCTAGACCTCTGGGCAGGCAGGCTCCCCTGTGTTCATCTGAGTGTCTTATACCCTCCCCCTGCCCAGGGGTTATGCCTGATCTTGCTTGAGACGAGACTGCCTGTGCCGTGGTCATGTAGGGACCACGCCTACATAAAGTGATGGCAGGAGCTGAACAGACTGGAAGATCCCAGAAACAGGAAGGGCAGGCACTCCCCTAACTCTGTGTGGGGCAGAGTCATGACTACCAGAATAAGGAGGGCTCAGTTCTGTGGTGCCAACATCCCTGCTGTGAGCCCTAGCTGCCCTCAGATGTTTCGTCCAATCACTGGAGAAGAGCCATGCTGTTTTGTGCTTGGGAAATATGTCACCTGTACTTTGCAAACAGGCATGAAGAGAGGGGCAGAGCAGTGGGCTGGAGCACTTATCCCCCTTCCCTGCCCTAGGTTGTGTGTGAGTCTATATTTATTATATACTGGGTAGATACAAAAGAATATTGTAAAATATGTGTAGGGCACACAAATAACAATACAAGATGCCCAAGGACCCACTCACCAGTTTTAGTAATAAAATGCCCCATTTTAGTTCCCTGTTCTCCTTCCTACCCTCTCCCATAATCTGTTGACTTTGAGCCCAAAGGCTCCCTGGGTTCTTTCAAGCCAGCTGGCTCCCACCTCCTCCTTAGTTGGCTAAGAAGAGAGTGTTCCCGGCTGCTGCTTCCACCTGTTCTATTCATCAAGAGCTCACATCCTCTTTCCATATTTCCAAGGACTTGTTGCAATCACTCATCCATAAGTGATCTGTATTTAAAATGGAAACACCCCAACTTGGCCTTCGCAAGTCCTCTTAACTGTTCCCTTTTTCTCCACGGCATTTGTCACCGTCTAAATGATTTCTTTGGTTTATGTATGTCTCCTTCTGTTAGAATGTAAGCTCCAGGGTGGCAGGAGTCCCTGTTAGATTTCTTTCACTGCTCTATCATCCGGGCCCAGAAGACCTGACATATGGTATGAACTTAATGAATATTCATTGAGCGAAGTCTTCATTCTAGTTCTCTTTGCTGTTGGGGACTTTTGGAATGCTCGATACGTTTATTTCAGCGAGGTCTCAAGGAAAATGAGCAGCACATCTGGGTGCTAGTCAAACATTCCCAGCAGGAAGTCTCAAAGTCAGTCATTCATAATATATATGTGAGGGATCATGGACCCCTTTAATATTATTACGAAACTTAGAGGATATGTAAATCAGCACTTACACTTAAAATCTTACATACAATGTATGAAGACCATAAATTTCATCAAGGACCTGTGCTCTTAGAACGTTTCTGGAAGATGCATAGAAACTATTAACACGGTGGCCCCAGAGAAGTGGAAGAGGGGATTTCTCCTTCATTATATACCCTGTATATTTCAGTTTTGTATAAAGTATGTGTGTTACAATGTAAAAGCTTTAGAAATGAGTTAAATATTTTTAAAAGATTTTATTCATGTTTAGGGAGGGGGAAGGGAGGGAGAAAGAGGGAGAAAAACATCAATCAGTTGCCTCTTGCACTCCCCGAACTGGGGACCAGCCTGAAACCCAGGATGCATCCTGAATGAGAATTGAATTGGCAACCCTTTCGTTTTTCAAGATGACACCCAACCCACTGAGCCACACCAGTCAGGGTGAAACTAGTTAAATGTTTTAAAGGAACTTATGTTCTCATACCTTGGGGAGATCACAAACTCACATATCTCTAGGGGCCAGGGGTGCAGTGAGTGCACTTGGCTTTAGGATAATAGGCAGTAGTGGGAGCTGTGGCTTTCAGACCCTCCCCAAAGTGCCTAAACTCAACAGCATGAAAAATATGGTATCGATCCAACTCAACACTTCCTGCTGTCAGCCCCAGGAAGACTGTTAGTGAGCAAGCTCTGCTTTGCCCTCTTGTTAGTGTGATAGAAACGGTAAGTTTTGTTTGAAAACCTTTCTGGGGAGTCAGTGATTCCTTAGTGACAGAGTATGGAGTATGTAGAATCTATAAAAGCAACAGAAGGAAAAAGAAAGTAGAAAACACCTCGGAAATAAGCTGGGCGTGCCAGAGAATATGGTTGGTGGTACAGGATGCACATTTCACAAAGAAAGGGGCAGTAAGCTTCCCTTTTGTCAACTTGTTCAGCCCCTGATTGGCAGGAGCTCCTGGTCCAATGAGAGAACTAAGGCAGGTTAGTGGATGCTGATGGCACAAGGGGTGAGACAGATGAAGTGGATCCAGTCTGGGAAGGAAGAGTTCACCTCAGGATAAGCTCTATGAGGAAGGTGGACTAGGAGCCAAGCCCCGAAGGGTATGAGCTGAATTTCCTCCGGTGGAGATGTGGGAGGGTTCTATCTCCAGCAGAGTGAACAAAGGTAGGGTCAAAGGTCTGGAGGTAAAAAAATCCAGGGGACTCTTTGAAGAAGAAAAAGAATTCATGAGATCTGGCTTGTGGGAAGCAAGGCTGAAAAGCTAGTTCCATAGGATCCGACCCTCCCAGTTGGCCCTTTGAACAAAGCTAAGGGACGGTTTCCCCCATGACCATTTCATCCCGGTAGAGACTATGCATTAAGCCTCCTAGAACTACCCGAGGAAAGCTTGGCTGGGGGTCCAGTGACCACGGCTCCATGACCAGGTTCCCAACAGACACTCTCTAACTTGGACACCCTAACAGGCTAGGAATGTATTTCGGTTCCTCCTCCGAAGGCATTAACTGAAATATGAGGAAACGGAGAAGTCCACCCAGACCCAGAGATGGGGTGTATGTGGCCCAGAGTCTTAGAGCTGAGATCCTTATTCTGGGGCTCACGGTCCTGCACGAGGCTACTTCTGGAGGTTTACACACCAACTCCAAGTTTTAGTGCAACAATTACGACTGCCCTGACAACCCGCTTCACGTTTACCCCCATGAGGTGCCAGGCCTCGTGCCAATTCCTGACGCACTTTGGCTCACAGAGTTCTGAGAACAGCCTGTGAGGTAGGTACTACAATTATTCCTCGCTTTGAAACAAGGAAGCCGAAGCTGTGAGAAGGTGAAGTGACTTCCCCTGAGAGTCAGAGCTGAGATTCAAACCCAGAGCCATCTGATTGCAGGGCCCACGCACATCAAATAAAACCTCACTGCAGCAGCGGGGGATGAGGACACACGGAGCCCTGAAGGCTTGTAGGTGGCATTTCCAGTGGCCAACCGGTTGAGCAAGGCAAATTCAAAACATATTCTCCTTGTAAAGCCCAAAGGAGGCACCAGCCACCAACAGGGTTTTAAATCTGATTATTTATTTTCACCTACAGACGGCTCCACTGTAAGCTCCATGAGGGCAGGGGATTTGAGTCAGGTTCGTTCACAGATGATTTCCAGCTACAGGAGTGCCTGGTCCATATGAAGAGCTCAGTAAATGCTAAACAAGGTGGAAGGTGAGTGGTGGTGGACCACAGGGAGAACTGAGAAACACTGTCACACAAAGCTCCTGGGTGGGGGTACTTCCAGCAACTGAGAGACCCAACTGAACCCGGTGGGGATGTGTATTTGAATGACAGTGTTTTCAGGAAAGAACATTTGAAACGTTCCCAGTGAGCAGACGAGCTAATGGGATTCCATTAGGAATCATCTTGTCAAGTGGTACATTGATTAGTAAAGCAAAAGTCGCCCCGGATGATCATTTTGTACAAGCCTGGATTTTACTGGCTTTGCTCAGAGCTGGAGTTGCGCCCACCCGCTCAGCAGATGTGTAGGGAGCATTATGTGTGCAAAGCTCTGTGCCACGTCTTGGATCCTGAGAAGTGGAAGGAAGTGCAGAGACCAGCCACCAGCACCCACCCCAGTTGCAGGTGGGAGAGGTGAAGCCCAGAGAAAAGTTACTGGGGGAGGTAGGGATCCCTGTGCAAGGCCTGTGTGGCTGACTCTAACCCCCTCAGCCCTGCAGAGTTCCAAAGACAGCAGCTGGACCAGGCTCTGAATTGTATATGCCCAGAGTAACACTTTTCAAGACAGCAAGGGGCTGGGACAGGTTGTGTCCCTGCCTCTTGTTTGTGTTTGGAGTGCTCAGGAGTTAAATGACTTGGCCTTCCAGGCACATGCATTCCGGCAGATCCTAGCTGAGCACACAAACATCTGCTGACCCCTGGTGGTCACTGTGGGATCTGCCTGGCCCAGGCGCCAAAGGCCTGGGTTGCATCGTTTCACAGCCAATGGGACAGTGGTCAGGACTCCTGTGTCCCGTTCTTCCACTTCTGGGGTGAACATGTCCCTAGCTCACATCTCCTCTGAGAACCCAGCCTAACTCTCCCTAACAGACTATTTATTCCAGAATGGATGACAATCTTTTCTTAGCCACCCGGTAAAAGGAAACCTGGGTTTTAGTCCAGCTCTAAGTAGCTGACCGCAGGTGACTGACATTACAGCCGAGGTACCTGCAATACCGTCTGTGAAATCACGTTCAGAGGGCTCCAGGTCCCAGGCCTTCTCTTCCAACTAGAGTGATAAAGATAGAGAGCTCATCATGTGGTTGCTAGAAGATCTTGGGAGTGAGACAGGCTTGAGATGAGCTTTGTTACTTACTTGTGGCCTTAGGCAGGATTCTTACCCTCTGAGCCTCAATTTCTGATCTATAAACCAGGGATAATAAAATTACCACTTTGTCATTGGAAGGATTCAATGAATCATATTTGAAAAGAGCCGTGCCTCTCACATGAGTGTTCAATAAGTATGAATATGCTGATGGTTTTGATTAGTTGAATGGGCTTCCAGGTAAAATTTCATTTAAACTAAGAGACCCGGGTGTGGGTATGTTATCCACTAAAGAATCTCTAAACCCCTCAAGCTTCAAGATTCTATTTCTTGAACGTTATCTTCCCATCAACACCCCTCCATTCTTCCCTCATTGATTTTCTGTACCTTTAATCTTTTTCACTCCCAGTAATGAAGTGGCCTCTCCAGAATTTCATCATTTCTTGTTCCTTACTTAAATACATCCTGTGGTTTTTAATGCAAAAATGGAAAGACTAAGTCCACACAAGTAGAGATGAATTAATGGCTTACAAAGTGGCCCATTAGGTCGACATACCAACCCCCGACTCACTCTACTCCCAGGGGTCCCCAGTCCTTTGGACCACAGCGTGAGATACAAAGACCCTTAGCTAACTAAGGCCAGCCATCCAGGGAAGAAGGGTGCATGTGGCTGGTGGCGAGATGAGCATAAGGCTCAGAGAGGCCTAGGAGGTCCAGAAAATAGAGAGCTCCTGGGGATAGTTTGGAGATAACAGGGCCAGGCCTGCCCTGCCCGCCCCCTGAAGACCTTAGGGTCCCCAAAGCCTTTTCCCTTTCTAGGTATGAAACAAATACATCAAATAGCAGAAATATACCAAAATGCTAGCAGTGGTTAATCTAATAGACGTTTGGGGTTTGGTTTTTTGGTTTTGGGGTTGTTGTTTGTTTTTTTTTTTGGTAAATATAGTCAAGTTGATTGTATAACAAAATTTAAGTACTTAAAATCAATTATTCTAACCAGTTGTGCTGAGCCAAGAAAACAGTCAGGAACCTAGAAAAAGACTGTTTGGGCTCCCACTGAAAAGTAGCAAGCTCTAGTTCTCGAAGGGAGATCCTAAAGGTGGGGATATAGAAACATCATGAACATCTGGCTCCCTGGCTCCTTTCTGGTCCCGTAGCTGGGGGACCACTGAGACCAAGCTCAGAGGAAAGCCCACCGAATGGCCAGGCAGCAATGCCGAAAGGACGAGACGAGGATGAGGACAGGTAAAGGAAGACTTCTGAAAGCCACCAAGAGGACAGGTCCTTACCTAGCAGCTGTGGGGATGCAGAATGACCACTCCACAGTGGTCGGAAAACCTGTTTCTAGTTCTCTGCCACTAACTTGCTGTGACCATGAGCAAGTCAGGTCACCTCTCTGGGCCTCTGTTTCCTCATCTGTAAAATGAGGGGACTTGGTTAACTTGAAAAATATGTACCAGGCTCTTACTCTGTGCACTGTACTGAAGCTATAACAGAAAAAGGAGCAAGATAGTAATTTATTCCAAAAAAACATTGACTACCTGTTTACCGGGCACTGAGGTTACAGAGATGCCATGCAGACATCCACAATGTGGTAAGGGAAACAGGGAGCAAAGGAGAAATGGCTAACCACATGCTTGGTGCTTCAGGTACAGGAAGGAGCGGCCTTTTCTACTGGGACCAGGTGGGGGAAATGTCACAGAAGAGGCCTGAACTGGATCTTGGAGGATCTTTGGTCCCTGCTCTCAGACTGTACAATCTAATCAGGAGTTTGGGAGAAATATCCACACAACTACCACACAAGGCAGAGCAAAGCCACCACAGGTAATCCAAGTTCAGGGAGGAGGGGAAACCCAAGTGATTTAGACAGGGTGGGGTAAGGGGCAGGCAAGAGGCAGAAGATCAAAGAAGCTTTACAGGGGAACTAGCATTGAGATAAGTCTTAAAGGATGAGTTTCCTGAGAGCCTTGGGGCGATGAAGAGGCATTCTGGAGAAGGGACTTGTACAAATAAAGGCACCATATGAAGAACTGTCAGGGTGTAGTTGGGACAGCAGGCAGGGCGTGGAGACTGGAAAGACTGGAAGAAGCCCAGTGAAGTCACCGTGATGAGAGCCGTTGGAAATGATGGGCCCTGGGCCAGGTACGCCAGTTCTTGGAGGTAGTCCCTCACTACTCCCCCATTCTTTCAGATAAGGAAACAGAGGTTCAGAGAGTTTACAAATCACACTGCTGATGGAGAGATAGCATTTGACCCAGGTCTGTCTGATGCCCCACCCTGACCTCCTTACCACTGGAATGAATGCTAGGCATTACAGAGTCCTTCCCATCTCAGGTACCATTGTCCCAGTGCACCTGGCCTGGCATTTCACCTCAAACATGTGGGTACTGCAGATCAACCTTTGCTTTAACCATGAAAGCTGGCTCAGTTAAGCGCCCTCCGCTTAGGCAGCTGGAGGACTACCAGGATCTCCTTTACCAGAACAGAGGGAATGGGGCAGGGCAAGAAATATCAGAATTGCTGGGGTTTTTGTGCTCCACTGCCTGCTGGTCTTTGTTTATTGCTCTACGATGGTGTTAGCTGGCTAGCTCCTACATCTTCTCCTCCTGTCAGTCGAGTGTTGTCATGGCCCTGGGGCAGATCATCTGCCTCGAGGAGGGTGGCGGGCTTTCTTGTTAGAATGCTGTGACCTTGGTGCGCGGCTGCTGTCCAGTTGCTGCCGGATATTCATGGATTCCCGTTTCCAGCGCCCTAGCTTTTTTATCTGGTCCATCATGAACTTTTTTTTCAGGTGGTCATGCAAGTGGCTCATCTTTTTCTTGGTCTTTTCTGTAGCTTTAATCTTACAAAAAAGAAAAGATGAGGTTGGGATAAAGAAACTACTTCACAACAAGAGAGGCATCTGTGTTGCTGATATGGGGGTGGAAAATGTGCCAGCTGGACCCAATATTCTATCAGTAATTTGACTCACTGGGAACCTCAGTTTCCCTATTTGTAAAATGTGGGCATTGAGCTAGATAACTCCTGGGGTACCTTCTGACAGTATGCAGCCTATGACCCTGATTTTGACCTTACCACCTCTCTTTGAAGACTGGTCAGAAAGAGTTGGGGGAGGGTATAGTGCACAGGTACACCTTGTTCCTTCCCTTCCCCATTCTTTAACTCCTATCACCATTCCCTACTACTCATTTAGTGCTTCCCACATACTGTGTGAGACATCGCCTTCCTCACATTGAACGCTAGTTATTTCTTCTAGTATGTCATTTTTGTCATGTTCCCAATAAGACTCTACACTCTGTGTGTCCCATCCACTATCTTATTTACTTGTTCATTGATTTATTCCAATGAACTAGCTGTGGAGAGGATATGAAGAAAAAATCGGCTGCATGTCTCCACAGAGATTACAACATACTCAGGAAGATGAGACGCATGCCCAAATATTTCTAAGCAAGGTAAAGAGTGATACATCCCTTTAAAAAGCATAGAGTTCAAAGAAGGAAGCTAGCAAGAAAAGCCTCGTGGAGACCTGGCATATAAATCATGGGGGAGGGCTGGGTGTTGAAGGATTGGGGAGGGTTGGGCGTGTTGAAACAGAGCCAGGCGGGAGGTAATCCCGAGAGTCCACACTTTAACAAACTCTCCTGGGGATTCTAAGCACTGACATTGTCTCAAAATACCCACCAGTGTAAGCAAAGGAGAGCTCCGTAAGGCCAATGTTGTCATAATTATTTGACAGAGAGAGTTGGTGCCTGAGTGGATCTTGGGAGCAAAGGATAAAGAGGGAGAGTGGGTGGCAGAAAATATGGACACTAAAGGACATAGTGCAAATCCCTTTCAGTTACTTGATAAAAATATAGATCCCAGAGATCCTAGCTTAGTCAGGTTTGGATGGGGCCCAGGAATCTATATTTTTATCATGTACCTGAGAGGATGCTGATACAGCCATTGAGAAGTTAAGTGGCTGATTGTATCACTATCTTCTAATAGTTCACCCCTGTGACAGCAGGCTTTTTGGCCTAAGCCAGTGATTTCACCTTGAGCTTGACTTTTACTATGGAACAGGGTCTCTCAGCCTTGACACTATTGACACTTAGGGCCAGGTAATTCTTTGTGGTGGGGAGCTGTCCTGTGCATCCCTGGCCTCTACCTACTAAATATCAACAACACCACGCCACTCTCACTTGTGCTCCTAAAAATGCCTCCAGACATTGCCAATGTCCCCTGAGGGGCAAAACCATCCCCAGTTGAAAGTCATGGCCATAGATGAAGAGATACCAGCATCCTTGTTCTCAGAGTGTGCTCAGAGGATTCCCAAGACACTAGATCTTGGCTGTCCTCCTTAAGATCCTGAGAAATCAGTGGTTAGTCAAAGTTGCCTCATTTCCTAAAGTGAGCACTTCTGGGGGAAGACAGAAACACTGCCATGCTGCCACTCAAGCTTCAACTCTACTGAGTTCCTACAAGCTGGCCCTCAGCAACCCACTGGATCTACAAACAAGAAGACAGTCCCCATCCTTAAGGGAGATCATCCTGCACCACGGTCAGTGAGACCCAAGTTTGGAACTCTGCAATGACGCATTCTGTGACCTTAGTGAAGTTACTCCATCTCTCTGAATCTCAGTTTCCTGAACTAAATGGGGTAATAATACATACTCAATGTTGCATACCTAAGATACGTAAAGACTCAATTCAGCTTTAAAAGAACTTTTGGATGGCACAGCACTCTGGTACATATAAAACTTGAGAGAGTTTCCAGTTACAGTATCTCAGAGATACTCACCCCACTTGCCAAAGGTACAACATCCCCCACCCACTGGTTGTAGGAGCTGGACCCAACCTCTCCTGGGCCAGTCCGAATGGCCTATACCACCTGGCCACAGTCATTGGTGCCAGGATGGGTCATCTGGGCCAACTGGAGTCCTTTTCCAGGATTTGTCTAACTCAAGCAACAGTGAAAGCATTCCATTTCCTTTCTGGGCTACAGGCCAGAGTTTTCTGTGGCCACACTCCCAGGGGAGGCCACAGACAGCTAGCCTGATGATGATGCCAACGTGCAGAAAGAAGCAGAAAAGGAGATGAAGAGGGAGAGTGGAAGATACATCCATTGGTATTGGAGCCCCTGGCTTCTTTCATCCCAAACATTGTGACCCTACCCTCCCCATCCTCGATAATGTGAACTCATGGCTCTCTATTTTGCTTGAACTAATTCAACTTCAGTTTGTGTTACCTGCAACTGAGAGAATCCTAATAGATCCTATTTTACAAAGGAGAAAAGAGAGTACTAAAAGAACTGTGGTTTCCCAAGGTCACACGAAGCTGGCCTGCCCACCTCCAAATCCATCCTATTTCTACTCCAGCAGGTAGGTCACTGGAAATTTAGCAGAGGGAGAAACAACCAGGCCTCTACTCTTCTTTCGGTCTCTGTGGCCCTTAAGAGGATCTGGCACCATCTCTTAGGCTTCTTCCTCTCTTTTCAAGGTTGGAGTCCCATGGGCCCATCCAGATTTGGCCCTGGAACATGAAGGGAAGCTCGACAGAATAAAGAAGGGGGCAGCAGCTCAATTAGATCAAACCCTAGTTGTCCATAAGCAAACTAGAAGGTTCTCGACTCTCATACAAAAAATGGGGGGAAATCCCTAAAGGTAAACACTGGCCAAACCATGTTGATGGCATTTCAAGTTCTAGGACCCAAGACTCCTTTCTATGGGAGACAGTAGGAATCCATTCATGGATTCCCTGAATTGAAAGGTAACGGGCTTTTTTTTTTAAATCCTCTCCCAAGGACATTTTTTTCTCATTGCTTTTAGAGAGAAGAAGGGGGAGAGAGAGAAACATTGATGAGAAAAACATTGATTGGTCACCCTCTCGCACTCTCCCTGGCCGGGGATTGAACCCACCACCCTGTCATGTGCCCTGACCAGGAATCAAACCCACGACCCTTTGGTCCACCAACCAGCCCTCCAACCAACTGAGCCACACCAGCCAGGGCAGTAACGTGCATTGGGGGGAAAAAAATGTCACTAGAGCCAAAACATGAAATCCTGTTCCCAGGCTCCCTCAGCACAGGAACAGCTGTGACACTCTGGGTAAATCAGTAATCCAGAGTCTCAGTGTCCTCTACAAAATGGGACTTGCATTAGAGCATCATGGCGGCTCCCTAGTACCTCTGAGATCTGTGATCTCCCCCAAAGTATCAGTGAGAATGAAATAAATGTGGGTCCAGCCACTAATGCCCTCTAACGACACCAAAGCTTGCGAGGACTTTACCTCCATCTCATAGAGTCGCTGTGCATTGAGGTTGTCACGAATAATCACCCGAGATAAGTGGCTCTTGGGTAAAAATTTTGTCACGGCTGCTTCACTGGAATTCATTAAGCTGAAAGGGGCAGAGGAAGGTGGTACAGGTTGAGACGCCTGGGGCCTGATATGACAGGATCCTGGGGTAGTGGCTGAGGCCTCCACAGGTTTCTTGGGAGAGGCACAGCTCTGTCATAATTGTCAGAGGAGCAAGGAAGGCCTAGGTTTCTTCTTGCGGAAAATGTGTGCGAAAGGGGTAGTTTCTTGGATGCTGAGAGGAAAAGCCATCCTGAAAAGGAAGTTTCTAGAGCAGTCCACAAGGGAAGTGTCAGCGAGGACTCAGAACTGCCCGCTGGAGCGGCCACCTTAAGGTGAAAACCACAGGATGAAAAGGGAACAGGGGTCTTAAAGAAGAGCAGCAGAAGTTGGAGGGTTGGGTTCAAAGGGCTGAATTTGAGGGGAGCTGAGGTGGGGTTACTTGCTCCAGAGCCCAAGTCTGAGGGGGCTCAGGGGCAAGGAAACGGGGGGAAAAAGAAAAGAAAGAGTTTGGACAGAGGTTAGGTTGGTTAATAGGGGAATTCCAAGGGGGAAGGGTTTGGAAAATGTCAGTGAGGGAAGGATGGGGTGGACAAATGTGTGAGGAGACTCTGGCGGGTGAGAGGTAGATGAGATGGCACGGGGTGGGGTGGGGTGGGGTGGAGCCAGGTAAAAAACTACAGAGAAGGGTTCGGTCAAAATGAGGAACTGGCCCAAAGTGGGTAACATCAGGCACTGACCTTTCACTTCTTGATAATTTGGTTACAACACAAAGTGGCTTTGCAATTACATACCTTTAAATGTTGTTGCCCATTGCAAAATAATTGCTCATATTTTCTTTCTAAAATGTGGAAACTAAATGTACAGCAGGGAAGCAATTGAATGCATTGTGGTTAGGTCATTCAATAAAATACTCTGCAGTTATGAATAAAACAGATATTCATAGTGTATGAAGTGGTGAGAAAAGCAGGCTACAAAATAGTGAACTTTCTGGTGACATTCCTCCTCCCTCAAATGTGTAAGCAGGTAGCAGTAAAAGCATATATGAGTGGATCTGGAATAATGTACAAAATGTTAACAGTGATTGTCTCTGGTCATTCATATTAATTGTTTTGTATGAGTTTTTAATAATAATTGTATACTACTTTCATAAAACAAAAAACACATTTTTTAAAAGAAAACGTTTTGAAGGATTAAAAAATTTTTTCTAATTCATTTTCAGCCAGTTTGGATCCCCGGTTTTTACATTCACAAACGAGTGGAAATAAAAGGCCCTAATCTCCTATTTACAATTTTCTGACACCAAAGGCATGAGGTGATGAAAAAGGCTGGTTTAGAGAACGAGATGTCACATATAAAAGTCCCCAAAATCCTGTTTAAAAAAATATTTAAAATACTTAAAGACATAAAATTTAACTATTCAGTGGTGCACCAAATTTACCAGTACTTCCTGGGAAGGAAGGAAAAAAAAAAAAGGCAGTGACTGGAAATATTCCCTTTCAAGTAATAAATGGTTATTTTGAACCAAACTGTCTTCCAAAGCAAGGCCTCCGTGGGAGCCTGGGGAATGCTGGCGGGGGTGTGAAACGGCAGCGGGGCGGGGAACCTGGGGTCTCTGGGGGCTGAGGCCGAGCTGAGCGCACTGGAGTTTTCCCAGGGCCACTGGAGAGCACAGGGGCTGAGGAGGGGGATGTCAGGCGTGAAGGGACCTGCGCCTCGCCAGGCTCTCAGGAAGTTCAAGGCTCAGCCCAAAGGGCGCTGGGGACCCTGCACTACGCGATGTCAAGCCTGGAAGATTAAGCCGGGTGGGTGGGTGCGTGGGTGGGCTGGCGGTGGGATTTGCGGTCTCTCCCTGGAGTCAGGGCTGAGCGGATTCGGGCTCCTGGCGGTGGGAAGAGCGGAACGGGGAGGGAGCTGGGGCCCGGGGCTACTAGGAGCCCCGACTCTCCCGGGGTGTAGGAAAGAGCCGGACTCTGCGAGAGACAGCCGGGATGCCAGGGGCCGGGGCGCGAGGGAGTTCGGACTCCCCCGACGTGTCTGACGACTGCTCCGGGCACCCGGGCCGCACCTGAACAGCACTAGCGGCTGCGAGGTCCGCGGGCGCAGGAAGATGATGCGCGGCTTGGTCCCTAAGTTGATTTCGGGGCTGCTGCCGAGCCTATGGCGCCAGAAAAAGGCCGAGGCCGAATAATTGGTGCCAGAACCGGGGGTCGTCTGGATGGCGGCCGCGTTGACCGCGGGCAAGCTTAAGTTCCATGTGACCGACGGCCTTTGCTGCTGGGCAGCCTCCTTCTCCTCGTCAGCCAACGACTCAGAAATAGGAGCCAGGTTGGAAGCCATTCTGCGTGGACGAGCACGGTCGCGCAGTGAGCCGGGGCGGAGACTCAGTGACTTGACTACGGCTCGTTGCCCCGGAGACAAGAGGGTGGGGCGGGACCCGGAGCCTCGGACGCGCCCGGCGCCCGAAAGGCTGAGGACACGAAGATTGACCCTCGGCGGCTGCCGTGGTGCGGCCCGGCAGTTGCCATGGAGACGGGCTAGGCCAACGGCATGGGCTGTACCGGCTGAGCAGATCCTGCTGTAGGAGTAGGGCGCTCTGGCCCCACGTGTGATCTTCGGGCGGGTAACTGGGTGAGTTCGGGCGGGGCCGCTCCAGGGTGGGGAGATGAAGCCGAGATTTCTCCCTGAGACGGGAGGCCATTACTAGGGAAACCAGAGCGCCGGGGCTCCCGGGTCGTGACCGGTCTTCTCTCTCCCCGAGACCCCCGTCCGAGTCTCCGGGAGCGGTTGCTTCCTGAACGAACCTGCCCTTGCGCCAGCGGGAGTGAGGTAAGACCATCTGGGTCTTGAAACCCAGCAGACGAGGAGGCCCATTACAATGCCAGCTTCCCAGGAAACCTATCTGGCTCTCATCGGGAAGTGGCACCTTGCTTCTGTCAACCAGTGGACCTTGTTCCTGGTGTGCAACCCAGAACTAATAAACGCCCCGCGGTGTTTGCCGGGTTTTCCCACACATAATGAGACCAGAAGGACCGGCTTTCCGACCTGCTTTGTGCCCCTAGACAGGTCCTTTTTAAAAAAAAAATTAGAGGAAAAGGGAGGAGGAAAGAGCGAAACATCGACGTGCGAGAGAAGCAGCGATCGGCGGCCTCTCGCACCCCCCAGCCGGGGACCTAGCCCGCAACCGAGGCCTGTGCCCTGGCCTGGAATCAAAACGGGGTCCTTTCTCTTTGCGGGACGGTGCCTCACCAACTGAGCCACACCGGTCAGGGCGAGAGGTCCTTTTCCCCTCTCTACCTCACTTTCCCCGTGTGTAAAATGTAGATACTAACTCCAGACATGAGCCTATTATGTTGCTTTGAAGATTGAACCAGATGAGGGAAGCCAAATGCTTTGTAGGCTATAAAACTGTGAAACTGAGTAGCAGTGGGGTTGTTCTTTCTCCACTTCCCTCCCCCTCCCCCTAAATATTCTGGGGATCTTTGTGTCATTTCTTCAGGTGATCTTTGCAGCTTCCTAGCCCGGGGCCAGAAGTAAATTCCTTTAGTCTTCACTCGCTTAGTGCTCTGCACGTTAACTTCCTTAACAAGAGCAGGAATAGTTATTATTTCTAGAGGGCTCTCTCTATGCCAGAGTCTTGTGTTGAATACGTTACCTGGGTTACCTCATTTTGTCATTAGAAGATCCTTCTAACATAGGCACGGTTACCCCTATTTTCCAGCTGGGTTGTACCTGTAATTGCCTGTTAAAGTCTGTCCCTCCCGCTGTGCTGTGAGCTCTGTGAGAGACAGGGCCATGGCTGTCGTGTACATTTTAGTATCCCCAGCACCTAAAGAATATGACTCCTGCCATCACAAACCTCACCCTCAAGAGCAGTGTCCTGCAACTTTTTGCCACTGTGATGAACAGCGGTCTCCCCTATTCCCGTTGTCCACTGGGCACTAAGTGGGGGGAGGGCGTCAGTTGCTTCTCTCTAGGTTTTTGGATGAGAAAGATCCAGAACATTCAGGCTTCCAACTGGGTTGGAGGGAGGGAGGATTTTTTTAAGGACAAACCAGCCCCATCTGCCCTTCCCCGGGTGAGCCTGATACATCTGATTCTGAGGCATTAGCAGGTAGGGTTTGCCTATGCAGCCTTTGTCCTTCTCTCCAACAGCCTAAGAACCATACCTACCCCCACCCAAGCCCTCCCCCAAATTCTAGAGAAATATAGCCAGACCACTCATCCTTTCCAGAAGTCTCCTCAGAAGGCAGAGTCATGGTTGGAAACATTCCTTCATTCAGCAAATATTCATCAAGCAGCTGCATGTGGGGACACAGAGCTTGGCACTGGTTACGCAGTAGGAGTGAAGACAGACACAGTGACGTTGCCATAGAACCCCCAGATCCAGGCAAAACCACATCTTCAGGAAGTGTTAAGGAGGAGAGCACACGGGACTTAAAGAGCCTGGAGCAGGGACTTGGTCAAATGTAGGAGAGGGCTGTGATCCTGGGAGATTTCCCTCGGGAAGTGATCCTTGGCTAACGCCGCTGATTTGCCAGTCCTCTGCCGAAGGTAACAGATTAGGATCTGACAACCTTGTAAGGAAAGAGACTGAGAGTGGCCAAGGCCAGAGAGGACCGGATATCCGTCTGGAACTGCAAGTGGCTCAGCCCAGCTGAGGCTATTCAGGACATAGGGAAGGCCAATAAGAAGATGAAGAGATGGGCAGGAGCCAAGGCGTGAACGGCCTTGACAGCCAAGCTAAGGGGCTCCATCTCACTCTGACAGTGGGCAGCCACTGAAATATATTAAGCAGGGGAACAGAAGTTCAGCCCCTTGTTTGTTTGTGCCACGTGAAGACTGCCATTTGGTTTAGAGGTACTCTAAATCCAAATGCTCCAATTTCAGTGAAACGTGAAGATGTGATATTTTTACAGCTTTGTTCAAGACTAGGAGAGTAAGGGGCCTAGGATTTCTTAGGAGAAGGCAGAAGGTTCCGCCCCACCCTGGAGTGCATACCACAGTTCTGCTGCACACAGCATCATGCTGGTATGACTTATCTGCCTGAAGCCCCTCTGCCTCTCTGCACTTGCCATTTGGGGGTGCTGTGGTACCCCTTAAGTTTTCCAGGCCTCCAGGAAGCTTTCAGCGCCACTATTCCCCATGCTCTCCTTGGAGGCAAGGTATAGGAGCATGGTTAATGATGTAGGACATGTGCACATGGGCACATTTTGTCTCTTCAAAGAAATGGTTCTTAGAGAGGGGAAGCTAAGAACCTCCTCTCTCTTATACCCCAGTGACTCCCAGCACATTGGGCTCTGGTTTCAGGACACTGGTTCAGGGTCTCATGATTTGAGCATAAGGTCAGAAGAGGAGGGGGACCGTGTGAGTTCCCACTTCGAGGGGCTGGAAGGATAGAGGATGCTAAAGAGAAGGGAGAAGAGGGCTGTGTGAGCCTAGGTGGTGAGGTAGGTCAAGGCTCAGCAGCAGGACACAAATCGGCCTGCCCAACTAAAAATGTGGGGAAGCCTTCAGTGCCAGGCTCAGGGGTTTGTCCTTTGTCCTACAAGGCACATTAGGACTCCTGAGAAGCATGGTGAAAATGTATATTCATGCTCCTCACCCCAGAGCCTACTCAGTGGATTTGAGGAAGAGCTTGGGTATCTACATTTTTAATAAGTTCCCTGGGTCATTCTAGTGTGATGATCAGAGGACCACCTTGGGGAATTCTGCTGTAGGCCCACCCATCCATTTCCCAGAAATTCCCTGGGGTTGGTCTGCTGGCCCGGCTGGGCTCCTGCCCTCTAAACACTCTCTCCCTCCTTACAGTTTCCATGGACACAGCCTAGCAGAAGGATGCAGCCTTTATGTCTCACGGGCTGCTGACCCACCGGCCTGATGACAGCACCTCCAAGTACATTCCCAGTTCAGTTCCAACAGCCCTCAGTCAGCGGCCTCTCACAGATCACCAGCAGCCTATACATCAGCAATGGGGTGGCCGCCAACAACAAATTTATGCTCTCCAGCAACCAGATCACCTCAATTGTCAATGTCTCAGTGGAGGTGGTGAATACCTTATATGAAGACATCCAGTACGTACAGGTGCCTGTGGCTGACACACCCGTGTCTCGTCTCTGTGACTTCTTTGACCCTATTGCTGACCACATCCACAATGTTGAGATGAAGCAGGGCCGCACACTGCTCCACTGTGTGGCTGGTGTGAGCCGCTCAGCTGCCCTCTGCCTTGCCTACCTCATGAAGTACCATGCCATGTCCTTGCTGGATGCCCACACGTGGACCAAATCTTGTCGGCCCATCATCCGGCCCAACAATGGCTTTTGGGAGCAGCTCATCCACTATGAGTTCCAGCTATTTGGCAAGAACACCGTGCACATGGTCAACTCCTCTATGGGACTGATCCCTGATATCTACGAGAAGGAAGTCCATTTAATGATTCCACTGTGAGCCATGCCACCAGCTCCTGCACCATGGGCAGAGGTGCAGATCTGCCCTTGATCCTATGCCAAGATCTGAACTTAAACGTTCTCCTTTTGTGATACAGAAAAAACCAGATGATGCCTTTTAGCAGAGCAATAAAAAAAAGGAAGCATGCTGTAGCTTTTAATCTTGTAATCTGTGTCTTTAAAGATTAAACTCACTAAAGGGAAAATGGTAAAGATAAGTCTCCTACCCTGTGAGTGACAGGCAGTGGCTGTTGGCCAGAGGGGACAGTGAGTGAGGCCGATGGTGTCTGGGTTAAATGGCCCAGTGCTCAAAGTTTATGGCATGCCTGGAACCCTGCGGCCTTCCCCGAGACCCACTAACCAGGAATGAGTCTGCCACAATCCTACCTCGTTCTTTCAAACCCAAAGCCAGAGCCTTAAGCATCATGGCACCTCCTTGCTTCACACACAAGGGCCAACCTCCTGGATGAGTAACCCCCATCAGTGCTCTGGGAACCCTCGGGGCCCAGGCCAACCCCGCTCCCACCTTCAACCATAGGAGCGGTTTCCTGGATTGAATTTACACATAAGATAGTTTTCAAAGAAAGTATTCCACCATATCAAAATTCTTTTAACTTTTTTTTTAAACATTTTATTTGGTTTTAGAGAGGAAGGAAAGGAGAAAGAGAGGGAGAGAAACATCAATGTGTGGTTGCCTTTCACACACCCCCTACTGGGGACTTGGCTCGCAACCCAGGCATGTGCCCTGACTGGGGCAACCCTTTGGTTTGCAGGCCCACACTCAATCCACTGAGCTACACCAGCCAGGGCTCTCTTTTAACTTTTTTGAGTGCTGATGTACATGATAAGGTCTCAAAGTGCCCTTGCCAATCCCCCGCCAGTGTTTGATGAAAGACATTAATTCTCTCCGGGGCACATGTGGAAAGGCCTGGAATCAGGCCTCAGAGTTTCCTCTCATGGGCCTTGGCTTGGAAATCTGGAGCTGCAGACCCGAACCCAGACTTGTCACCCCCTCCCCGTTTGATCCTGGACCTCTTGGAGCCTGTTTCCTCCTCTGTCGAAACAATGGCAGCCCTTTCCTCACGGGGTTGTCATGAAGATTCAACAATTCCTTAGCATAGTGCCTGGCACATGGCAGGTGCTTAGTGTAACTGGCAGCTCTTGTCATGACTGATGCTGTGACCCTCCTGGTCCATGTCAGCACAGTCATCCTCATAATGGCATTTCCCCCATCTGCGCATAGTTCTTTACTGTTAGAAAGTGTTCTTTCAAAAAGGCATCCTGTGAAAAAAGTTTTAAATCCTTTCAGACCCCACCTCAGAGGACACCTAGACTGCAAAGCTTTTTCAGAGCTCTTATTTAATCTATGTGCGACCTGGGGGTCCTAAAGCAAGGGGCATCCTTCCAGCTTCCCCCAGAAGCCCTTGTTTAGACCACTCACTGTCAGAGCCAATGGCCTGGTCTGGCTCACCCACTGGGGCTCACAGGGCCGGGTGCCAACGGGATAGATGAGTGGGCCCCACCCACAGGCCCTGAAATTGGTGCTCTGACTCCCTGTCTGCGGTGACACCCCCCAACTATTACTTACATGTTTCCTCCGCCGTGTTCTCCAGGTCTCGGTCTTTGATGAGGTGAACATTAGCCCTTTTGGTACTGTCTAACGATTCCTGAAGCTCTGTTTATTTTTTTAATTTATTTTTTCTCTCTGCTGTTCATGTTGGATAACGTATTCGTTTTCTCTTGCTGCCATGACATCTGCCACAAACTCAGTGACTGAACACCTGTTGTTTCTGTAGGTCACAAGTCAGGTTGACTGAGTCATTTGCTGGGGTTCTCACAAGATGCACAATCCAGGAGTTTCATGCGGCTAAAATGAAGTGCATTTTTTTACTGGTGACTCGGGAAAATTCGACTTCCAAGCTCACTGAGGTTGTTGACCAAATTCACTTCTTTTCAGTTGCCAAACAGAGGACCCCATTTTCTTACTCTCAGCTGGGGGATGGTCTTTTCTCCAAAGCTGCTACATTGCTTCTAGTGATTTCCATGTGGCCCTCTCCTACAATGGTGGGTGGAGGCCCTCCCATGCTGTGAATAACTCTGACTTTTTCTTCTGCTGAATTCAGCCAGAGAAAATTCTCAGCTTTTTGAGGATGTATGTGATGAGATTTAGGACATTGAAAATGAAGATAATCCCAATTTTAAAGTCAGTTTTGTCTGCCAGGTCCCTTTTGTTATGTAAAATAACACAAAAAGTGTTATTTGGACATCTTTGGCAGGGGCAGGCATCCTGCCTGTCACAGATCATTTCTATTGATCTGTTCTTCAAGTTCACAGACACTTTCCTCAGTCATCTCTAGTCTCCAACCAATGCCACCTCGTATATTTAAATTTTTTGATTATTTCTTTTCTAGTTTAAAATTTTATATTTGGTTATTTTCTGCATCTCCTATTTCTCTGCCAAGACTTTCTATCTTTTCATTCCTAAAGACTTTTTCTGATAATTCCCACACCTGGATCATCTCATGTGTTCAGACTCTCTTGGTTCTTCGTATGTAGAATAATTTGGGGTTGTATACTGGACATTTGAATATGATGTTCTGAGACTGTAGGCCTTGTTTAAATCCTTTGGAAAATGTTGAGGTTTTGTTTTAGGAGTTGACCCATTTCAGTTCAATTCTGATCTGCCTCCTGTGGGCTGTTAAAAATAAGACAACAGGTCCAAAGTGGAGTCACTTACGCTAAACCCCGTGTCACCAAACCAAGACCTAATTACAGTTTCAGCTCTCCCAGAAGTGTAATCTCAAACCAATCAATCAGGAATGGCCTGATAGATCCTGTCATCCCCAATAACCTTGCTAACAAACCTACTTTTTTGCTTAGAATGACTTCTTTGTTCCTGCTCCCCTTTGCCTATAAAGGTCTTTTATTCTGTACAGTTCATTGGAGCTCATTTTTATCTGCTAGATTGGATGCTGCTCAATTCATGAATCGTTGAATAAAGCCAGTAAGATCTTTAAAAATTTACTCACTTGGATTTTGGTTTTTAACAGGACCAGAGTTCCAATATCAGTTCAGTTTTCAAAACATACAATGTAAGTCAGATCTGTGCCTCACCGGGGGCCAGTTTGAAATCTGGGTGATGTAGCTGAAAGTTTAGTTGTCAAAGTCATTGGAATGTTGTTTAGGGTCAGACCCACCCATGTGAGCCAGACAGTTCATGTTGCAGCTTTATGGGATCCTTTTCTCAAGCTCCCTGCTCTCCACGACCTTCCTCCCACTCTCCAGGTTTCACGACCACTCATTCTCTGGTCCCCCAGCTAGAAATCAGGGCCTTTCGTCTCCCTGCTCTGCTGCATACATTCGGGGACCAAGTGACAAAATGAAGAGAGAACAAAGGAAATGGAGATCCCTACACACACACACTTTTCAGGCCACAGTTCTTTTGGTCGGAGAGAGGGATTCCCCTCAGAGTTTTAGGTGCTTTTCCAGATGCCACTCCTACCACGGCTGCTGCCAAGTTTCGACTTCAGTGTGAGGCTTGTCTGGGGGCAGGGCCAGATGGAAAAGAAAAAAAGGTGATTTCCCAAATTCTATCTGTCCTGATAGGAGGTGGGGGGGGCACCTTTCTACTCCTCAGGAGACAATGGCAGGGCTTTTCTTGGACTTCTCTTCGTGCCCAATGCACAGTTCCAGGATTCACACTGCCTTTGAGACCAGACCAGGAGATACAGGAACAAAACAGGGAACTTGCCACCAGATTGTTTATACTTCAAGTTCTGGCTTCCTTTCCCAATCCACCTACCATTTCTCCTTCTGAGTCCTCAGATAGCTGCTTCATGCATTCTGTCCAGGGTTTTTAGCAGTATTTAGGGGGAGGACAGACTATGCTCATTCTATCTTCTTCAGCACTAGAACCCTGAGAAATTCACTTTTCCCACATGCTCATTTGTGGGAAAAGGAAAACAAATACGGTCCATCTACAACACTGTCTTCAAGCAGTAACCAAGTCAATACTTTGGTATTGTGGTATATTTCCTTCCTTCTCTGCATATTTTTATAGTTGAGAAAATATAATTTTGGATCTTTCTTCCGAAGTTATATTTTTTATATTCAGAATTGGATGTGGTGGGCCCAGGATTTCACATCTTAAGTGGGAGAGGTTGAGGTGGAGGGCTCTTGAGAGGGTCCAAGTCTTTTTCCCAACCAGTCCACTCTTTCTCTTTGACACTAAGAGCAGAGTGGTCCTTTAATCAGACAACCCAGGAAAAGGAATTTATGCTGGAGTTTTGATGCAAGTCTGTCCTAGGGGAGAATAAAATGGCCCTCACAGCCCTAAAGCCTGGCTTAGAGCAGGAATCCCAGGCCTCTGTTTGATTTCATGAACCTTTAACTTTCCCACTCTAAGAATGCAGAATCTCTTTCTTTATGATGAATTAAAGTCAATTAAATTTGGTGTGAGAAGTTTCTGTGAAACTTATAATACCCTGTCAGATAAATAGGGACATGCGGGTAGCCCTGGGGATTTCCCTGAATGACCTCTGTTAAAATGGTGATCTCATTACAAATCCCAGTGACAGGTAACTCTTGACCCCGGAAGCACACAGCCCTGCTTACCTATCCTGGGATGTTAAGTCCAAATGCCCTAAGAATCCATCAACCTCCATCTCTGGACTGAGGATCTGTATCACCTGGGAAGGAGCTTGGGATGAGAGTCAAGAGTTGTGGATTCTTATCCTACTTTGTGACTTGACGCAGACCCTGGAGTTTTTCTGGAATTCTGCTTACTCTGTAAAATAGGAGCCACAATGCCATCTGTGGTGGCCATGAGAATGTGCCCCTCCAGCCTCCAGTTACGGAAATAGCTGACCGAGGCCTCAAATGTGGCTCTCTGAAATCCATCACCATGGTTTTTTTAAACCTTACCCGAGGATATGTTTATTGATTTTAGAGAGAAGGAGGGAGAGAGAGAAAAAATAAATCAGTGTGAGTGAGAAATATCGATCTGTTGATTCTAATATGCACCCCGACTAGAGATCAAAGCTGCAGCCTTTTGGTGTATGGGACCATACTCCAACCAACTGAGCCACCCGGCCAGGGCCCATCATCATGTGCATTTGCCAAGTGCCTGCTGTGGGCCAGGATTGTATGGCACTGTGTCAGGGAGGGTGCAGAGGTGCTGCTGCCAAGATATTCCACTTTGGAGCAGGAAGCTTCCAGATTAATTCCCCATGACCCTAGGCTGTGTCCTGCTCAATCACTCACTCAACATTCACTGATGTGGCAGCCGGCCTCAGAGATGACCTCAGTGATCTCCTTCTGGTATTCGTGCTCACATTGAATGGGGTTGATCTGTACCCAATAAGATATTAGACAAATGAAGATATTAGAACTAATGAATAAATATGAGTATTAATTCTAATGAGTATTAGAGAAATGAGCGTAATTTTCAAAATTGGGTCAAAAAGAACATTGTGGCTTCCTGCCGCCTTGAATTGCTCACTGTGGTGGAAGCCAACCACAGTGGCACAGGAGCCCTGTGGAGAGGCCCACATGGCAAGGAACCGAGGCCTCCTGCCATATGAGCGGGCCCCTCTTGAAAGTGGATGCAATTGTGTCAGGCCTTCACGTGATTGCAGCCTGGCTACCGTCTTGACTGCAGTCTCCCGACAGACCCTGAGCCAGAAGTATTCCACTAAGCCACTCTCAAATTCCTGATCCACAGAAACTGTGAGATAATTCATATTTGTTGCTTTAAGCCATAATGTTTGGGTGTAATTTGTTACCTCATATCAATACAACTGATGCTACTATGTGCTGGATGTAAGTCACTGTCCCCACTGTCATCTGCTTACCTGGACCACAGTAGCTTCCCTGGTTTCCCTGCCCCTTCATTATCTCCTCCACACAGGACCCAGACCAAACCGAATGTCCATGATGAAGAACTATTTATTGAGCAGCAGGGCCCTTGCGTGCTCAAAACCTTCCATGACTCTCCATTGTGTTTTGTGTTATTTCCAGGAAACGTTTGCAACCAAGCAGGACCAGCGTGAGTTTCTGGCATTCCTAAGCTGATTTCGGAGCAGAGTAGAAAGCAAGAAGAGTCCTTGTTTGCCCTGGCCCCTGGAATGACAATCCAAGGGCCCCTTGGGGAGGCTAGGAGGGGGCCCTGGCAGCTGGAGCTGAACAAGGCAGCAGCTTTGTTCTGAATTCACAATGGCAGGATGCCCAGCAAAGGCCCAGCAAAGACCCAGCTTCCCCTGTTTCCTCCAAGGCAGGGATAGGTGGTGGGAGCTGGGGTATCCCTCCAGCTCTGCTCCAGCAAGAACCTGCCCTGGGGGCTCTCACTGTGCAGTGGAAGGCTGGGTGGGGGTGGGGGCAGCATGAGAACTGGGGAGGAACTGGGCAGTGCCTGGGTATCTATAGCAAGTCTGTCTACTAACCTTTCTTGAGGACCTATTAGCTTCCAGGCACTGTTGCTAAGCACTTACAGCTTCTGGGAGCTAGATGGGGTTAGGTTCTACTGCTGCCCCCACTTCACAGAGGCACAGGAGGGGAAGGCCCTTGCCCAGGGTCACATAGCTTGGACATGCCAGAGTTGGGATTTGACCAGGTCTGGCCCCTGCTCTTGACTAATATTCTCTTCTGCTTACTTTATCTGAGTCAGTGCTGGGGAGACAGTAGTGAGCAGGACAGTTGGTTGTCTCAGCCTTCCCAGAGCCCAGCCCGGTGGAGAAAAGGTGATAAACCAGTTCTGAGAATGGAATGTGCACAGAAGTCTTCCTGGAGAAGTGCAGGGAGCTGCGGTGATCTTTAATTCAGCTTGGCTTGGGGCAGAGCAAGGGTACGGGCAGGAAGAGCTTTCCAAGGAAGGTAACATCCATTATCCCGAGGAGGCTTCACAGCAGGGACTGCGTACAAAGATTGAGGCTCAGAGAGGTGAAGTGACTTGCCTGAGGTGATAGAACTAGTAAGAGACAGAGCCTAGAGGGACAGTGGCCTTTCAATGGGATTCACCCTCTAAGCCCTTCCTGCTAGTTAGCCCTGTGATCCTCTCTTCCAAGATGCTGTGAAGCCAGGAGAGACTAGACAGGTCATATTGTGAGAAAGGGGAGTTAAACCCAGGCTTTATGTCCCAGCTGAGTGCTCTCTGCCCACCGCTGGGAGGAGTGATAGGGCGGACTATGAGCTTGGGGAAATCACCTCAATGCTGAATGGTCCTGAGTCTGGTGACATGCCAGCCACCAGGTCAAGCACAGCTCCAATTCCCCTGTCCCACCCCCACAACCACCAGGGACTGGCTGTCAATAGGAGGCTCACTGTTAAGCCAAGCATTCCTCTGGGCCCAGGAGCCCAGGCAAGGGTGCTGCAGGGAGCCTCCTTGAATGGGGAAGGGTCCTGAGTCCTGAGGATGTTCCGCCCACCCAAGCCGACTATCCTCTGCCCTATTTGTCCAAGCCACAGAATGGATCCTGGAGGTGCCCAGGCTATGCCAGGACAGGGCTGAGCCTTTGGCAACTCTGAGTCACAGGGAGGGCGTGTAGTGAGTGACTCATCCTGGGACCACTTCCCTCCACAAGGCCAGCCTGGATGGAGATCAAGGCCAGGAAACCTAGCACATGTTTTTCCTGGGCCAGGTAACCCCCAGCCTTACTCAGGCTGCACTGTCGAGCACTGGCTGGCACAGCGGTCCTCTGTGAACTCTGGCATGGGGATGAGTGATTCCTCCCTGAGTCCCAGGCCCCCTGGGTCCCAGCCCCAACCTAGTCTAGTCCCCACCCTTTCCCCTCACACAGAAAGGGGCAATTGTCTCACTTTGCAGGTGGGGCTGGAGAAAGTAGACAATAAGATGATAATGCAAGATAGGGACCAAGTCAGCTGACACCATCACCCCTCTTTTTCCCTGGCCCTGCCCACTGGTCTCTTCATTGGAATCCTCTCTGTGGAGATCATCAGCCCCACTTTGCAGATAAGGAAACTGAGGCTCAGAGAAGGGAGGCTAACTACCTAAGGTACACAGTGAAGTGGGCAAAGCAGAATTACGTCCTCGATTTCCCTAATCCAGACAGAGTCCTTATTGATTTTTTTTTTAAGATTTAATTTAATTTATTTATTTTTAGAGAGGGGAAGGGAGGAAGAGAGGGAGAGAAACACCGATGTGTGGTTGCCTCTTGCACACCCCACACTGGGGACGTGGCCCGCAACCCAGGCATGTGCCCTGATTGGGAATCGAACCAGTGACTCTTTGATTCATAGGTCGGTGCTCAATCCACTGAGCCACACCAGCCAGGGCAAGTCCTTATTGTTTTTAATAGGCAGTCTCCAGCAGAGGCAGCTCGATGGGGGTGGGTGGGGGGAGTCAAGTGCACAGGGCCAAACAAAAGATGGGAGAGAAGTGAAGCTGAGTTCAGCCAGCAGGTCAAGGTGGTGGTGGTGGGGGGCACTGGGATGGCTCTAAGGGTTAGGTCTGCTGTCCTAGCTTCTCAACATGACAGCCCTGCTCCTCTGCAAGTCCCCTGGGTCAGCCCACAAGATCCTCTCTGCTGAGTGCTCCCTCTTCCGTGAACACACCCTAATTCCTTGCCCTCTGCACCCACAGCCTGGGCACAACCCCTTATCAAGACCCTTCCTTCATCAGGCTTCCTTTTCTGGTTTTTCTTTTAGAGAGTTGCATGTTTGGGTTTTCTCCCCCAGGCAAGGGTTTGGCCATGAAAGGGAGAGGGAGCTGTAGAGAGAGGACACCGGATAGAGGGCACAGCATGTGCAAAGGTTCTGGTGAGTGGGCCTGGCAATATGGCGGACTTGAAGGAAGTCATGAGGCTGGAAGGTGGAGACCAAAGAGAGGAGAGGTGAGACAGGAGCCTGGTGAGCCTGCAGGGGCCAGATCCTGAGGGCCTTGTGGTCTGGGGCAGGAAGTTCTGACTTTTTCCCAAGAGAGGTATGGAGTTACGGAAGGCATGACCTTTTAGAAAGATCCCTCTGGGGCTGCGTGGAGGTTGGAGTGGAGGGCCCAGAGCAGAGCAGGGAAGAAGCCACTATGGCCCTCCAGAAGATGGGCAATGGTGGCCTGGCCAGTGGAGGGATTTTACACAAGGAGGCTAAGTTGGGGCCTGGACAGGTCACGGTGGGTAAGGGAGGATGTCCTTGTTTGTCTGTGGGTGGCTAGAGGCCATCGCTCTCCTTGTATTTCCTTGGTTGTAACCCTGAGGAATGACACAGGTGTACAAGCAAAAATAGTTTATTTGAGGACGGAAGATCCCGTATTGGAGGCCTGGGGTGAGGCCACAGTAGCTGCCAGGGGTTGGCACACGTGACCCCACCTCCCCAGGGGAGCCCAGCAGCAAGAAGCCCCTCTCTGGGTGCCTTAGCTGCCTCCCCCCTCCCTGGAGGAAGGGTTGTGCAACCGCCAAGAATCGTCATCATCGTCATCAGAACACCGTGAGGTTCTCAAAGTTTGGCCAGCCATTTTTGGCGTAGTCATTGATATCAATAATAATTACTCTGACAAGCACAGTGACTGTGCCAGGCTTGGACCCACCATCCAGTGGTGAGTGGGGTCTGTGACGAGGAGAGGCAGGCAGGGACAGGCGGGTCTCTCTGGGAGGCCCCATTCCAGCCTCCAAGGTCACCTTTCCTGAAGGTACAGCTCTCTCCCATGGCCCCAGTGGCTGCCTGCTCTCCACTTTGCCCATGGCCACTGGCCAAGGTCAGATTCGGGCTGGGGCTGTCCCAGATAGCCCATGTGCTCTCCCAGGTCTCAGAGACCCTTGCCAGGCTGATTCCTCTGCCAGAAGCCCCAACGGGCAGCCCAGGAGGCCACGAACTCGCAGTTGTGGTAAAGGAACATTCCTGAAAGGGTGAGTGCAATGCCCACGTAGCTGAGGGCGCTGAGGCGACTGCCAAACAGGAGCCGGGACAGGACAAGGTTGCCCACAACAGTGAGGTTACCTAGGACGTGGACGGTGAGGGCAGAGGTGAGGGCCAGCAGGGAGAAGCTGGCCAGGTTGTAGAGGACGGACAGGAGGCAGCTGAGCAGGATGCAGGCCCAGAGGCGGGAGTCAGTGGGAACGGGTGACAGAACCACACCAGCCTCCAGCACCAGGGCCGCACCTGCCAGCAGGCAGAAGCTGGGCAGCGAGGTGGCGTACAGCAGGGTCACCGCGTCCAGCCTCTCCTCCTGCAGCAGGGCACCTGCAACCAGGACAGCAGCCATCAGTCAGTACCCTCTGGGCAGAAAACCCCCACTTTGCCAACCCAGCATGACCTCCAAGGCCCCTCCTCTGGGAAGCTGCCCCAGCCCCTTGGGCAGAGTGAGTGGCTTTTGCTCTGCAACCTGATCATCATCGAGAATCTGGAATGACACGGCCTGGGCTGAGACCCCGCGCTTCACTTCACCTGTAGAGGCCTCGGTTCCTTCCTCTGCAAAGTTAGGTGATACTAAAACCTAATATGCAGGGACTTTTATAAAGATGAAAACAGATAACATTCATAAAGTCCTTCAGAAGGTAAGTGTTCAGTAAATGTAAAAAGATGACATAAAGTAAATAGGCCTGTTATCACCTCCTTCAAACTGCTTTCTGTTAGCCTAAAACCATCACCTACTAGTGATATTCAAATGATCAGTAAACATGAAGTGTGGCTCCCCCCAGTAAATATCTTCAGGGGCTCCCCGGGCCCTGGGGAACAATATCCTGGGTTCTGAACCAGCTTTGAAGGCCCTGCACTCAGTGGCCTGACTCACCTTTCTAGATCTCAGCCCTCATCACACCCACTACCCCACAGTGTAGCTCCACCACCATCACAGGGACAGGCCCGAAGAAGCCTCCAGCTCTACCACTTACTTAACAACATGACTTTTACATTAAAAAAAAAAAAAGATTTTTAAAATAATAAGTTGTTTGAGTCAAATGTTAGGTCCATTCATTGCTTCATTCACTCATGACCACTGGGATCCAGAGAACAACAAAAACGTCATTGTTGGCTCTTGGCTGTCCTTCACTAATCGGCATCTTTTGCTCCCAATGCTGGGCCTTTCCAACATGAATCCAGGACTAAGGGAAAACATGGGAGCTTTGTAAGACAGGGGGGATCCTATCACCTTGCACATGTGTGAATGTGTGCCTCTGTGTGTATATGCATGTGTATATGTGTTGCCACCCAGCCAGTCCACCAAGGAAGTGGGGCCCACCATCAAGGTCAGGCACAGTTCCTGTGCATGGCAGTATCCACACAAAGGCAACGATAGCTTGGGACCTCGTCCAAGTTTTAGTGGAGGCAGATGAGTAACCGATCCAGGGGCTCTCTGAGCCGCTGTGCATTTTCTGACACACACTTTCCAAAGAGCCACTGATGAACTTATTCATAGACCACGCTTAGCATAGGAAATCTCTCTCTATTTCATTTTGATGTTTTGGCTTTGTTCTCTAGGCAACAGTCCCTCTGGCTTGAGCATCTCTAGACATGAACAGATAATTGGAATACCTCCTGCTCGTTTGCTCCAAATTTAGCACCATACGAGCTGCCTGTGGCCTGCATGTTAAAGGTCCAATCATTGAAAGGTGTTTAGGATTTCAGGTGGACTTTACCTCTGCGAGACCGTGAGGCAGGAAGGTCCTAACCTCCTCACTCAGCCTCTGAGCATGTTCTGCATCCCACCCAGCCCTCTGCCTCACTCCCCTGCAGCCCAGGGAAAGAGTGGTAATCCTCTGCCAGCCATGGCTCACCCCACCCAGAGCCCCCAAAATGCCAGCCTGTCATCCTGACTTCTTAGTGACCCCTCCTCTGCCAGCCCCACCCCCAAGCCTTCCATTGCATCCTCGCCTTCTCCAAAGGCATTTTTGTTTGAGCCTCTGAACATGCCTAAGCTTCTGCCACATGCAGACAAATATGCTCTCTAGACCCTGTTCTGCTGGCTTATCCCGTCCTCACTCCTTCACTAGCTGCATGGTATCAGGCAAGCTACCCTCCTTCTAAGCGTTGTCTCTACATGTGTAGCATTGGGAACATGACAATACCCCCCTTCAGGGCTGTGTGAGGTGCTGAGCACAGGGCCTGGTGCCCAGTGGTAACTGCTCACCCCTACAGCTGTCTCAATCCCACATACTCTGCTCCTGCTGGCTGATGCCCCATGCCCAGGCACGGCCTGTTTCCTGCTCCCAGAATGCCCTTTCCTGTTGTTGCTGTTTGAAGAGCTGGGCACAGCATGGACACACAGTGAGGGCTCAGCAAGTGTTTGCTACTACGATTATATTATTGTCATCACTCACTGCATGCCTCTTCCCTTAGGCAGCCTTCTCTGGTCTCCCCTATAGGTGACTGCCCTGACCACACCAGTGTCCACCTCGGCTCTGGAGTTTCCCTCCTGCCATCGTGATGTCTGTTTCTGAGGGCGTCTCCCCACCAGCCTGATAGCTCAGAGGGCAGCGGTCAGGTCAGGCTGCTCCCTGATGCAGGTGAGTACAATTGAGAACAAGTTCATGCCCCACTTCCCAGCCTGTCTGTGAGTGGGAAGTTGGCATCACTCCTCTGCCACGTACCTCGTGGGTCTGCAACTGGCCCAGGTAGGAGGGAGGCTGCTGGCCCTGCCCATGGCTGCCTGAGTGCTCCTCTTCCTGGACTATCACCCTCTGCTCCCATGGAGTCTGCTTTAATCTAAATTAGAATCTCTGGAAGTAGAAACTTCCTCTTGTCTAAAACCCATGCCACCACCCCCTCCCCCGCTCTAATCTGTTCCTCCCCGTCTCTGCTGGGCCCCCTCTCTGTTTGTGGGTCCCCCAGCCTCCTAAGCTCCCTCATGAGCACCCTGAGCCACGTAGCCCAACCAGCCTGCCAATTCTGCTGTCAGCACCATTGATAAATCTACCACTTAAGGAGTACCTGTCTAGTGCCAGGTCTCAGGCCAGGTGCTGGGGACATGGAGCTGCCCCAACCTGGTCCATGGCTTCTCAGAGCTCCTGTCTGATGGGACACAGACAGGTAACCAAGTGGCTATAATTGGGGCATTCAGAGTCTTGATCGGGGAAGCAGAGGGTGCTGTAGGAGCCTGAAGCAAGCAACCTACCCACCTCAGGGGCCAGGCAGTTGACACAGGAGAGATGAGAGGAGCTGGCAAAGGCTAAGAAGTGGCCTGATGCCAGGCACCTGCCACTCTGTGCCTGTGTGCCTGGGTCCTGGCCAGCCATAGCCCTCTCTGCAGGCCGGGGCTCCTTCTGGGTGAGGAGCTCTGGACCTCAGCAGGCATGGTGTGGGCCTCAAGGTTGCAGCCTTCCTGGCCTTGTGGACCTGCCTGGTTTGGGGGGTGGAGGAGTAGGTGTGCCCATGGGGTCAGGTTTCCCACTGCCGACTCATGCCCAGAACTCAGTCCTGAGCTCAGTCACCAGCTCTCATATAACCTGAGGGCAAAAATAGAACCAGGACCTGGGAGGATGGGGACAGGGCCTCTGGATCCTGCCTCTGAGGATGCCAGGGCAGGGCTGAATCCTGATTTCAACCTTCCATGGCTGCAGGCTACCCCCCAACCCCAGCCCAGTGCCCTTGGAGCACCCCTTCCTTCTCACATGCCTGGGTCACAGGATCTTGGAGTTCGAAGGGAGGGAGAGCAAGAGGCCCCTGGGACTCCATTGCCTCCAGCCCCTCTCCACCAAACAGATGGGGACACTGAACCCCAGACAAGACTCAGGGCTGGCCAAAGTCACCCAGTATGAGCAGAGTTGTGGCCTCCCTGCCCCGAGTGGGTGCCCTGGCCTCCCCCTTGGTTTAGGCAGAGAGTAGGGCTGTGACAGAGACTCCCCTCAGAAGGACAAGCAGGAAGGTGGCCTCCACCCTTGGACAGTGATTTAGCAGGGTCTAGGCCTGGAGCCTCTGCCACCCTTGGCTCAGAGTCCTTTGTCTCCTGTCATCAGGGGTGAGGTAACCCTGGGCAAATCACAAACCTCTGTGGGTTTCAGTTCCATCATCTATAAAATGGGGGGTGTCGGGGGGAGGTGGTAGGTGCCCTGATGACTCAAGGTCAACAACACCCAGCACAGGGCCTGTTACATTGCAGCTCCCAGTAAACATGGGCCCTTCCCAGACTCAGCCAAACCCTTGGCCTCCCAAACCCCAGCCAGAGGCCTTACCCTCTTTCTCCCTCCCTGGTCCCCACTGCCAGGTCTCCCTCTGGGGCCACAGCCTTCTGCCACATCTTGGACAGCATGGAGATTGAATGCCGGGCTCAAATCGTACCTCTGCTGCTCACTCACCACGTGGCCCAGGGCAACCCTCTCTACTGGTCAAACGGGGACGAGACAATACAGTGATTTCCCTGATCAGGGCAATATGGGGATCCAGTGAGACAGAGGGACAAAATATGGGGCACAGGTCAATGGCAACCCTTATTAAATATTAGTTGGGCCTCCAGAGTCTATGTTTGGGGCCTGGAACTCACTGAGTTGTTGGCTCTTTCTGAGCCTCAGTTTCTGCCTCTTCCAAAGCCATGAGGCTCAGTTTCTTTATCTGTAAAATGGGATAGCCATATCCCTCACAGGGCCATCCAGGCTGAACACACACCCCCAACCCCACCTCCTCAAACAGGCACTCACTCTGCTGCACGGACTTGAGGCCGCGGAGGCAGGTGGCGGCCAGCAGGAAGCCACAGCCAGCAGGCGGAGACCGGAGCTCACCCCCCAGGCTGCAGGCAGCCCCCAGGCAGAGAGGGCCCATGGCGGCGAACTGCAGCGGATGGTGGCGGCGGCCGAGCAGAAGCGCCGACAGGGCCAGTGTGATCAGTGGCGTGGTAGTGGTGGCCAGCTGTGCCAGGTCCAGGGGCACGGTGCTCAGGCCCACATTGCCGCAGGCCATCGAGGTGCCAAAGGTAAGGCTGAGCAGCAGCACTTGGCGGTGGGTACCACTGGGCATGGGGCGCCGTGCTCCCCGGTGGCATGCCAGCGCTGCTGCCAGCATGTGCAGCGCTGAGAGCAGCAGGGGCCGCCCAAAGCCGTGCACCGTGAAAATCCACTTGTTGACACTGGACATGCTGGCTCCCGCCAGCAGCCACACCAGTGCTGCCACGGTCACCCGGGCCCGGCCAGGCTGCCCAGGGGCCTGGTGGGTATCAGGGGGCCACTCGGGGGACCCAGCCACCCGAGCACTGCTAGTCTCTGCCACTGCCTCAGCAGAGGTCATCCTGCTGTCATGGTGCTCCAGAGGACAGCGGCACATCCGGACCAGTGGGGCTGGGGCAGGAGGCCAGCTCCCCAGTAACCAGCTCTGAGCCACCAGAGAGCCCCACTTCGGTCCAGGCTAGATCCTGGTTTCTCAGATGCCGACTTTCCTTTCAGACAGGTGAGATGACCGCTTCTTCCGCCAGGCCTGTGCCGGCCGAGGTCCAAAAGCTGTGCACCCTGCTCGAGCAGGGTAGAGCCCAGGTGGCGGCTGCCGGAGATGCCAGGCTCTCTGGTGCTCAATCCTGGCCTAGTAAGCGCTGGGCACCTCTGCCCCGAGCCAGGTGAAGTCTCTACTCCTCTTCCTGCCTAGTGTCCACGCTATATTAGATGGAATCCTTGTTCTTTTTCCTCTTTGGTCCAGAATCCGGGATCGCCTGTGTGTTCAGGCCATGCCCAGGCCTGGCAGGGGTGATCTAGCCTTCTGTGCCCGTGTCCAATGCTGCCTGGTAGTCGCGGTTCGCTGCCTCCGACTGTGCCCAGGCCTGCGATCTGGCCGGTGCCAGGCGATGAGCTCGGCTCGGCTCTAGCAGGGCCTATCCTTTAGCTCCCGGTGCTTCGGCTGCGGCTCAGGCTGCGGCTGTGGATCAGGCAGCAGCTCCTGCTCAGCTCGAGCCGGGGCTGGCCAGGCGAGCGAGGCTCCACGACCTTGGCCCCGCCTCCGCCGCTGCCACCGCCTGCGCCCCACCCGGAAAGTTGGGCTGAGCCCCTGGCCCCGCCCCCGGCCGGCCGCGTCCCCGGAGCCAGGAGCGAGGTCTAGCCCCGCCTCTCTCCTCCGTAACACTCCTCGATCCGCCTTTTATTCCCTCCTTCAGTAGACTCCCCCCACCCAGCTGAAGTGGTCAGCCTATCTGTCCCTCCTCCCCCGACTGGTGGAGGATCAGGTCCCTCCCCACCCAGAGCCAAGGCGAGTCTTCTATAGAGACTAAAACAGGGAAGGGGACACCGGAGTATCTTTTTTGAGAGAGCCCAATAAAACCCCCGGCATCACGGGAGACTCGATCTTCTAAGACCCTCCCCACTGGGGCCCCCATCCCAGGACCGATCTCTAGCCAGTTATATCATGGGACCTCGGCATCCACAAAAGTTGGACTACGGAGACCCTTAAGGCCTCTCCATTGTACCTCCCTAGTCCCAGCACCTCCTCTCTCTCCAGCCCAGGGCGGGCCCCTCAAGGCAGGCAGAGGAAGCTGAATCACCAAGACTATAATTGCGGAAGCAGGGTAGCGCTGGCCAGCATCCATCCCTAGCCAGCCCCTGTCCCTTCTCCTGGGCACTCAGAGCTGACTCATAACTGGACTTGCTGGGGTCCACCCTCTGCCCTCAGCCCTGACAGGACAAAGAGCCCTGGGTTGGCTAGGAGGCAGAGTAGCTGCCACTAAGCCCTTGTCCCTTCCTGGGTCTCAGCGTTTGCGTCTGAACGAGGGATGCCCCAGAGCAGAACAGGCTGAGGTAGATTTCAGGCTCTGCACTGGCCTCTCTGAGCACTAGCCAGGTGTCCAGTTCGGCTGCCAGAGTCTTTCCGGACGTGGGATTTCCTTCTCTGCGGAAGCTCCTCCCCACTGGACTCGACTCATCCCTAGCCTGTCTTTGATGACAGCAACTTGTCTGGAGAAACAAGACCACACAGAGCGACCACTTAGCCCGGTCCGGGCGCCCTCTGGTGGTTAGATCACAGAATGGCTGCAAGTGTCCCCAACCCTCATAAGAACACTTGGATCTCGATTTAAAAGCCCCACCTTCACCGGAGACCTGCTCAATCAGACACTCTATGGTGGGCTCAGGAATCTGAACTTTCACATTTGCCTCTGGTGATTCTGGCGCCCGCTGGAGCCTGAAAATCACTGCTGAATATACCAAAATGTATGGCAAGGGATTTCCAGGCCAAGGACAAAAATATGGGGGTATTTAGACAGGATTTCTCCATGAGGGGTTGTAGGAGGGAAACTGAGCCAGCCAATGGGGCACGTCTCTACCCCCACGTTTCCTGAATAGGAGGAATCAGGGCCTCTTAAGGGTTATATTCTTTGTGGGATTCTGTCAGTTTTCTAGTAAGTTTCCTTTAATTAAAAAAAAATAGCAATTTTTATAAACAATAAACACCCTGACCTTCTATACCTCCTCCAAGACAGCCACAAAGTGGCTCCTACCTGCCCTGTCTGGTGAGGGGTCAGCTATGAAGAATGAAGATTAACGAAGATGAAGCCTGGGTGCCTTGGTGGGGTGGAGAGAGCAGCACAGGAAGGCTGAGGTCAGAACCCAAAGCAGGTGATCCAGCAGATGATCCCAGATGGCAGTCTGGAAGGGCCAGAATGCAGAGAGATATAATACCACTGGCTGCCAGGCAAAGAGGGCTCCATGCCTCCCACCCTGCAGTTACTCCTGGGGTGAGGTGCCACAGAGAGCTCAGTGAGGGATGAAATCAAGGTACCCAGGGTAGTGCTGGGGAATTTAGACCTGGTCTATCTGGCTCCAGAGCCTCAGTTTTTAACCTGGGCTCTCCCTTCTGGGAGAAGGGGGGTTGAAGCACCCAGCTTCATGGAGGGCATCAAGGGGCTCCCTCTCACTCTTTGAGGTCCACCTGAAAGCCCAGGGCATTCCAGAGCACCCTGCCCTTGCCCGTAGGCTCCCAAATGCCCCATATCTGAGCGCGGCCCTTTGGGGGCCCACAGTGCTGCTGTGGAAGCAGCTGATTCAGGGAAGGATTCTGGGAGGCAGAGGAGAGGGGAAGGACCCATTTCTAGCAATAGGGCTACAGAGACTGTGGGACAGGCTTCCCCTATTTTTGCTGTATGTTCCTAAACAAATCACTACTGGGACATCAATTTCCCTATTTGTGATCTCTGATGAGGTCACAGGCATAAACATGCTGTATCAGCCAAGGCACTATCCCATTCCTGTGAGTAAGAAATAGGCTGAGAGAGGGGAAGTGGTTTGTCTAGGGTCCTCCAGATCTAAACACAAGCTAAACACTGTCCCGGTCCTTGGTCCCCAAGGAGGGCCTCTGCTTAGCAGACTGCTCCAGACATGACTGTTCCCTCACCCACTTCCATTCTCGGGGCACCAGCCAGTTGTGCCAGACAGACACCTGACCCAGGGTCCACAGGGGGGCTGTGCTGGTCAGAACCCTCGCTAGGCTCCGGTGCACAGACAGAATTAAGAAGGGGGTGGGGACTTGAACCGAGATGGGCAGAGTCACTGTTGGGGCCACACGCAGACTGAAGGCCAGGATACGGAGAAGGACTGAGGATAGTGGAAGTGACAGAGACCTGAGCCCCAACTTCCATTTCCCTACTGCTCTTGGCTGCCCCAAGCTGGTGAACTGGGTCTTAGCAAAGATCCTTTGATTTGAATCCAAGGTTAAGTGGCCAAACGCACCCTATGACAGTCTCTCGGGAGGGTGGGTCATACCCAGTGCAGGGACTCTTGAAAGCTGAGTGCAGTGGCATTCCCAGTATTTACCACCCACCCTCTCCCTAACCTGGCCTAGGCGCAGCCATAGCCACTCTCCCGTGTGGGAAGGGTTTGTGGCTTTCTCAGTTGGTGTCTCACGGGGTGGCCAGGTGGCAGGGTGGTGCACTGGCAAGTGCCGAGGGCTGGGGTCAATGGGTGAGGATCTGGGCTCTGCTCCCTCCAGACTGCCTGACCTGAGGCAAGCTGCAGACCTGAGTCGCTATTCTTCTGCAACTGGGGTGTAACAGAACCCCAGGCCGTAGTTGTGGGAGGACAAGTGAACAAGCCCTCGGGGTGCTGGACACTGACACCTCACCTTAAGAACAGAGGCCACTTTTTCATTTGGGCTTTCCCATACTTTGATGTTTGTTTCAGTGCAAAAGAACTTGTAAACTGCCTACTTCCCTACCTACCTGGACCCCACATATTTGAAGCTGGTGTTCTAGGAGTAGGCACATGTTTCATCTGTGGTTTCGAGGATTCCGTGTGCATCACTATAAAACCTGGCGGGCATGCTGCCAATCAGGGACCCCTCCGAGGGCAGGCCCCCTCCCTAACTTCAGTGGGATGGGGTGAGTAGGATGTCCCCATGGCCTGAACCCTACTTCTCAGAGGATAGAGCCCAGAGCCCAGAGCCTTCCCACTGAGAGGCAGGGTCCCCCACACCCTGGCTGCTGAGGCCTAGGTTGGTGTCCTGACTGCTCTGGAGAAAAGCCAGGGGTGAGAACCCAAGCTCCAGGGTCCTGGGCCTCCAGCTGAATTTGGTATCCACCATGTAACCATAACAATCACTGAAGCCTCCAGTTTTCAGTGTTTGAGTGAAGGAGCAAGAGGCCACCCAGGCCAGGTCTGTCTATCTCCTAAGCTGGGCTCGACACAGTGAGGTCCCATTTTCCCTCTTTGAACACTAGTTCCCTTATCTATAAAGGAGAGATGACAACAAAAATATCAACAACCTCAAAGCTATGCAAGAAAGTGTCTGGCAAGTACATGCTCCCTAAACGGCAATCAAGTCACCCCTGCCAGCATGGTTCCCCCAGGACCCAGAACACTCACTCACCCTTCCTCTGTTCCCTGCCCGGAGGAACTGCCCCTTTCTCTGCGCACCACACCTGCACTTGCTCCCCAGCATGAGGCACAGGATGCTGGTGCATGTGCACAATCAACACTTTAATCATTCTGAAGGTAGGCTTTGAGCAGCCCCGTGGGGTCCCCACCACAGCTAGCTCTGGGGCCACTGCCCTGACAGTGCACTGGAGAGGTAGGCTCAGGGCTGCAACCCCTGGGCCATCCAGGTCTCCTTGTGGGACCCTAATCTCAGAGCAGGTAGTACTCAATGCCAGTGGCCAGCAGGCTTTTTGTGCGAAGGAGTCTGAGATGCTTCATGCCCTGCAGACTCTGAGTGGCCTTCACGGGCTGCCTGCAGGGCCAGGCTGGGCCAGACCCAGGCAGACAGACATCCTGGGGAAGGTGCTTGGCTCCCTTCTCCCAGGTGGGCAATGGCTTAGGAGCCTTGCAGGGGTAGTGGTTAGGTGATCTGAGGACGTTGCTCCAGGTGCATATGAGGTGGTGGCAGGGTCAGGCATTTGCCTGTTTCAGGTAGGTCTGGACGGAAGGCAGAAGTACAGAGATTGTTCAAGGCGGCCGGGGTAGGTGAGCTGGGGGGCTACCAGGTGACCAGCCTCAGCTCGATGATTTCTCCATTCTTGGGTCTATAGTCAGCAATCCCTGCAGAAACAGGTTGAGCAGGGGTGTTAACAGGGCAAAGAGCCCCACCTCCCGTCTCAGCTTCTGTACCTCCACCCCGAGGCCAGTTTGTTAGATCTGCTCAGGGCTTGGTGGTGGGAATGTGGGGGCTGTCCAGAGCCAGCGTGGAGACTCTGAACTCAGCCATGACCCAGGGTCCCTGAAGCCCACAGCCTCATTTTGCAGTGGGGCAGTCTCCAGAAGTTGAGGATGAGGGATGGCATCCTGGATAACCAGGATGAAAGCGAAAGGAACCAGAGCCCCCCGCAACACCTGATGGTCACTACCTTCAGAGTCCCTGAGGGGCTGCCGGGAAGAGGGACTGCTCAGTGTGGTGTGGAGGTAGAACCAGGACCACAAGTGAAGTCTCCCGGGAGCCAGCCTATCTGATTTCTTAGAATTGCCACACTAACTCACATAAAAATTCTCAAGAATTCAGTAATAAATTATGCAAACTTGAGTATCAGTGTTATCCAAGGCTGGGGCCCGGGAAGTTTCGGGGGGAGGCTGCAGTGAGGTAACAACGCCTCACTTTTGGGTCAGGGCTGCGGTGGGGGACACACCCAGAGGTGGCCAGCCGCCAGACTCACCTTGCAGCAGTGGGGTGTCAGGGGCTCGGATAAGTTGCCAGAACTCACGCTCCCCTACTTCTTTGCCCATCACGGAGGTCAGGTAAGGGCCTGACAAGGAGGCCTGTGTTCCATACCTACAAAAGGGACAAGAAAAGAGGGAAAAAAGGTGACTTTTCCACCCAAGGGCAGAAGTGGAGCTCATCCACACCAGGAACTCAGGGCTAGTGGTAGCTACGCTCTTCCTGGGCTACCTTGCCATGGGTCTCCACCCCTCCTCTCCAGCCCCACTGACACTGCCCATTCAGGTGACTTCATCCCCTCTGTGTTGACCATGACCATGGCCTGCAGGAAGGGGCACCTATTATTACATTATCAATGCAGCAGCTGGCCTGTCTCTGAGGGCTGAGGTTGTAGGGGCCAGAATCAGAATCTGCCAACCTCACACACAAAATGCCAATGTCCAGTGAGACAGGGAGGAGCCAGTGTGCAGAGAGAGGCTGGAACGGGGGGACAAAGACACGTGGGGGTAGCACTGGGTCCCTGGTTCTGGAAGTCTCTGTGGTTCAGTGGTGCTCCCCTCTTCTTGCGGCTGGGTTGCTCGGTCTTCTCTCTGACTCTACATACACCATGCTCCTCATTACCAGAGAGCATCGGAATTAGGGTTCTGGCCCTTGCCACGAGAATCTGCTCAATCATGCCCTCTCCACGAACTCCTTGCCTCCAACTTTGCATTTCTCCAACCCATCTGGACGTCACAGCCAAAGGGTCCTCTCAGCACTTCCTGGGTCATGTCCCTCCTCTCTCCAAAAGGCTTCTCAGTGGTTGAGGTCTTAGAGGGGGGTGGTTTATAATTTTAAGAAACAGAAACTCATTCAGCATGACTTAAGCCAAAGGACAGTATTGTTTTAGGGGGTGTCACGAAGCCACCTCCTTTCCCCAGTCATTCCCTAAATCTGTGGGGCCACGTGGTCGCTAACATTGGGGCGGGGGTCTCTTGGCTGCTCAGAGTACTTCTCTCTGCACTGTCTGTCTCTGTTTTTCTCTCTTCTCTCTTTCTGGCTCTGACTCCCTGGACTGAAATTTTCTGGGCCCAGATTACCCCAAGGTGCCAGCTGTGGGCCCTCCCTGGCTGCAGGAGGCTGTCCTCTGGGAAATCCAACTGGAGGCAGAAATTGGGGCCCTGTCAAACTGAGGTACATCTTTCTAGAAGAGAACTCTGAGTGGCCTGATGGAAGGCACTGAGCTTCTCTGGGCCAGATTCCCCATGGGTAACATGAGAAGCACTCTCATCTTATTTAGGCATGATCCCGTTGCAGGGATGTGAGGTTGGGTGGGGTGAGCGCTGGGAGTGGGGGTCTCACGTGAATCCTCCCAGCTCCTCGGCCTTCTTCAGGACATCTTCCAAGGAAGACCCAGCAGGGACAAGGATGGAGTGTATGTATCTTGGCCAGACACTGGGGACTGTCAGCATGACCTGGATAACCTCTGGGACTTCAGTCTGTGAGGGGGTCACCGTAGCTGGTTCGAATATGACTATACCAGGAAGAGAGGAAGCATCAGCTAGTGTGAGGGCAGAGGGCCTGGTGGTTAGCCCTCCCTCCTCCCTCGAAGACACTATGACCAATCAGAACTTCCGCCTTCTATATGGTCCCGTCTCAGTCAACACCACCACCACCTGCTCACCTGAACCCTGGCTGCCACCCCAGGATGCCCTGTCCCTTAGCCTCCAGGGTCTGGCCCCTCAGTGGTCTCTCTGCCTCCAATAACCACCTCCCACTTATCTGCTACATAGTACCCCAGGGGGCTCTTTCTAGAATATGCATTTGCTCATATCACTCCCCTGCTCTCCCTGAGGATCTCCTTTCCTTTTCATTCTGCTGCCTGCCACTCCAGCTCATTCTCCCAGACCCCGCTCTCTAGCAAGACCCTTCACCCCAATTCCAGTCTTTACACCTCTGTGCCTTTGCTCTTGTTGCCTCTTCTCTGCTCTCTTCTCCACCGGCAAATGCCACTCACCAACTCAAGTCCCTCTCCCAGAGAAAGCCCTGATTCAAACTGCTTATTGGGACTCATGATGTATAAGAGCTAACCAAAATGTGTCACTCCCCATTCATTCATTCATTCATTCATTCATTCAAGCATTTCTGTCCTGGGTATTGAAGTAGGGCTGAAGATTCCTGGCCTACCCAGAGCTCTCCATGCGGTGTCTCCCTCCCCACACTGTGCACTTCTAGAAGCTATGACCACCTCTTAGCTGCTAGTGTATCACACACACACCTGCAAACCCCTGTTGATTCAGCAAATCTGGACCAAAGAACTACCCCTCATTGGGCCATACAGACTTCGGTGAGTGCCCTGAAGATTGAAAACAGTCAGGCTTTCGTAAAAGGCTTGGCTACCTCTTGGTGCCAGGCAGTCTGGGGAGATAAGATCCACATAGCTCTTGTGGTTCAGGACAGGCAGTAGCTGGGAAATCATGACAGCATTCTGGAAGGCCCCATCCTGCAGGCTGGCCAACAGAGCAGCCCTTGCGTTGAGGCATGCTGTGCCCAGCTCCACCCCGGGAATAGGGGAGGTCATCAGCAACTGGTGACAGAATGAGGGAGAGAAGGAGGAGGTGGGTTAGCCAGCAGGGAGAAAACAGCTGAGCAGCCTACCTCCTGCCAGCCACCAGGGTGGCCCACAGCCCCAGAGTATCTTTCCCACCTGCAGTGCCAGAGGGGTGCTGTAGATATTCCCAAAGGAACCCTCTGGGGTCTGGGCTTTCAGGATATTCTCCTTCACTGTCCTGATGGCCAGGGTGATCCGGTCTTTCAGATTGGGGTTCAGGTTGGAGCGCTCCAGACAGGTGAAGGCCAAGCCTGCCATGGCCATTGTATCTGCAGGGGACAGAGCCAATTGGAGCCAGCCCAGGTAGGGTGCAGGGGCAATGGGTGGCCACAGGAGGGCTTGACGAAAGGGATCAACATGGTTAATCAGCATTTTAGAAAGTTTCCACCAGCTAGGGGGACCAACTCAGCTGAGTTTGCCCAGGACTTTCCCAGTATGACACTGTAAGTCCAGTGTCCTGCGAAACCCCTTAGTTCTGGGCAAACTGGAATGGTTGGTCACCGCGCCCCTCTCTGCTGCTTGGTGGTTAGAGGTTAGGGAGAGACTGGAGGAGGAAGGCCCCAAGGGAGTTTATCCTACACCCCTCATTCCCAAACCTGCCTGCACACTGGAATCACCAGGCGAGGTTTACATGGACAGATGCCTGGATTCACCCCAAGGTGGTCTGCTTTAATAGGTCCAGGACGCTGCCTGGGCCCTGGGGATTTTTAAAAAAGATTTAATTTATTCATTTGCTTTTAGAGAGAGGGGTAGGGAGGGAGAGAGAGGAGAGAAACATTGATGTGAGAGAGAAACATTGATTGGTTGATTCCTGTACGCACTCTGGCTGGGGACCAAACCTACAACCCAGGCATGTGCCCTGACCAGGAATCAGACCAGTGACCTTTCATTTTGCAGGATGATGCCCAACCAAATGAGCCATACAAGTCAGGGCAGCCCTGGGGATGTTAAAGCTTTCCCACTCCCAAAGTGACTTAATGTGTCCACAGAGGTTTTTCTACAAGCTTCTGAGGCAGAACAAGCTCCCTGCTGGCAGAGGCCCTACTACCTTCTTCTCTCTGGTCCTCTAACCACCCCTCTAACCTATTCCATCCTACCCCACCCTCTGGGGGGCACACCCATACTCACTCACAGAACCAGGCCTTGAAATACAATGACAAGAAAGGGTACGAGAGGCCCAAGGTCACAGAGTGAGGAAGCAGATTCAGAATCCAGGTCTCAGGCTTCCCAGCTCATGTGATGAAAGATCACGGCTATCTATCCAGAACTTTCTCCAGGCCAGGCATTGTGCTAAGCCCTTGACTCATAAGGCATGTTTTAATGAGACACCGCTGGGAGGTTATTTTATAGGAGAGACTGAACCAGAAAGGCCGGCTGACTTGCCCAGGGCTTCCTACAATGACCACATGCGACGGAACTGGGGTTGGGACCCCAGTCCATCTCCAGCTCTGGTCACTAGCTGCTGCACCGCACGTGAGCCTTCACCATTTTGTTCCTAACGGTCTCGATAAGGAGGGGTCCCAGGGAAAGATGAGCATGGCGCCAGCGGGTAGAGGCCTTCAGCTGGGAATGTGGGCTGCGGGAGCCCTAGCCGGGCCTCGCAGGATCTGGCCCACTCACCCACAGACTGGTGGCCCTGGTGAAGATGGTGGTTGTGTTCCATGGCATACAGGAGCTTGCCAACCACGCTATCATGGACCCGCTTCTGGTGGAGACACAGGGCCAGGAGGCTCAGGCCATACTGGTAGTAGCTGGTGTGGGGCTGGCCCTTGTGAGTATGCCCTGAAAGGGAGAAAACCAAGGGGCGAGGGTCACGCCAGGCTTGAGGGGTGGCCTCTCTGGCCCCTCCCAGCAACTAGTCCCACCAGCACGCAGGACCCTATGGCCTATACTTTCCGACATCCCCCTTTGGGTCATGGGATCCTTTATTCCTTTAACCCTGAGTTGCTGAGGCCCCACTAAGTGTCAGGGGCTGTGCTTGGAGGTAGAAATACAGTGACAACAGACCAGGCACAGTGCAGCCGGGGACTCTGACAATCACATAATCCACACTCACGGGAGCATGGTTAGAAGTGAAATGTGGATGGAGGTCCATGGGGTAGTATGACAAAGGTCTCTGAGTATCAGGGGAGTCAGGGTGGGAGTCTCTAAAGAAGTGGTGCTGGGGAGGTGAGGCGGGAGCTAGAAGGGGAGGAAAACCTTCCAGAGACAGGGAACATATATGGAGACCCTGATTTGGGAGCTAAGAGAAGGCCAGTGTGGCTGGAGCCCATGAGGATGGTGGTATGAGTGTGTGAGCCAGAGAGTGGGTGGGCAGAGCCCTGAGAGGAGAAAATGGCAGACAGGCTGGGCCTCTGGGCTGTGGACAGAGCAGTGAGCAGCCCCCACAGGATTTAAGCAGCATTAAAAGATCAGATTTATATTTAAAATGCTCACTCTGTGTGTACTGGTCAAGTCAGGAGACAAGAAAGTTAGCAGAGAGAGGGTGAGGAGTAAATGGTAAGAAGGTTGTGCTGTGGTCCCAGAGGTGGATAGTCAGGTCAGTCTTGGTGGCTGAGCAGCAGAACTTGCTGACAGAGTGATGTGGAGTGCAGGAAAGGCTTGATCAAGGGTGGCTACTGGGGCAGGTCCGGGCCTCTAAGTGGATAGTGTGATAGGCAGATGAAGGGCTAGAAAGAGGCTTAGGGAGAAAACCTCAAGTTCTGATGAGCCCTCCTCACCCCTGGCAGACTGCATACCTTCACCAATGGCCCTCTTCTCATCCTCCAGGAACCGCTTCAACTGTGAGACCAGCCTGTTGCCCTTGTGGCCTCCAACGAACTCACAGTTGGCCCTGAGAGCGAGCATGTAGAGAGCCAGCTGGCCCATGGAGGGCTTGGTCTGGAGGTCACTGCTGTCATCACTGGAGGCAAACCCAGGACAAAACCAGTTAGCAACATTTCCAGGACAAAATGCCCACCCGGTAAACCTGGCTTGGGGTGCCCTCCCCTCAACATTGCAAAGTGGAAAATATCCTAGCAGCTGGAAAATCTACTAGAACCCCCAAAAGCAGATATAGTCAGCCATGTAAGTTGTGAGGTATATGCCACATATATTTCATAAAGATAAAAAATAAACTCAAGGACCAACTCTGAGGGTTCTCCCATCCAAATGAGCTGTGCTTCCCCCACCATTTTGGTCACCCTTCACCCATGCACTCTTTCCTATCTTTCTTCTCCCAGCCCTGCATCCATTTCTCAAGGGAGAGTCCAGTAAGGAGATGCTCCATGGTGCTCCTGATCCTTCATCTCTCATTCAGATTCTCCCACTGGACCTCAGAACAGGCCTCCCCTTAATCCCTCTAGAAAGGGGGCACAGAGTCAGATGCTGCTTCTGGGCTTGGTATGGAAGAGTGTGGTCATGGACTAGTGATGTCTGCCTCAGGTGCAGGAGGGTGCCGGAGCGGCACAAGGACCCTGTATTGGTATCTTCATTCTAGTCAAACCAACCCCATTCTACAGATGAAGAAAGGCCCAGAGGAGATGAAACTTGTCTAAGGTCTCCCAACCAAGCAGTGACAGGTGTAAAACTAGAACACAGGTCTCCTGTCTCTTAGGATGTGAAGCAGGGCATGGGGAAAAGAGAAGAGAGAGCATGGTAATACTCCAGGAGGCTTTGCTGATAATCGAGCTTGAGGGTGTGCAGGTAGAAGTCCTCCTTGGTGCTGGCCTCCAGGCTGGAGAGGCGCAGGCCCACGTAGATACTGGGGTTCAGGTACTCTGGAGAGAGCTGGTTCAACCAGGGCAAGAGGCGCTGACCCAGACTCTGCACCAGCTTGCTGTCCACCGCTGGTATGTCTTAGGAAAGAAAATAGGCCAAGTGAGGGACAGGCTGCCAGGATGGAACTGCTTTTACCTTATCAGAACCTTCTCCAAGGAATAAATGTCCCCACCCCCACTCCACCCAGAACAGACCCTACTCGTATGGGGAAATCTGGCCGGAATGAGAGGCAGTAGGGTAAAGGAGGGGAAGCAGGTATCTGAAAGAGCAGTTGGAGTGGGCTGGGGAGGGATGGTGGGGAAGCCTGTGCCAGGCAACTGCTCTGCCCATGAGGAGTGACAGACTGGAGGCCAAGCCATGTGGTGTGCCCCAGGCACTGTGCCTGACCTCACTGGGTCCTCACGCCAGCCTCATGCCGTGTGTACTGTCATCGTCACTTTGCACAAAGAAACGGAAGTGCAAAGTCGTGCCTTACACGAGGCTGCTGGGCCAAGGGTGGACCTGCCTGCAAAGCCCCTGCTCTTTGACACTCTGCTGGCCGCCTGTTCAACCCATTTCCAAAATCTTCAACCCACATGGGGAACATGTAATACATCCGGTTTCAAACACTGCCCACTGGCTACCTGGGGCCGCCTGGTGAACTTCCTTTATGCAGATCTCAAAATAACCCTCTTCCTGCCACCTCTGTTTAGGCAACGAGGACCCGAGACTGTGAGGTGAATTGTTAGAAAGCCATCACATTTGCAACCATTTATCTGTGTGCTTTGGAATTTACCTAACACTGTGTAACTAAACCATGAAAATACCTGGATATATCCAGGAAGCCGAAGCCTTAGGGATATTTCCCAGCTGCAGCTGACCTATTTCCCAGATCCCGCTGATCTCCATCCAACCCCTTCTTTTAGGGAAGGAACCCGAGCTTTGCAGTCACCTTGGACTTTTCCCCATCTACTGCCTCCAGGTCACTGCAGGGCTCCACCTGTGTCCTCTGTGCCCTGTCCTAGCATACTGCACAGGCCGCCCCTCCCAAAGGAACTGCCAGGCAGAGTGCCTCTGATAGGGGAACTCAAGAGTTAAAGATTTTAGTTCTAGTTATAGTTGATAGGCTTAAGTGATTAATGCACATGGAAAGCTGTTATTCCAGGAACTGGCATGCATGACCTACACGACCCCAGGAGTTCGAGATGGAGATGCTATTTGGAGGCGGTGTCTCAGCCATTGTGTTCCCCGAAGGAACGTTGGTGACAGTGATGCAGACAAAGAATTGTTGACCAGCAGATAAGAAGTTCTAGGAAAATCGCCATCGGACTGCAACTCTTATGCAGTTAACCTTTTTCCCCAGACCCTTCACTTACTCTTTTCTTCTCCTTATAAAAAGTCAGCTTGATTTGAGAGGTTAAGACAGCTTTTGAGGGTACACAACCCACTGTTGTCTCAGATTACCAGCACCTGAATAAAGCGCCCATAAAGATTCAATCCTTGTCTCTATGTACTGATTTGGACAGTGATGGGCAGCAAGAACGCCGACTTTTCTGTTTTCACCTCCTGGGCCTCCGCTCACATAGCCCCTCCTCTTCCGGTGTTGGGTCTTATCATCCTCTGTCTATTTCCCCCAAAGCTGTAGATGTCTGTTGCTATGAGAGCAGGAAGGTAGGGGGAGTGGGAGGGGGTGGTAAGCGGAAATTTCTCTTCTTGCCATTTCTATCTTTTAGGGTCTTTCTGTGCGTCTGCCTCCTTCACTCAGCCTGTTTTTCTGGTCATCATCTGTCCTTTCCACATTTCTCTTTTCCTTTCTCTTTTCTTCAGAATGGTAAAGTCATCCCTGCCTCACCCTGGGATCTGACCTCCAGCAGATGAGTCAGCCCTGGGGTTAGAACTGATAAGAAGAGAGGCTGGAGCAATAAACAGGCACCTCAGAAGGAAGGAGACAGACAGATTCACCCAGGATAATAAACATGGCCCTGGGCTAGCACTGCCCCCACCAGAGCCTCCTGCTCACAGGGCCACACAGCTCTGACTGGCCCTAACATTCCAAAGCACAAGAGCCCACCTTGCAGAAACATTGGTGCAGCATCCTTGTTAACGGCACAGAGCTTTAAGCTGGTGAAGCAGGTGCATGGGATCTTGGCATACACAAAGGAAGAAGGTTGAGGAGCATTCTAAGCCCATTTTCCAGGTGAGGGAATGAGGCTGGAGGTAACTGAGTGACTCAGCAGTAGCCAGCTGCACCTGCAAACCCAGTCCAGGGCTCTCCAGGCTCCAAGGGAAAGGGGCTTTTAAAGTGTTCACAATCAGTGAGGCTGAGGACCAGGTCCCTCCCTGGTCTACCCTGGGAACTATCTAGACAGGAACCAAGAGCCCAGGGCTAAGGGGTCTGGCTGCACTTGTGGAGCCCAAGACCTTGCTCTGGAGTTCTGAGAGCTGAGTCTGGCAAAGCCAGACTCCTAGAAAGTTGGAACACCTTGGGCAGGTCACCTAGCCCCTCCATGTCCCGGTGATAGATGAAGCTGTCACCTGTCACCTGACATGACTGAACCTGCCTCTCAGTTTCTCCAAGGATCACAAGAGATCCTGGTGGTGAAGGTCTATTGCAGAGCATAATGCTACAGACTGAGTGTAAGAGGAAGGAAAGAGGTGGGTGGCCCCAGAGTTCAGAGGTTTCCCTTCTTGGCTTCTGATTCCTGAGTGGGCCCTGCTTCCTGTCTGGCCGCAGTGCCCAGGTAGCCCCAGACCTGCGCACACAGACTCACAAACGGGTCCTGAGAGGCCCTTGGGGGCCCAGCCCTTATATCACATAAGGTATATAATGTAAATGTCTCACCATGGCCCTCCCTGGCCCTTGGGGACTCATCTCCCCACCAGGGTCTCCATACTCACCTCCCTCTGCCTGAGAGGCCTGTCCCCTACTCCTTTCCTTGCCAGTTTCTTTTCCTCCTTCGTGTTTCAGTTGCCTTGCTGCTCCCAGCTCCTTGGAAATCCTTCCCCAACCTTTGTGCCTTCCTTTGGCCCTCACCTCAGCCCCCCAAACACAGCACTGATTTGCCTCTTGACTTCCTTTGTCTGTCCCTCCACTAGAACAGCAGCTTTAGGAGGACATAGACTGGCTTTGTCTTGCTCTTTGTTCTTTCCCCAAACCCTACCACCATACCTGACACAGAGAAGCCTCAACCAATGTGTCTCAAATGGATAAATGACTGAATTAATGGAGGTGACCGTGTCTGGTGGGGAATCAGACATATAAGTAATCTCAATACAATGTGCTATACGCTGAGGTCCAGCTAAGCCCCAGTTGCTTTGGGAGACCAAAGGGGCAGGCAGATAAGTTGTACCTACCCCAATATCAGCACCTCGGTTTCCCCAGCTATACAATGAGGGGCTCGGACAAAATAGTCATCCCTCCTAAGGACCCGGGAGGCAAGAGGCACAGGGTAGGTCCAGTTACTTACGGCAGATATCAGCGAGAGCCCCCAGGGCCCCCAGCAGGAAGAGGAGGGCCCCAAGCTGTCCCATGGCAGCGGCAGGCAGATGAGCAGCAGGCAGGGAGCTGGCCTTGCAGAGTCTGTCCTGACCGCAGCTGGTCCCTGCTCCTGAAGAGGCAGCTTCCTGTCACTGATTAATCTCTCCACGCCTGGCAGTGTTCTGCTAAATCAGCAGAGAGAATAAAAGGGAAATGTCTGTTGCTGAGGGGAAAGGGAGGCCAAAGAACAGAGGAAGGAAGGGCAGAGAGGTCTTCCTGGAGATAGGGGCTAGGAGAGGGGGAGGGCAAGTAAGGATGGTGGGAGACGTTGGTGAGGCCAGCCACATTCTGTCCTGCTGCCCGAGGAGCCTGCCATCGGATGTGCCCAAGTCAGTTGGACTGCACCTGTCTGTTTTCCCCCCAAGTTGTTGCAGCGGTGCACGGGCAGTGCTGCGGTGCCTACCTGTTGCCCTTCACAGAAGGAGCCCCTGGAAGTGCCTAGCCGGGCCTCCGACGGAGCAGAACTGGGAGCTGTGGTGGTCACATGAGCGTCACTGCCGGAGTCAGCTGTTATCTGCCCGCCCAGAGGGGTGGGGCTGGCTGGACCTGGACCCGACAAGCTAGTTTTCGTAATCCACTGAGCTCTCTGGAGACAAAACAAAACAAGTTAAGGAGCAGCATTTCATCATTTGAGACACAAAGCCATGAGTAGCAGAGCTTTTGTCAGGACTAGAAGAGTAACCTAAAAAAAACCTCTGCACGAAAAAAAAGCCCGAAGGATTTCTCATCTGCCCAGTCCCGCAAGAGAATTGATGTACAAGAGTTTTAACTCTGGCCGTGCTGTGTGACCTGGACCAGGTCACTTCACCTCTCTAATTTAAAATAGTTTCTTCTGGGTGAGATGAAATTGTTGGACAGGATTATTTTAACTCAGCTCCCTTCCAGCGCAACTTGTGAGGATGCTAAGCCCTTAAAACACCTCTAATCATTTCCAAGTAAGTGTTTTACATTGCACTTATTTTATGGCAAAGGGCAAGATTCATTCTTTCAAGGTAATCTGTTTCTGCGCCTGGCTTATCACAGGGCAAGCTCTGGGGATAGATAAATAACTGTCATATACCACACAACGACATTTCAGTCAATGATGGACCGCATATACAGTGGTAGTTTCATAAGATTACAGTGGAGCTGAAAAATTCCCGTTGCCCAGCGATGTTGTAGCCATTATAACACCGCAGGGCAAATGTTACAAAGATCAACAAGGCTGAGATTAAGACAGCAAACAGCTTTAACCTGGGTGTGGATGAGGATGACATGGAGGAGCTCCTAGAAGTGGTTCCCGAGGAAATGACTGGCGAGGAGCTGTTGGAACTGGAACAGGAACACGTAGCTAAAGAAGAGGCAAAGACAAGGAAACTACGGGAGAAGAAAAGGAAGACAAGGCCCCAAGAAAATCCACAGTAAAGGGTTTGGCAAAAGCCTTCAAGCCCCTTCAAAATTTGAAAACAAGGACTCCAACACCAACCGGTTTTCATGAACAGGGAAGAAAGTTCAAGGTGTACGTTCTGCTCACAGGCAAGTTTACGGTGGAAAAAAGAAACAAACCACCATGAAAGAAGCAAATCACCATGGACGTGTTTCTGAAAAGGGTAAAACCTGCTCAAGAAGAGGGTCAGGCAGGTCCTTCAGAGTAAGGCCGTGTTACCTCCGACCACGACAGCGCCCTGTGTTATGGTCCCTGCAGACCCTGCCGTGGGACAAGACGTGGCCGTGGAAGACAGCGATGCTGATGGTCCCGTCCCCGTGTAGGCCTACACTAATGGGTGTGTTTGTGTCTTAGCTTTTAACCAAAAAATGTAAAAAGTAAAAAACATAATAATAGAAAAAGGCTTATAGAATAATGATACAAAGAAAGAAAATAGCCCTGGCTGGTGTAGCTCAATGGATTGAGCATGGGCTGCGAACCAAAGGGTCGTCAGTTTGATTCCCAGTCAGGGCACATTGCCTGTGGTTGCAGGTTGCAACCACACATTGATGTTTGCCTCCTTCTCTTCCTCTCTCTCTAAAAATAAATAAATATTTTAAAAAATCTTAAAAAAAAGAAAGAATATATTTTTGTACAGATATACCATGTGTTTGGGTTTTAAGCTAGGTATTTTTAGAAAGTCAAAAGATTGAAAAAATGTGAAGCTTTTAAAGTAAAAATGTTAATTTTTACCCAAGTTAACATTTTCCCTAGTGTTAATCATTTAACCTAAGGTTAATTTATTAGTGCGGCCTAAGTGTGCGGTGTTCATAAGGTCTACAGCAGTGTGCAGCGATGCCCTCGGCCTTCACACTCACTCACCGCTCCCTCGCTGAATCACACAGAGCAGCTTCCGGGCCTGTAAGTTCTGTTCACGGTAAGTGCCCTATAAAGATGTGCCATTTCTAATCTTTTGTACCATACTTTATAGCACCTTTTCTATGTTCAGATATGTTTAGATACACAAATACGGACCATTGTGTTACAGTTGCCTACAGCATTCAGTGCAGGCTGTACAGCTTTGTAGCCTAGGAGCAGTAGCTGTACCATACATTTAGGTGTCCCGGAGTAGGTTATACTACCTAGATTTGCGTAAGTACACTCTATGGTGTTCTCACGACATCAATATCGCCCAACGAAGCATTTCTCAGAAGGTATCCCTGTTGTCAAGGGACACGTGACTGTTACAGAGATGTGCATCTGTTTATGGAAGTACTTTATACATTTAAAATTAGACTGTCCCGTGTAGAAAAGCTGGGTGTGGCCCAGCAGGGTAAGATTCTGGAGAAGGAAGGAGTCCAGCTGGAGGCCCAATTTCTGCTGATCCTTTGGGTTCAGAACTCCAGAGAAGCTTCAGCAATTTGTGTGCAATGGAGCTGCTTTAGTCCAGGAGAGGACTGCCCCGGTCCCCCAATCCTCTGCCTGTGGTGACTGGTGGAGATGCTGGTTCCTGCCACCTTCTGGAGGGCAGCCCGGAAGCGGTGGCCATAGTTAGAGGCTCCTGATTGCTTGGCCTCTGGTGAGAAGCAGCTTCCTTTGGGCAGTTCTTCTCTGATCCCTGAGGACTCCATGGTACCTCAGTGACCATCAAGGAGGAGGCGCACTTCTCATAGCCATTAGAATGACTGAGGGTGGACTGGGCTGTTCTAGATAACGCATTAAGAGAAAGTAAAAAAGAAAAAAAAGATGACGACATCATTTGGTTCAGGATTTGTATTTGGGAGTCCATAGCTAAAAAAGTAAAAATCAGCCTGGAGTGAGCAAGCAAAGCGTGCCTGCCCGTGCATCAGAACAGGTGCGGATGAAGCCACCGCAACGTTAACAGGACGCATTACTTCTACCAAGGTCACGTTACAGCTGTAAACTGCCCCAAGAACCGTGTATCTGAGTGGCTATTCCTTTTTTTGTTAAGATTTCCCTATCAAGCTATGACAAGCTATCAGAAATTTGCTGTTTGCAATCCTACTACTGAGAGTGAAATGTGCCTAGAGGAGCTGAGTCACTGTGGCACAGAGACATAGCTTCAGGGAAGAAGTTTCTGGACTGAGCAGCATTCCACACCTCTCTGCACTTTGTAGTTTTCAAGGAAACAGGACTTTGGGGTCCACTTTGATGTCCGCCCCTGAGTTGCCCTTCTCGTGCAGCTCTGCCTTGAGCCTACCAAAACGGTGCTTGGCTTACATTTCACCTCACCCCACCCTTGTCTCCAAAACTTTAATGCTCTTTCCTTTTGTGTGGTCAGACCCCCCAAAGTTCCCCTGGGGGCAGCAGCTGTGTGTCAACAAAGCTAACTTTGTCGGACTGAATGTTTGTTCCCGAGGGTCTTAGGCTGACTGTGGTAGGACACAGCCAAAGAAAGAATTCAAAAGAGAAAAATAAAATTGTATGCATGAAGGTGGTGTGAGAATAGACATAACAATTACACAACTACGTGGTTATATACGAAATATCCATTTTATTAAATATATAGACATACAAAATTCTTATTTTAGAGCCCATTTAATGTAGAAAGATGTTCATAATTAATCTTTATTTTATTTATTTTATTGTTGTTCAAGTACAGTTGTCTGCCTCTCCCCCCCACCACTCCCCCCCAACCCCAGCCATCCCCACCTCCCTCCCCTGATTCCACCCCGCCTTGGTTTTGTCCATGTGTCCTTTCTAGTCGTTCCTGAAATCCTGTCCACCTTTCCCCCATTATCCCCTCCCATCTCCACTCTGGTTACTCTCAGATTGCTCCATTATTAATCATAGATTTTAAAAATTTCATTTAAAAATTAGAAAATACAGACTTGTTAAGAAAGAAGGAGGGAAAAAGAAAAAGAAGAGAGTGGAGAAGAAGGAGGAGAAAGAATATAAAAAACAAAATCATTAGTCCCAAAACCTAGAGAGTGGTTCAAAAAATGCGATCTTTGGAGACCTGGGGGTCTCTAAGACCCTTTAAGGGAGTCTGCTGGTTCAAAATTACTTTTAAGTAATATTAAGACATTATCTGTCTTTTGCAGTGATGGTGTCTCTGTCAGGGCCCAGGGTCAAGCCAGGAACTTTCTCCAAAGGTATGTAATTCTCTGCAGTGGATGGCATGGCCTTGCCACAGAATTCCAGAGTCCTGCATTGTGATTCTCCCACTGGGGCTTGCCATAAGCTCCATTCTGCATCTTTCCCAGCCCTGACTCAAGACCATAGGGCTGGCTGGATGTGATGGTCCAAATAGGGCAGTTTGCTCTGCTGCATGTTTGCTCTGCAGCCAGGGCCTGCTTGAGCACACTCTTTGCTTATTGTGCTGATTAGCATGAGACCTGTGTGACAGATCAGTGTGATGTTCTGTGGGCTGTCCAAGTGATCCAGATCTCTTCACACTGTATTATGAGAGAGAGCAAAAGAATGAACATATGTAAAACTCTGAATACTATTTTGTCAGTTCCATGAGAATGAGAACTGTTTCTGACCCTCTTTCCTAAATCGAGTGGATAAAAATGCACTCACTAAATCAATGGCAGCAAACCATATACCTCAAGCTTTATCAATCTGCCCTAGCAATACCATTTCCATAGCAACTGTGATGCTACTTGGTTGAGTCCACAGTGGCCTACAGCCATTCTCCAGAATCAAATTCCAATGGCATTTTTTGCAAAACTGAAAAGAGTTTATCTTCAATTCATGTCGAATTGCAAGGGGCTCTTAACAGTCGAAACCATAGTGGAAAAGGAAGAACAGAATCAGAACATTCACACTCCTGATTTCAAAAACTTATTATGAAGTGGCCGTGGGCAACACAGTGTGGCATAAGGGTACAGACATAGACCAATGGAATAAAACTGAGAGACCAGAAAGAAACCCTCACCTATGGCCAAGTGATGAAGGACAAATTACTTGTGTCATCGCCCTTTTCTCCCACCCTCTTCAGTAAAGTCATTTCACACATTTGTAAACCTGTTAGACTGGCTTGTCACATTTCACATTCCACCCTGGGGTTCCACTGATCTCCGAAGTTATTTTTGTTGATTAGCATACAAGATTTAATCTTTGTACTGTGACATTCCATGGGTTTTTTAAAAAGATTTTATTTATTTATTTTTAGAGAGAGGGGAAGGGAGGGGGGAAGAGGGGGAGTGAAACATCAATGTGTGGTTGCCTCTAGCGCACCCTCTATTGGGGACCCGGCCTGTAACCCAGGTGTGTGCCCTGACTGGGGATTGAACTGGCAATGCTTTGGTTCGCAGGCCCACACTCAATCCACTGAGCTACACCAGCCAGGGCTTACACTCCATGGGTTCTGACAAAGGCATAGGTTCATACCTCCTCCAGTACAGAATAGTTTCACCACCTTAAAAATCCCCTTTATCACTGAAGGTCTGTCAAGCATTGATCTTTTAACTCTATATAGTTTTTCTTTTTGAAAATGTCATAAAATTGAATGTAGCTTTTGCACACTGGCTCCTTTTTTATAGCAATATGCATTTAAGATTTATCTGTCTTTTCATGGCTTGATAACTCATTTCTTTTCATTGCTGAATAGTATTCCATTTCATGGATATACCACAGTGTGTCTATCCATTCACCTACTGAAGGACATCTTGGTTGCTTCTAAATTTTGGCAACTCTGCATAAAGCTGCTATAAACATTCATGTGCAGACTTTGTGTGGACATTTAGCATTCACATCAATGGAGGAAATACCTAGAAATGCCATTGTTAGCTTGAATGGTAAGACCACATTTAGCTTTGTAAGAAATGGCCAACGTGTCTTCCAAAGTGGCTTTACCATGATTATCTATTTTTAAAATATTTAAGTCGACAACAGTCTCTGTAGTTGGTGTCCCCATTTTACAAATGAAGAAGAGAGGTAAAATGGCTGGATCATAGTTTAGAGGTAAAGCCAGGTGTGTCTGCCTGCAGAGTCCAGGCCTCTTCACCACAGTGGAGATGGAGGTTTGTTATGGCACAAAGTATTCCGTGAGTGGATGGCTCTAATCATTAAAAACGTCTTCGCTTTATGGATCTAAACTGCTTGCATGGTCCTGGAGTCACATAACAGTTTGCAAAGACAGAGAGAAGGGAACTAAGTGTTGCCTGCCTAGGCCCGTCCACAACTCATTAGGCAGTGGGGTGTGGTTTCAGCAGCGGGCTCTGCAGCAGGGCTGCCTCACGAGAGTCCATTTTCCACCACTCGGCAGCTGAGTGACCTTGAGGTGAGTCCCTTCACCTCCCTGAGCCTAAGTTCCGTATCTGTAAAATCGAGTACCTATATGACCTCTCTCTTGAGCTGTAGACCTGAAGGCACAGCTGCTGTACCTGTATCTTCTATGACCCTGCAAATTCAACATGAGCAAACTCCTGTTCAGGACCAGCTGTGTGATCTGAGAGAGACAGCGAGAAAGGAAAACGCAGAGTGCCTTGGTGAAAAGTTGTTAAGAATTTCAAAGACAGCAACGAGCATTGGATCAACGCCGGACCGTGGACGACTGCCTAGATCACATGCCTGTGACACTGACCTTGCCCCTATAATCCTTGCACGAAACAGCCACCACTGCCCTCTCAGATCCATTCCTCTCCTCTTGCCCAGTCCTAAGGGACTCTGTCATTCTCTGAATCCCCCAAACATTTGCCTCTGGCTCACTGGGTCTGTTTCTCTGTCCCTTTTACCAGCCCCCCTTCTCTTTGAAACTCTCTCAGTCTTCTGCTGCGAACACCACATGCCCCTGGCAATTCTCAAAGTCTTTGCCAGCTCACCTTCCCCTCCCCAGTTTTCATTTCATTTTTCACTGTGAAGTGCTTTAATTTTAGTTTAGCTTTAAAGTAGATAATATAATTCACAATGTTCAAAGCAAGCATTGGCCACGGATGTATCTACCTCTAAAGGCTAAGTTCTATAACCGTGACCTTGGGCCAGGTCACATTCACAAGGGCCTCAAATTTAAAAATTTGAGGCAAACTTCCAATAGACTTTGGAGGCCTGATGAAAAAAAAATCAAAGAACTTTAAGATTTTATCTACTTAAGAAACTACATCAATTTGGTGTGAATATTTGTATGAATCTTGTAATTATCTTTTGAGGAACACAGTACAAAATTCATGTGTACATATTAAAAGCTCAAACGTATTAAATGTACATTTAAAATATACTATGAGTTCTATAACTCTGCTTGGCCTTTCGTCATTTTTCAACCCACCACTAAGGCTCAGAAAATATAAGTTGCCTCTCAGGTTTCTCTCCTCTGTAGGATAAATGTCTGCTTTTGCTTTCTTTTATCCCCACAACAGCGAATGAAGTAACGGAAAGGCCCGTTGCCAGCGACTAACCGAACGCAACATCATTTAGTGTCCCTAGCTGCAGTTTTTGAGTCGAGTGCTAAGTTTCAACACCGCCTAGCAACCGTCACCATAACAACATAACGAGGGCACGCACCTCCAAGTATGGCGCCCCTCTGCATCCCAGAAGTCCCTGCGCTATCTTTAAGCCTTCCGCCCCCGTCCATCCCAACATGCAACGGGGCTCAGATCCCGTGCGTTCGTCATCAGGATAATCATAGAAATGCCTGAATATCTCCTTTCGTTTAAATGTTAAAGTCGTCTGTAGTAGACTCATGAATGGGAAAGAGCTCAAAAGGGCAGTCTTACTGATTTTTTTCCTCCTTAAATCCTGAGGAGGAAAGTCCCAACTATTCCTAGGCTCGCGCAGGCACCTTGTTGGGCCGCCTGCGCAGACCGGCGGCGTTGGGGCCTCGGGACCTTACGAAGGGCACGTGCGGGAGGAAGTGGCGCTGTCAGTCCGCGCGGCACTTAATATCCTCTTCGGCGTGGAGCCATGGGAGGCCTGGAAAAGAAAAAGGTGAGTCGGGGAGATCCTGGGGCAGGCTGGCGAGGGGACCTCGGGAGGTGGGAAACAGGGGCGCGACGGAGCCTGGGGACTGCGCCTTTCCCCGGCCTTGGCCTCTTGTGGGTACCGAAACGATTAGGATCAACGCGATGAGAGACGGCTATGAGAAGGGGTCCGATCCGAGGACGGGCGAGGAAGGCAGTACCTGTCCGGTGAAATCCGGGAAAGAACCCGGGAGTAGGGATGTAAGAAAGTTGATAACCAAGTATAGCTTTACCCCAAAAGGAGGCCTAGCCGAAGGACAGCTGTTTACTAAGTAGAGAGTAATAAACACTGCGTAAAGTTCTCCATTACGTCGAATTCATCATCTCAAAAACTTGTCATCCCCTTTTCTCTGGAACCAGGCCCTGCCCTGGACATTGGGGATGGAGACCTAAACAATCAAATACGGTACCTGATTTCCTCGAGCTCATTTTCTAGTGGGGAAGATGAACACTAAAATAACCAGATAGAACTCAAAGATTGTTAAGTGATCTAAAGACCAGAAGACCACAGATGGGCTCTGGGGCACAGGAATGCTTATTGAACAAGCCTGGCAGGGAAACTAAGTACCAAGGCCCTTAGGTGGGAAAGGCTTGCTGTTGGCAAGGAATTGAAAGGACATCATGATTGCTGGGGTATGATAAACCAAGGGAAGAATGGCATCTGCTGAGGTTGGGGTTGGATCGCGACAGGATCTTGGAAGGCCTCTCAAGCCAGGGTAGGAGCTTGGAATTTATTCTAAGTGCAGTAGGAGTCAGCTAAAGGGGGCGGGGGGGGGGGGAGATATGTAATCGATTTTTCAAGGAGTTCTTCTTGCTGTGTGGAGAATCAGGTGGGTGTCATGAAAAGATTGGGGAAGGGATGAGAGTGAGGAAGACCTAGTTGCCTGAAGTGTTTCCTTTAGCTTGAAAGTTTCTTTTGCCAATTTGTGTTTAGTCTGACACACTGTTGAATACCCAGTAAGCACTAGTGTTTGGAACCGCAAAGATATAAAATGGAAAGTCTTCCTTTGTGGCACAGATGCAGATATGTAAACAAATCATGGCAGTTTTTAAAGCTGGGTTTCACAGCCGTTTTCGGCCAGATAAGGCTTCGTTGTCAGAAGGGCTGTCCAGGCACTATAGGATGTTTAGCCGCATCCCTGACCTTTTAACCCACTAGATGCCAGTAGCACCCAACAATTCAAAATGCCTCCCCCCCACCCCACACACACACAGGAGTAAAATCACCCTAGTTGAGAACTGGGGAATGGAAAAAACACTTTTAATGAAGACAGCTTTCTGAGACAATCTGAAACTCATCTTTGTATTCCAGGACTTGACATGGGCCCGATAGCCAATAAATGTCTGAAGGAAAGAACGAATGGAGGGTGTGTTTTGTGACTGTGTTATTCATAAACATACCCCTCAGGAGGCTGCAGGTTTACTTCTTTAGAGGTGCACCTGCCCATCGAAGCCCCGGGTATCTGACTCCAGAGGGAGATCATGTTCAGAGAGGATATTCTTGGTTAGCATTGCACGGTGCTTGGTACAGTGCACTGCTACTCTGTCAGGGAGACAGAGATGTGAGTGTGAATCAGCATCTTGGCATCGTAGACATCCATATGGTTGCTCAAGACAATAGGCTCCTTGGGAGTAGGTAGAGACTAGGTCTTCTGCTTTGATTGCCCTCGTAGCATCTAGCTTCATGCTTGGCACATAGTAGAGATCCTGTTGTTGTCTGTTGAATGAATGAATGGGGAAGGGAGAGGCGTTGCCACTTAGAGCACGTATTCTCCCCAAGGGAACAAAAATTTGTTGGGGGGGCAGATCTTAGATCCCCCAGGTGGTTTGTGGCCCTCTAAAAGGACCACATTACATAATAATTCTACAGTATATCTGTGGTATTAACATTTCCTCGTCTGTAAGAGGGAGCAATTAAGGGGGAAAAGGTCTAAAAAGACTTCTGCTGGTGGGGGGGGATGATAATGAAAAACCGTTGAGAGCACTGGCGTAGGGGGTTAGGCATTCAGGTTCTGGACTCAGACCTCGGTTTGACTCCCAGCTCAGATCTTAAAAAGCTATGTGACGTGGGCAGGTTATTTTACTGAGACATCTCCTGCTGTGTGAAATGGGAGTTTTAATGGCACCCACCTTACAGTGCTGTGGGGATTACATGAAATAATGTATGGAGATCGCTAATTATAATGGCCAGTACTTAGAGCTATTACTAAGTGCTTGGCCCAGCACCTGATCCGTAGCAACCTCACAGTCCCCAGCGTCGTGCAGATATTTGTGTCTTTTATGTTGGTTACTGCCAGGACAGTGCAAGAGAACTCATGCAGGTGGGTGGGCTCCCTCCCCACAGTGTTTCCTATCCCGGGAGCCTCTCAGCCACTTACCAGAGTGACACTTGCCTCTGGCAGGAGACACGCCCAGAGATTGACATCAGTCATTTCAGTCATTGCTTATGGATTATTGTTTTTCTCCCCAAGTACGAACGAGGCTCTGCCACCAACTACATCACCCGAAACAAAGCCCGGAAGAAGCTGCAGCTGAGCCTGCCCGACTTCAGGTGGGTCGGAAAGGAGAAGGATAGAGGGACCTTGGGTGGGCTCAGAGAGTGAATCGCACAAGGAAAACTCAGATGCAGCTCTGTCTCCGCTGCGCTGCCACAAACTCCGTCTGGAGTTCTGATACTCCTCCTCTTTGTCGCCTGGCCGTGCTTTAGTGAGCTGTTCTTTGCCAGGTGTGGTCTGTGGGGAAGCTGGAGGAGACCTGGGTTACGCCGCCCTGGGTCAGCAGAATGAGCGCAGTGGTACAACACACCACTGTTCTCTTCGGGTCTTTGTCACCTATCCCCTCCCTTCTGACAGAAGAGATCCCTGACCCTACAGCTAGGGGTTCTCACCCCCTTGTGGAGTCAAGCCCAGACTCCTGCGTGGCAGGTAGGCACTGCCGCCTGGCCCACTCTTAGTGCTTCAGCTGTGCCCCACACTTTCCACCCTTACAGTTTTGTCTTTTTCAGGATGCTCTTCCCACTTTTATGTGGCTGAAATGTTGGTTTCTCATTAAGGCCTTTCTTATCTAGCTAAAAGGGGTACCTGACATCTGGCCCCTCAGAACATCGTGATTCTTTCCTCTCTGGTGCTTGTGACAGTCTCCAGTGTGTGATTCTGGGGCAACTTGTGATTGTCCGGCTTCTCACTAGGATGTGAGTCCTCCAAGCGTAGGCCCCCATGTTCCCTGTTCAGTGCTGTTTTCCAGGCCCAACCTGGCCAGTGCTCAGCCCATTCACTGACAGAAGAAATGGCCTTTGTCTTCCAGGCGACTGTGCATCCTGAAGGGCATTTATCCCCATGAACCCAAACACAAGAAGAAGGTTAACAAGGGCTCCACGGCAGCCCGGACTTTTTACCTTATCAAAGACATCAAGTTCCTTCTCCATGAACCCATCGTCAACAAATTCCGGGAATACAAGGTGAGGTCCGGGTCTTGGGTCTGTTTGGGTGGGCCCACTGCAGCTCCGTGGCCCACTGACTGTTACCTCAGGCAGGCTGTTCAGTCTCCGAGCAGGTCTGTTAAAGGGTGACATCATTCTGCCTGAAAGGAGTGTCTCGAGGATTGACTGAGATCACATGTGGAAATCATTTGCACAGAACCTGGCAAGTGATTAAGGCTTTACCTGTAGTTCTTTTCCCTGGTTCTTTTGTCAAAGAGTAAATGTATTGCTTCCGAGACAAAGGTGGTGCTGTTTCAGGGGCTCTCAGTGTGTTCTCTGCTCCAGAACCCGCTGCTGTTCACATTCTTTCTGGAATTGCTTGAAGGAGACCAAGCTTTTCATTCCATAAACATAAACCATTAAATGCTCAAATACCACAGTTAAAGGAAAACCTGTTTATACCAAACACAAACAATAGAAAGTAGACGGAAGCCTTTGCAGAGCAGCAGGGCCTGGCTGAGGCCCTCGGCGGAGGGGTGGGGTGCCACCTAGCGGCCACTGCTAACTGCTGGCCTTCTTGTCCAACCAAGTCCACTGAGGTGGGCGGCTGGCCCTGTTTTGCTGCTGGGTTTTAAAACTACAGTCACGATCACTAACGGTGAATTTCTCAGGACTTAGCTCCATCATTACATAGTTCTAGGCTGTCTGGAATAGCCTGTTGCTCCTAGGCCACAGATCTGTACAGCATGTTCCTGTGCAAAGAAATACGATATTAAATCAAGCCCAAGAATAAATGATGCAACAGACAGACACAGTAAATTTGGGGTGTATGAGGCAGCTGCCAGCATCACGTGGCATACTGCTTTACAGCAAGCTTTTTTTAATAGGTAGAAGTAGTACACTCTAAAATAAAAGTATAGTAAACACATAAACCAGTAACACAGTCACTTATTGTCATTATCAAGTGACGTGTACTTTATGTAGTGTGCCGTACTTTTACGGGACTGGCGATGCAGTAGATTTGTTTGTACCAGCGTCACCACAAACACACGGGAATGCATTGTGCTGTGGCATTGCGGTGGCTGTGGCGTCAATGGTGATAGGAATTTTTCAGCTCCATCATAATTTATGGGGCCACTGTTGTATATTCAGTATGTCAACTGAAATGTCATTATGTGGAATTGAACTGGCAACTTGCGCTTTGCGGGACAACGTTCAATCACCTGAGCCATACCAGTCAGGGCTTGGGAGAGGGGGTCACTTTCAATGTTCCTTAGAGTTGGCTGTTTTGCAAATCCTGGGCTGAGGGAGCAGATGGCACAATCAGACAGCTTCAGGAAGCCTTAAGAGTCTTCCTACCCCGCGTATCCCTCCTCCGCACAAGCCGGGTCTCCCGGAGCCGCTGGTCCCAGCATCAGCTGCCTTGTCTTCTCTTCTAGGTGTTTGTCCGCAAGCTCCGGAAGGCCTATGGGAAGAGTGAGTGGAACACTGTGGAGCGTCTGAAGGACAACAAGCCCTACTACAAGCTTGACCACATTGTCAAGGAGCGGTGAGTTGGTGGCTCAGTCTGAGCACTGGGCATCCAGTGGGGAACCAGACCAAGACCCTGCCCAACTGCTGGCATCCTAGTGGAGGAAGCAGACCAAAAACCAAACTGCCCAATTTCTATAATAATTGCAAGTCATAACAAGTGCCATGAGGGATGCTAGCTGTGGGCAGAGAACTGGGGGACACATGTGGACACAGTCTTGTCAGAAGAGGCCTCTCTGAGGGGAAGCACAGTCCAAGCAGAGGCAATAGTAAGTGCAAAGGCCCTGGGGTAAGAGAGAGCCAGAGTTCTGGGGAATGCGTACCAGGTGCATGGTCAGACCTGGAGGATATGGCTGGACACCTGATCTTTTAACTATTCCTAGCCCAGCCTTCTCAGCAGTCCCACTCATTCATTGTGGGAATCAGTGGTTTTTAGCCAGGGTTAAGAATGACTTAGATGGGAGGGTCTTCTAGTTTTTAATGGGTAGAGGCCAGGGGTACTGTTAAACACACTACAGTGCATAGGACAGTTCCCACAACACATAACAACCGGGCCCAAAACATTAATAGTGGTAACATTCAGAAACCATGGGATAAATGAATGTCCATCCTCTTGGGGGCTGATGGCTTGGGAGTACTTAGCTTCAGGCTAGGTAGACCTGGCTTCACTGAGCCAGCCCAGCCTTGGGCTGGTGCGGGAAGAGCCTCGGCCGAGGAGCTCGACAGCTGCTGTTCCCACCTCAGCCCCACAGCCCATCGGTTGGGTGGCCCGAGAACAGTTTCTGCTCTGAGCAAGTCTTCCCCCATAACAGAGAGGTGACCACAGCTCCTGTCCCGACTGTGACACAGCTGTTGTGTGGAACAAATGGAAAAACAAATGCATAAGAAAAAGGTGTCTGGATTCAGGCACACACCAGGTGCCAGTGTGGTTGTGATATTCCCATTCCATGTCACCCCCTCCCCTCCCCCCATCTCCTTAGCCACTGGTTAAGAAAGAAAAGCAGGTGACTCAGAAATGGTGCTGTTTCTACAAAGGGCCTGGATTGGCAGGTTTGCTGGGAGGTGGAGAGTGAGGAAACTCCTAGGCACCAGAGAAGGCTAACTGAGGCTCTGGTCTCTGCACCTGGAATCCAGATGCTCACCTCCTGTTGTCTTGCTTGAAGTCTCTGCAGCCTTTCTTCCATCTTGGTCTGAGTTTGAAGACCTGGCAGGCTCCTCCTGACTCATCTTCAGTGAGTGATGCCTTCTAGGGCTAGAAGGACCTTGGCCATCTCTGGTCCTGTGGCTCTCAGAGAGTCCCTTTTTGAAGCAACAGAACCCTTTCTGCAAAAGGAAGCTTCCTGGAAGGCAGTGTGGATGCCAGAGGCTTGGACAGCTGCTCTGGCTGAGAGAGGACTTGAAGCCTTGTCCATTGACTTGTCTCCAGATGCTTCCAGGAAGCTACAAGAGCCCAGTTTTAAACTGACAGTGTGGTCCAGTATTGTCGTTTTCCAAATGAAACCACTGGGATGGAGCGAAACAGTGAACCACCCTGGGTCACGGCTGGGGCAGGAATTCGGGTGTCAGTACTCGTACCCCAGTGTCCTCCCTGTGACCCGCACCTCCATCCCTCAGTGGGGCAGCACACACTAGTGTGTCCTGCCAAGAAGGCTTGTTCCCTCGGCTTCCCGATTTACCACAGGATTTCTGGAAGCACATTGCTGCTCTGGCTCTTCCTGGCCAGGACCGAGTTCCAGCATTCTTACTGTCTGGTTCTAACTGGCTCTGTAAACCAGACAGTGGTCTAGATGATGGGAAACCAGACAACCCACTCCGGTGACCAGTGGCCATAAATGCTGCTGAGGACAGGCATGCCTCCACCCTCCAGGCTGGTCCAGAAGGGCAGCATCACATTTTTCTGCTTTCTGTCTTGGACCCCCAGATAGATCTCCTTTGGTCTGAAGTTTCCACCTTGAAAAAGAAAGAGCCGTTGACTCAGTCTGCCCTGTTTGACCACAGCATGTGGGGTGGGTTGAGACTGAGGCCTTGGTTTGCAGTGGGTGTCTTGGGGACTCCGTCAGGGTTTCTCTGATTCTCAGAGCTAAGTGGGCATGTTCTGGTTCCATGGTTCCTCCCAAGGCTGTGGGGAAGCTGGCACTGCCTGGCCTTATGGTCAGGAGGTGACAGTGGCAAGGCCTGGCTTGGGGAATGGGGCCTCCAGGGCGGCCCATGGCTGAACCTGTAAGTACTGCCCTTCCGGCCACGCAGGTACCCTACATTCATAGACGCTCTTCGGGACCTGGATGACGCCCTCTCCATGTGCTTTCTCTTCTCCACTTTCCCCCGGACCGGCAAGTGCCACGTGCAGACCATTCAGCTGTGCCGCAGGCTCACTGTGGAGTTCATGCACTATGTCATCGCCGCCCGGGCCCTGCGCAAGGTGAGCTTAGGGAAGCCTGGCGGGGCCCCACCTGCTCTCTCCCTCACTGTCCCCTTGGTTTTCACCAGGCTTTCCTCCTCTGCCCCCAGGTCTTCCTGTCCATCAAAGGTATTTACTACCAGGCTGATGTGTTCGGGCAGCCCATTGTGTGGATCACGCCCTATGCCTTCTCCCACGACGTGAGTGTGCCTGTGGGGAGGGGCTTGTGATGGGCTGTTCTTCCTCTGGCTCTTAGACAGATAAGGGCAAATGAGCCAAGAGGGGGTTTTGCTGTCCTGCCAAGTCCAGTGTGTGCCAGGTTCCTAAGTGTGGCTGGGGGTGTGGGGTCAGGTGGGTATGTGCCACACAGCGTCGCAATAAGAACTTGAGCCAGCCTGGCGCCGGCATCCCCCATTTGGTGGATCTCGAGCACGTTCCTTCACCTCTCTGTGCCTCTCAGTTTGTGACGTGCTTTCACTTTCTAAGCATTGTTGTGAGGATTTCAAGGTGCCCTGTGGGGAGCCGAATGAATATTGAGTGGCTGCTGGGGTCTGGACTGTGGCCAAGCCCAGCCCTATTCTCCTGCCCACTGGGGTCCTCATCCTGCTCTGCTGCTGGCAGCTGCCAGACCTCGTCCAACCTGCTTTGCCTAACTCCTCAGCTTCCTCGACTCCTGTCCCCCCACAGTGCTGGGAGGCTGGGGACACCGAGGAGGGTGAATGTGTGTGGCACTGCTGCTTATTTGTCTTCTTTTAGACTGACGTTTTTGGGCAGGGGTCCATGGAGAGACATCCTGGTTTTGCCTCCTTATGGGGGCCTCTAGTCCCCTACAGGGTCTCAGCCAGGCTCAGTACCTGACTTGTCATTCTGGGCCTGCGTTCGGCCCAGTTTCCTGCTTGTGCATTGGCACTTTCAGTGGAGAACAGATGCACCAGCCTGACTGGACAGTGGGTCTGCAGCCAGGTTGTCAGGTGCTCCAGGGCAAAGCCAGGCTCTGGGCTCCTCTCCTCCACCCTGGGCTGGTGGGAGTTCGAGGGCCGGAACCACTCTGAGTGCGGAGCAGCGGTCACGGTTGGTGCAGGTTGCAGCCTGTATATGGGCGGGAGGCGGGCTTGGCCCTCAGCAGTCCTTATTCCCACTCCTTGGGACAGGCTTGTGTGCCAGAACCCGTGGGTCTTTCTTCTTCCCTATTCTGTCCCTCTTTTCCTCCTCTTTCCTTCCTTCCTGCCTCTCCACCCTCCCTTTCCTTCTTCCTCTCTGACCTTCCTGCTCCTTCCTCCTCTCTGATGTCCCACCCCCGTGCTGCTCAGACTGGGCTTTGTGTGTCTTCTGGGGGTGAATAGGGCCCTGTGGAGGCCAGCCTCCATGCAGCTGGCCTGGGGGAGGGGAACTGCCGCCTCTTTCTCCTTCTTCCCTGGCCAGCTCACTGCCACTTCTTCCTCTCAGCAGGAGGATGGAGGACCGGTACTGGGTTGTAGGTGAGGCCCTGATGTGTCCCTTCCCCCTTAGTGGCAGTGCTGGGCCTCTCAAAGTAGGACCCAGGCAGGTAGGGGGAAACCCCATTCAACACTGTGCTGTAGGAAATGGAGTAGGTGCCCAGATGCATTCAGGCCCATTGTGGATCCTGCAGATGCTTTCGGAAGGACAGAGGTATAAGTGTGGGCACAAGTGGGGTACCTCTTGGCCCCTATGCCCCCATAGCCAGGTCAGTGCCTACTGGCAGGATGGAGAGCCACGGCCTGCCCAGCACAAAAGGGATGTGGTCATTACTGATTTTGACATTGCTTGGCACATCTTCCTGTCCAGGTCCCGGGGGTCAGCAGGGCTGGGCTAGCCTCACTGGTTGTGGGGGACAGTGCTGCTCAAGTCCAGGTGCTCTGATTTGGCTCTCAGGTTCTTACCCTGTTTTGCTTTATCATCTCCTCAAGGGCTAAGGGGAGCCCTTTTCTGCCCACCATTTCCCCGGAGCTCCCTGGGGCTGAGTCAGGCAGCTACCCTAACCTGTCCTGTGTCCTCGGGTCGTGCCTCTGTTTCTGGTTGGGTCTGAGGCTGGGTCACTCAGTTCTGAATATCTGTCCCAAGGCTCCGGCCAGAGCTTAGGAATATTGAACCCTGGGCACTTGTGGGCTAGTCCCAGAGAAGACATTAAACGAAGATTGAGGGGTGGGTAATGGAGAAGGCGTGGAGCCCTGAGCACACTGGTCAGGGAAGGCGGCCTCTACAAGGACAAAAGTCTGAGTGAAGAGAGGGGGTGGGTGCCTGCCAGTCCTGGGAACAGAGTGACAAAGACTTCCCTTTGCTCCCTTCTAGATCCCCCTACATGGTTTGGGGATCTGGCACTGGCCTCCAGGACACCCCTAACCCTTGGGACCCCTGTCCAGAGCCTCACTGGTGCCCTGAATGCCCTGGGTGGGGACACGCCATACAGCCCCTTTCTTTGGGGCAGAATCTCAAGGCAGGGCTGCCTTGGAGGAGTTTTTCACCTTGTGGGTTGTCGTTGTCATCTCTGCACCTACCCTGCTGATGTGCTTCCTGTGCCTCCCAGCACCCAACAGACGTGGACTACAGGGTCATGGCCACCTTCACTGAGTTCTACACCACCCTGCTGGGCTTCGTCAACTTCCGCCTCTACCAGTCACTCAACCTGCACTACCCACCCAAGGTGAGGCCTAGCCCAGGGCCGCCACCTCCCATGCAGGGGCACAGCCCTTCTCTCCCCACATGGGGGCAGGCGCTGTGGGCAGCCTCTTCCTCTGACCTCCCTCTGCCTCCTAGCTCGAGGGTCAGACCCACACAGAGGTGATGGCCCGTGAGGACAGCTATGCGTTGGACTCCGAGAGTTCTATGGAGGTGAGAGAGGCTTCCAGGGCATCGGCCCTGTGTCCTCCAGAAGGGTGGTCCATGGCCTGGGGTTGCTCACGGCTACATATGTGGTTTCGGGGCTTCCCTCAGAACCCAAACCCACTGATGTCCTAGAACTGTTACCCCTACCTCTGCCCCACCTTGACCACCCCTCATTTAAGGTCCCCCACCTGCAAGCAGCAGCCCTGCAGTCCTGCTTCTTTTCTGTAGAAACTGGCAGCCCTCAGCACCAGTCTGGCCCGAGTGGTGGTGCCTGCAGAGGATGAGCCTGCGGTGGATGAGTTTCCTGCTGATGGGGTGAGGGCTGCGCGGCCTTCCTCAAGGAGCAGGTGGCAGGGGGTGGGGACTGGGGTCTGGAAGGAAGCTGGGGGGCGGTTCACCTCTAACCCCAGCCCTGCAGTTGGTATGGGCAGACCTGACAACTCGAGGCCTGGGTTCTCTCTTTGCAGGAGATGGCAGCGCAGGAGGAAGACCGCAGGAAGGAGCTGGAGGCGCAGGAGAAGCATAAGAAGCTCTTTGAGGGCCTGAAGTTCTTCCTGAACCGCGAGGTGCCCCGTGAGGCCCTGGCTTTCATCATCAGGTAGGGAGGTTGGCAGCATGGGCTCTGCCGTACTCTGGGCTGGGTCTTGCTCTGCACAGGGCAGCTGTGGATGCCCACCTATGACTTCAGGATGGTGTCAGTGTCCACTTCTTAGGGTGTCGTGAGGGTTCAACAAAATGGTGCTTGGACAGTGCCTGGCATACCCCAAGCACACAAGAAGGCTTCATCAGAGTGCAGGTGGCATCACTTTCTCACCAGCTTAGGGCAGCATGGGGGACCCTGGGGTGAGGAGGGGACACTTGTGTCCTAAGAGGGTGAGCTTGGGGGCTGGTAGGTTCCAAGGTAGGCACCTCATGCCTGAGTACTGTCGTGGGCTCCCCTTGTGCCTATAGGAGTTTTGGAGGGGACGTGTCCTGGGACAAGTCTGTGTGCATTGGGGCCACCTATGATGTCACAGACTCCTGTGTCACCCACCAGATTGTTGACCGGCCAGGGCAGCAGACACCTGTCATCGGCAGGTAGGCCCCCGGGGCTCTTATCTCCCTCTGCCTATTTGGGGTTCTGAGTATGGAGGTCTGTGTGAAGGCCTCTGCGAGTGCGGTAGAGCCTCGGGTGGCCCCCATGACCCGTCTCTGCTGCCGCTCTGTGCCAGGTCCTACGTGCAGCCGCAGTGGGTGTTCGACTCCGTGAATGCCCGGCTCCTCCTCCCTGTGGCAGACTACTTCCCTGGGGTGCAGCTGCCCCCACACCTCTCGCCCTTCGTGTCGGAGAAGGAAGGAGATTACGTGCCCCCTGAGAAGCTGAGGCTGCTGGCCCTGCAGCGGGGAGAGCACCCAGGTGAGCGTGAGGGAAGGGGTGGGGTGGACAGGCCCCTCCATGTTGGTCTTTGCCCAGGGGCCTCAGCTGGCTGTTCCCCTTGCTGACTACAGAGGTGGCAAGCTCCAGAGAGCAGGGCAGCAGAGGCACAAACCCCTTCAAACTCACCTTTGGGCCAAGGTTTAGGGGAAGGGAGCATCCGTGTCCTACAACCAGGGGCACTTGGTGTCCAGAGAAACTGAGCAGAAGGGTGGTTACATAGGAGGCATGGAGAGCTCAGGAGTGGGGAGGGGGTCCTAGAATTTCCTCTGGAGGCATCTGGGACTCGGGAGAGGTGCCAGAGTGGGGCATGGTTGGGAGAGCCCTGCACTGCCTTTGGAATGTCCCCAGGGCTGAAGAGGGTGGGGTCTGGTGCCAGTTCTTGCCTGGCCAGGGGAAGAGCAAGCTCCCCGGGCATTCAGAAGCCATTGGCTATTTATAGGAAGTTTGAATGAATCGGAAGAGGAGGAGGAAGAGGAGGACAATGACGGTGATGGAGATGAAGAGGGGGAAAATGAAGGGGAGGAAGACTTGGAGGCTGGTTCAGAAAAGGAAGAAGAGGCCCAGCTGACAGCTCTGGAGGAGCAGAGGATGGAGGGGCAGGTATGGGGAGCTCACCGGGGCATGACCGGGAAGCAGCTCACTGGCCGTCTGGGTGCCGGCCCTGGCCCAGAAGGGCAGGAGCCAGGGGATTGGCAGGGGTGGGTGTGGGGACCTGCGTCCACAGCATCACCCTGTGTTCCCAGAAGCCCAGGGTGATGGCGGGCACTGTGAAGCTGGAGGACAAGCAGCGGCTGGCCCAAGAGGAGGAGAGCGAGGCCAGGCGCCTGGCCATCATGACGATGAGGAAGCGGGAAAAATACCTCTACAACAAGATCATGTTTGGCAAGAGGCGCAAAATCCGTGAGGTGAGTTCCTGCCATCTGCCAGGTGTGGCCACGCAGGTGACCTTTGGGGCCAGCTGGCTCTTCCCTGAGCAGACTGTGGGCTCTGACCTAGCCTTTTTCTGAGGTTGGCTGCCTGGCCTCTGTGGCCCTCACCCAGGCCTGGGTGGCATCTTGGTAGCAGGTGCTCTCACCTGGGCTCTCTCCAGGGCTTCAGTCTCCCTCCTACATCTGGCTGTTTCTGAGTCTGCTCAGGCCTGGGGACAGATCTTCCCCAGGAGACCCGGCCTGCTTTTATGAGGACCATTTAACCTAAGTGCCTAAAGCAGGGAGGCTTGTGAGAGTTTTTGGTTAAACTTCTGTTTTGTTTTGTTTTGTTTTTGTCTACAAAGCCACATATGCACATTGTAAAGAAGAAAAAAGAAAAAAATTAAACAAAAATAAAAGTTCTGTGTACATCTTGAACTCTGTGATGGGTGGTGCAGAAGTGGCTTGCAGGCCTGTCCTTGGGGTGATCTGTAGTAACAGCCCCCCAGGTTTCTTTTGTGTGTGTAATAACAGACATTATTTTCGGACCATCAAGCTACATAGAGGGTGAGGCAAAAGTAGGTTTACCATCGTGAGTACACAGACCAGGGTTTATTCTTGTAGTATTGCTTATTACCATTTTCCATGTGAACAAGTGTAAACCTAATTGCCATACCGTGTGTGGACTGTTTGGCAGTGTTTTCTATTTAACATAGCACCTATTCCTGCTGACAGGGTTATATTGTTTTCCAATTTTAATCATTTTTAGAAAACACGCTTGAGCTGTCCCTGCCTACCTCCCAAAGTCTATAGGGTTAATTCCTAGGAATGTGATTGCCAGGTTGGAAGGCCTACCTGTTTTGTAATAGATACTGCCAGATGGCCCTGGGGAAGACTGTTTCAGAGGGGCCCCCTCCCTGGCAGTTTCTAGTGAAGGCTTGAATGGTACCCAGCTTTCCCAAGGTGGGGGGGGGGGTCAATGGGGCAGTTTACCTCCAGCCCTGGGAGCCAGGGATCCTCCTAACTCGCTGTGGGCCCGTAAAATCATAGTTTTAAAGACAAAAGTAAGGGCTTGTTTCCTTACCTGAGGTGATTCAAATAGATTTGTTTTTCCCCGTGGTAATTATCTGTTAACTTTTCAGGAAGCTCTACTTTTAAGGTATGACCTCGAGTAGAAGGGGGAAGTCTCCTTCCCTGCTCACTTCCCTCATCACAGCTTGATTTCCCCTCATTTTCCTCATAGGCCAACAAACTGGCAGAGAAGCGGAAAGCCCACGATGAGGCCATGAGGTCTGAGAAGAAGGCCAAGAAGGCAAGGCCAGTGTGAGTGGCAGCAGCCTCTTGACGGTCCAGGCCAGCTCTGGGCAGCTGGACTTGGCACAGGCAGGCGAGAGGACCCAGGCTTGGTGGCAAGCCGGAGTCCCAGAGTCTCTTCTGTTTTCATTCCCCTCCCCCGCTGCTGGCCCTGGACTCCTCTCATGCTCTCTGGCTGGGCCCATGGACAGCCCCGGCCTCCCTTGGATGGAGCTCTGGCAGAGAAGAGGTGTCTGTGCCCAGCCCAGCTGTATCTCCTAGAAGTCAGCGACATGGGGAGCAGGGCCCTACCAGCTCTTCACCAGCTGCTCGCATTCACCGTGGCTTTCACAGTTCCTCACACACGTGGTTAGACCCATGGCGCTCTCAGTGTTGTGATGGGGGGAGGTGGGGAAGCATTTGTTATTAAACGGCTAGAGTTTTGTAGCCAGTTGAATTCTGTGTTCATGAAGTTTCTTGAGGTTAGAGAAGGGCCACCTAGTGCCCTGTGCTGCAGGCTAGACAGGCCTGGGTATTACAGAGAAAGGCCTGGTCACTGATCAGAGTTCTCTGGGTGTCCAAGGATGCTGCAAGGTAGGCGCACAGGTTCTGGGCTGGTTCTGGTCTACAGCCCAGCCCCTGTACTTCCAGACTCTGTGAACCTACTTCCTGCCATGTAAATTAGTAGAAATTCTGGAGCCTGCTCCCCAGGGCTATGTGGAGATGCTCCGTGATAGGCAAACTCAGTGGTGTCAGGTGTCTAACAGGGTGCTCAGCAAACCACCTGTGGTTGTCATTACCTGCTGTTCGAGTCAGCCCAGAAGGAAAGAGCCCGTCCCTGAAGGATCTTTGGAGCCTGAGCTGAGGGACTGAGCTTTACCTTGTGGGCTCCTGGGCAGAACTGCCAGGTAACCCCCAGTATGGACACTGCAGCAGCCTGACCTGTTACCCTTGCTGGGCCGTCTTGACAGCTGCTCACCCATGCTTGACAGTGCCTCACGGAGGAGCCAGGGCCAGAATTGGGCTCAGAATGGTCACAGCCCCTCCCACGTCAGGCAAGGAGTTTCTAAAGAGCCTCCCCGGGTACCCCAGTGGGTGGGCTGTCGGGATCAGGCCCAGGGCAAGGAAGTGTGGGTTTGGAACCGGGCTCTGCCTTCCCCACTGGGAGGCACCTGAGGGGAGAGCCTTGGCCCCCTGCCCCTCACTCTGCTCAGATCTAAGGACATTTTCTGGGCAATGGCTGCAGACCTGACCTGTGCAGAGGGAAGGCAAGATCTTGGGTGGGCTTTGGCTGAGGAAGCAGATGCCCCAGGGCCCCTGAATCGGCTGAGTCTCTGCTGGGGGGAGCAGAGGGCTGTATTCCATTCCGCCAAGCTCATGGAGGAGGGTGGTGCCTCCACAGGCAGGTTCAGGACCTCTGGAGCCAAAGCCTGCTGTGCTGCCCTGGGGCACGACTGCGGCTTGCCTGGGTGCATGTGCGCCCTGGGGCCGTGGCAGGGGCGCCAGGGCAAGGCTGGGGCGCAGGCCCATCAGATATGGAAAAATCTGGCAGCCATGCTGATGTGGAATTTTCCCCATTCCAGAATCTCCCAGTAATGGTGGGGGCAGTGGGGCTATGACATGGCCCATGCCCCGCTGGGCATCCAGCTACTTTGTCACTGCCTACAGCTGGAGCTGAGCATTACATGGGGCTACAGACAGACATTAGTTTCCATCATTGGCTCTCTGGGTTGAAGGAGGGAAATCCAGCTGGAAAAGGGTGGATCCTGGATGGGGGGCACCTGCATGCTGATGGCACTGTGCTCAGCCCTGATGGGTGCCCTGGAGAGAGGTCAGCTGAGACCTCCAAGAGGCTGACCAGGTGGAGATGGGTCCCTTGCCTGAGCTACCCTCAGAAACTCTGGCACCACTCCCACCCCCTCATCTGTATTTCAGAAGTCAAAAAGTGTGTCCCCAGCCTGCACTGACGGGAGCAGGAGACCAAACCAACCCTCCACTGAATCCTCTCATCTAGCCGCCTCCTTCCCAGAGCAGGGCTGGCCTCACCACCACCACGCCACCCCGTTTCCCAGGCACCCTCGAATCCCCTCAGAGCCTGGGAGCTCAGCCGAGCCTCAGGGTCCGGTGGCGGGACAATGGCCCCGTTGGCGCGTCTGAGACAAATGAGCCTTGTTGGGCCGCCGGCGGGGGCGCGATGCTGTCCCGGACGCGCTGAATGCGGCTTCTGTGCATCCCAGGCGCGCGTGGAAGGGTCGGGAGGGGATCGGGGTCCGGGGCGCCCATTGGCCGCAGTGCAGGGGGCTGGGCGAGGCTGACGGCCGCACCTGGCTGGAGCCCGCGCAGCGGCGTCGGGGGCGGGGCGGGAGCATGGCCCAGGCCCCGCGGAGCAGAAGGCTCCGGCGGGTACGCCCCGCCGCCTAGTAAGCGCCCGGGCGCCGCGGCCCGGGCCGAACCATCACGCCAAGCCCGAGGAGACGGGGACAAGGTACGTCCTGGGGTCCCAGCACCCACTGCCAGTTGGCACCCTGTCTCAGACTACCCCCTTGGGCCCTGACCCACACCATCCCAACTTCCCAACTGGGACTGCGCACTGGCCCAGACTCTCATACCTCAGTGATATGGAAGTGCTACACTACAGTTCCAGGGGCCCGGTGCCCCTTCCGGCTGACGGCGGTGGGTGAGCAGGCTGGGGCCAGGATGGCGCAGGCTGGTTCTCATCCTGCCTTTGGTTTCTTCCCCTGAGTCCCCATTTCCAGGGGTTTCCCAGTCACTGGACGTGGGATGGGTGGAGCTGGAGCTGGGCTGGAGCTGGAAGTCCATTAATGATTAATTTTAGACACAGCAGCCTGTGCTCTGGAGGAGGAGGGGCAGGAATCTCCCCTCTTCCCACCAGGCCTCCCCCAGAAGGGGGGTCTGTCAGAACAGGGGTTGGGGGCCCAGGTAAGGGATTGATCCCCTCTGCTTGGGGAAGGTCCTGTCCTGTAGCACAGAGGGGCCAAGGCCACAAAGGAGAGGCTTGGTGGGAGGGACAAACCCTGGTCCCCTAGAAAATCCAACAGTTCCCCTGTTTGGTGGACCAGTGCCTGAGAAGGAGGGCCAGCTTGGTACCAAGCCAGCACTGTGGTCACAGTGCAGAACAAGGCCATGGCCCCTTCCCACTGGGGAGAGACCCTCTCCTTACCTGCCTAGAACCAGAGAGGTAATGTGTGCACATCTGGCTGCAGTAACCCACCCCAGTGGGAGGGAGAGCAGGAGGTGATGGGCCTGACACCTGATCGCTTGGGTTGCCGAGGTGACAGGTGCCATGGAAATCTGCAGAAGGACAGTCCAGTTGGGAGAATCCAATGTCTCCCTTTACCAAGGGGTGACCTGAGGCCCAGAGAGGGTAAGGCGGAGGGCAGGCCTGGGCCCCAGCAGCCCTGTGCTGCTGCAGTATGCCTTGCCCTGCGAAGGAGACATTACTGCTGTTCCCTTTATCCTGAGGGGAAACTGAGGCTCAGGGAGGTTCAGGAACTTGCCCAGGGTCACATAGTTCAAAGGTGGCTGTAAATCACAGGAGTCTCTCCCCAGCCTGCATCTCAGGATCCCAGCCCTGCTCAAGACTTCCACGTCCCTCTGGGGTCCTAGCCTCTTGGAGCTGCCTGGGTCGCCCCAAACTCCTGCCACAGGATCCCACCCCCTTGCCTCCCTGGCTCCCAGCTCTGCCTGACACTTACAGGGTAAGCAGGCTGCTACGCTGGAAGCAGAGACAACAGAGCCCTGTCCCCAGCTGCCACCTGGGGCAGCTTTATGCCCTGCTTCTCTCTCAGGCTGATCCCTGCCTGAAGGAATCTCCCTGTGGGCGAAGAAGGCTGCCTGCTTCCTGCACATCCCGTTGTCTGATGGGCATGGGTCTGATGTTTGAGAGCTCGGGTCCGATGCCCTTGTGTTACCCAGCGAGGGAGGAGTGTGTCCCCTTGGTCCCTCCCTCTCTCTGGGGTCTGAGGGACTGCACGTGCCACTCCAGGGAGAGAGGAGACTAACTGGGAGAGTGATGGGCAGATGGTGGGATCCCGGGCATGGCAGCAGGCTCTTGGAGGGCTTCTTGCTTTGCTTTGACGAGGTGAGGAGTATGGACCAGCCCTTTTAGGGGCACTATCCTGCTTCAGACAGGAAGGACCAGACAGAGCAGAGGTGCCCATGGGGATCAGTGGGCAGGGCCCATGGAATCGCCGCCAGGTGAGAAGGAACAATTGGGAAGTAGTAGTAGGACCCCAGATGATACCTTCTTCTCCTCCTGCTGGTCTCAGAGCAAAAGTGAGGTGTGGTTGGGCACCCCCACACCTGGTCCCAGAGGTGTCCTGACTTGCCATGTGACCGTAGGTGAGTCCTTCCCTATCTGTGCCTCAGTTTCCTCAGATACAAAATCTAGGGGTTAGGGATCTTGGGTCCCGAGCCTGGGAAATATGGGTGCCCTTGATGGGGAGAGTGGCCTTCAGGAGTCTGCCCTGGCAGGTCCTGCCTCTCCTGCCAGGGGCATCTAGGGGGTGATGACAGTGCTCCGAGGTGTGTACAAAGGGCTGTGTGTGCCTCTTCCCATTTGGTCCTCACAGCAAACCTCTGAAAGGGCTGCAGGATCCCTGTTTTTTAGGAAACAGGCTCCAAGAGGGGAAGTCACTTGCCCAAGCTGGCCCAGCTGGGGAGTGGTGGAGCCAGGATGGATAGCCAGGGCATCCGGGCCCCTGCAGGAGCAGAGAGGCAGGGGGGTGGGTTCAGGGCATTGTGCACAGCAAGTGCTTAGCACCTTTGAAAACCCTTTATATTGTTTCCTGTTTTTATGCAAACAAGTGCGTGACATTCCTTTAAAAAAACATTTCGGTCATGCTAGAAGGTACAGAGAATGGTATTACCAGCTCCCCTGTCCTCACCTCCAGGGTTCTCAGTAATTTTGGAGCCGATAAAGAAGTGATTGACTTCTTGGTTAACCTATGTTTTGTCACTCTACAATTAGAGTTGCTTTGGGGTGACAGATGTGCCATCGGGAGAGGTGGTGAATGTGCCCAGGCAAGGTAGTGGAGCAGGAAGAGCTATGAGCTTGTTGGTAGTTCTGACTTTGGGGTTTGGCCCCTCCCCACGTTCCCAAGCCTCAATTTTCTCACCTGCCACATGGGCTACCAGGTGACGCTGGGAGGGCTGGGAGGGGTCGCAGATGTGGTTGCCCTTTGAAAAGGTAGAGATAGGTGACCCTGCAAGATCCAAAATAGCTTTCTGAATCATCAGAGAACATTGGCCTCTCCGTAGTCAGGCCTGGGACCCAGCTAGCAGCCATTCCCTGCACCGGGGGTGGGGGCAGTAGGAGCAGCATGCCGGGGCTGACAGTTTGGATGTGGTCCTGGGAGCCAGCAAGTCGGGGTCCAGCTTCAACGCCCCTTGGGGCGATCCTCCCCTCTTTACTCCAGCAATGCATTCCAGAGGGCCTCAGACTGAGGAAGCTTCTAGATCCTTGCAAGTCTCTGCCCCAAGTGCTCCTGGTCAGAGGGTCAGCCTCTCCCATCTGAACCTTCACCTGTCCAACCCACACTTCCCAGCCTCCTCTCTGTCCCAGGTCCTCTTCAGGATGGGGTGCTGCCTCTTCCCCATTTGAGGACACTGAGGTTCAGAGAGGGCAGCATGCCTGCCCTGGTCACACAGCACGGTGGGGCCTGGTTCAAACCAGCCACGTCCCCCTCCCCCTACAGCCAGAATGCAGCTTTTCACAATGGAAATATCCTAATTTTTTAACTTTACCTTTTTCCCCAAGTAATATAGGCTCTTTATAAAACAAAATTATATGTGTGTGTATATATTTCATTTTATTATATATTGTTAACATATCATTTTAATGAGTATATGATAGACCGTGGAGTGAATGTCACTTCATATTTTTAACAGTTTTCTATTGTTGCACATTTAGTTGGTTTCTAAATTTTGCCTTTTCTAAATAATACTGCAATGAACATCTTTATGGTCCATCCGAGATCTTGTGTAAGATTATTATCTCCTTGGAACAAATCCCCACAGGTGGAGGTGCTGGGTCTGAGGATGGGCACTTTTATGTCTCCTTCCTCTGCTCTTAAAGTCTCCTCCAGTGTCCCCAGGAGAGTGTCCCTAGGATACAGCCCTAGGACACTCATCCCCCCACGTTCTCTGCCAGAGCCCTGTTCCTATGTGCAAACAGTGCGGAATGACTCATGGGGACAGTGGTTCCACGGGCTGTTCTGCAGCCAGTGGCTTTGGAGGCCTTTCACCTGTGTCTCCCAGGGGGAAATCTTCCCCTTCCTGCTCCCTCAAGTGCGAGTTCTTCTCCTCCCTCAGCCCTTCCCTGGTGACTCCATCTGCTCCTCTAACTTCAGTTCCCACCCCTGTGCACATGGTCCCCAGTCCCTGTCCCCTGCGATCTTCCTTCTGAGCTCCCGGGAGGGGACCTCGCTCTTCTTTGCATGGTCTGCAAGCATCTCACGCATTGTCGAGACTCAGTGTGTCCCGAACTAAAACTGGCATTGCCCACTGAACCCCGTACTAAACCTGCTCCCTTCTTAGTCTCCCCCACTCAGGGACTGGCTCCACCCCAGCCATTCTTCCCTCCTATTCTCCACCTCCTATCTCCCACCAAATGCCGCCCATGCTATGGTTCCAGCCCATTCCCAGCCTTATTGTTGGTTCGGGTGATTTCACACCTAGACAGCCAGAACAGCTATTGTCAAGGCCGGCCTGCTTCTCCCACTCCTTCTCCACCCATGTAGTTCATTTTCTGTCTAGCAGCCTGATGGGAATCTCATCTCCTCACTCATCTGCTAAAGATGCTCCCAAGGCCCCACATTGCCCACTGGACCCCGGCCAGACTCCTTAGCGTGCTTCCCGAGGCCCTGCATGTCCTCCCTGCCCCTGCCCCTTTCCTGGCTGTGCCTCTACTCTTCCCCGCCTGTCCCACAACCCATGACATGCACATGTACTGGACTCTCCAGCCAGGCTAAGCATTCATTAGGTTCTCAATTGCCCTGGGCCTTTGCACATGCTTTATTTCCTGCCTGGCTCATTTTAGGGTAACAGGTACATAGTTAGTGCCAGCTGCTGTAACAGACAAGCCCCAAGTTTGAAAGGCTTAACACAATGTCAGTTTAGTTGTCATTTTCATAAAATCCAATCGGTTGTTTGGTGAGCAGTGATGTGGAGACCTGGGCTCCTCCCACCTTATAGCCCCTCCCACTTCCAGGCCCTTAGACACCATCCCCATCCATCCAGTGGAGGGAAGAGACCACAGAAGTTCTGCCCACTTAACCATCAGCTGTCGTTATGCTCACAGTCCATTGGCCAGAATTCAGTCATGTGAGGACACTGAACTGCAAGGGCAGATGGGAAACATACGTTAGCCATGCACCCAGAGAGAAAAGGGAATGGACTGCCTTTGGAAGTTGGAAAACATACAGCAGCTTCTGCCCCTGGAGACTCCTACCCCAGGAAGCCCCCCTGGGCCTGTCCCTCCCACCTTCCAGGCTGAATCAAGTGTTCAGTCTGTGCTTCCCCGGCCCCACCGATGTGTCCTCCATCACAGCACCCACAGGTGTCTGCTCCTCTCTCTGTGAGCCCCAGCTCTGTGCACCTGGCGCCGTGAGCCCCAGTGCTGGGCGCAGTGCAGATGTTCGGCAAATACCTGTGGGACAGACCCATTTAAAACTCACTGCAGTCACAAAACAATGTCCACAGCCTATTCATATGTGAGAAAAGCAAGTTAAAAACAAAATTAGCTCCCCCAGAGAGAACCCTCCCATCATCTCTATGCCTATATAGATAGAAAAAACATGTCTGTCTTGTCTTCTTTACATTTTTCTGTAATTGTCCGAAGTTATTTTTTTTCCCAGTGAGCATGGGCTGTTGTTATAATTAAGCACCAGCCAGGAATGATGTCTCGCGGGTAAGAGCCCACCCTGGCGGGGCTGGAGGCATAGGTGCTGCATTAACTGCTCCCCACTCTGGAAAGCTTTGCTTCGCATGGCTCTTCTTAACCTCGCCCATGAGCTTGCCTCCTGCTCAAGAGCTTGAGCTCCACTCCCACCTGGATGAGATTGTTAGCCCCGTATGAGCTTGTCACTCCCCTACCCCGGAGCCTCAGCTCCCTTCTCTATATAGTGGGGGTGATAACAGGGACTTCTCCAGAGGATTATGGGGGTGCGTGATACATGGAAAGTCCTGAGCATGGGACTGGACTCTGTTTGGCCCACAGTCCGTGGTCATAAACCACCATCCTGGCCATCTGATGCCAGCTCTGCCCAGACTCAGCCCATGCACCCGCCTTCACGCTCGCTCAGCCCCGAAAAGAGGAAACGACTCTGCCTGTGCCTGGTCCCAATCCAGCACTCAGATCAAGACGGTGGGCCTTCCCTGTGGTCATGTAAGCTCTGGTATTTCATGGGTGCTTGGAGGTGGGGGACTGCTCCCAGGTTGGGCGGGGCTTTGGGGAAAGCGAGATCATGGCAGAGTGTCAGATGCCTGCTGCTCCCTGGGAGGGGCTGGCAACGGCTCAACCTATTGAAGTTCTCAGTGTGGGATAATTATTATTAATTGATGCCGACACGTGGGTACCTAGAGTCCTGTGCCTGGGCCCTGCTGGGGGCTGTGGGCATCATCGCTGAAGGGAGGGTGCAGGGGGCTTTCCTGAGCACCTTTTGTCTGTGGGCAAAGCTGAGAGAGAACAGACCTAAACCCAGCTAAGACTGGGGTGTGAGAGGTTCCAGCACCTGCGCTGAGCCCGAGGTACCCTTGCGTCTAGGACTAGGCCCCCTAAAACTGCCTCTTCCTGTTGAGACCTTGAGAAGGATCATCAGCATCCCTGACTGGCCCAAACCCTTCCAGGCTAGTCCAGGGTGACCTGCACCACCATCCTCACATGGGTGGAGGCAGGACAGGCAGGATTCTGTATTGGTACCTCTTTGACAAAGGACTTGGAGCTCAGAGAGGTGAAATGTCATCAGACCCATCCTCCCAGCCCTGGTCAGGTGCTCCCCTCAAGGAGGCCTTCTGGGGTGATTTGCTCCATGTCTGGGCTCCCCCACAGTTTAGACAGACCTTTCTCTGGTCGTGCCTTGGCGTCTGTGAGCCCTGGAGTTTGGCAAGCCCACGTTTGGAGTCTGTCCGGCTGTCTGCCCTCTGCTAACTATGTGACCTTGGACAGGTGAGCTCACCTCTCTGAGCCTTGGCTTCTTCACCGGGGGAGTGGGGTAACAGTGGTGCTTGAAGCACAGGGCGGTGTTAAACGAGCTGTGGTTCAAGGAGCAATTCGCTCCCCCACCCCAGTGGCCTCCTTGTCGCTCCCTAGGCCTTCAAGCCTGTCCTGGGCTCTCTGCAGGACTCTGCGGCTGCTTGTGTCCTTGGCCCAAGGACACCAGGGACCTTGCTGAGCTCTTGGATGAAGGAGCTGCCCAGCTGCTGAGGTCTAGAGAAGGTCAGGGGCCACCCAGGGAGCAGAGGGTATAGCTGAGGGGTACAGGGGACATGCCACCTGCTATCCCCAGGGAGGGAACTCATGAATATTCACACCCTTGGAGTGGGAGGGAGCCAGCCAGCACACTACTGGGTGTCATTGGAGCGTTCCTGTTTCCCAGTGACCGCAGAGGCAGCCTGGGAGTCAGACGTGGCTCAGGCAGGGAGAGGAAAGGGGTGACCAGTCAAAAGCTGAGGTAAGTGCATCTTCCTCTGCCCCTCCACAGAGGTCCCTGGGGGAGCAGGACACCCTGGGGCCAAGAGCTGCCCGGTGGTGATGCTCTCCGACAGGAGGCTTGCCATCCTGGCTTCATTTGCCTGTGTGCATGCTGTGGGGCATGAGCCCGATTTCTCCTTTGTTTCCTGGAGGGTGCTGGTCCAGCCAAACTGGAGGGTTGCTGGACCTGCCCGAGGCCAGCCATGGGCACAGATGGAGGGCCGGGATAACCCAGAAGGGCAGGAATAGATGGGATGGACTAGGGAAGGGGGACTGTCTGCCCTGGGACTGTCACCACTGTAGGCAGAGAAAGAAAGAGACCCACGTTCTAGTCCTGCCTTTGCTGCTTCCGTGCTGTGTGACCTTGAGGGTGGCCCTGCCCTCTCTGAGCCTCAGCCTTCCTGCTGCACTGCCTTCCAGACTGGAGGCTGTGAGGCTCAGGCCACACTGAGATTGTCCTCAGGATCCCGTGGCATTAGACCTGGAGCTGTCAGTGGCCTGTAATCCTCCATCATGGGCAAGTGGGCGTCTACCTCAAAGGGCAGTGCCTGGGACGGTGACAATAGTGACAGTAACATCAGCGGCGGCAGCAGCCCAGGCTTGGCAAGGGCCTGCTCTGTGCCAGCCTTGTGCTGGTCACTTTCCCGTGGGAGGCGGGGGGTCCACACACTGCCCTGCGATGGAGGGAGAGCTCACGTCATCATTCTGGAGGAGAAATTAAGGCCCACAGAAGGGCACGGCCCTGCCTAAGGCAGACAGCAAGGGAACAACAGAGCTGGGATTCACACCCAGGACCCTGGCCCCAGGACCCTGGCTCCGTGTGACTTTCACATGTGTGACTGACACATGTGGCTCTCACACAGGTTATCACCCCTGGCCACGTTCTGCCCTGAGGGTCGTGAGGGTTCATTTCTCAAACATTTACCAGGTGCCAGGCTCGGAGAGCTCGGGGCTGAATCACCATCAGGCTTGCCTGCAGCGGGGCCTGGTCAATAGTGGTAATAATAATTAATATGTATTGATCTCCACCTGTGTACATGCATTCTCTCATTGAAAGCTCATAGCCTCATAACTATTTTCCCACCAGCCAGGCTCCTGGCTACCAGCCAGCCTACCTCTGGGCCTCAGTTTACCCAGGGCTCTGCCTGTGGTCACTAAAGGCACTGTCTGCCCTGACCTTGCTGTTGTGCGTCTCAGGAGACTGAGGCTCGGAGAGGGTGAGCCATGTGCCCGAGTTCACAGAGGCCAGGCAGAAAGGGACCCACCAACCTTGGACGTCTCATGCTGCTGAGACAGCAGGGAGCAGCCACCAGGCCCTCTCTGCTTCCCCACCCTTCACTCTGGCTGCCCAGGCCCAGCCCACAGAGGCCAGACCCTGCTGTGCTGCTGTGACAGAGGTCCACAGCCACACCTCAGCCTTCTATGGTGGAACTTCCGGCTGCACACACCCTTCTTCTCCAGGGCTAGGGGCTGGGCCCGGGACAGCTCAGGCAGGGGCTGCGGGGCACAAAGCTGGAAGCTACACATTGGAGGCTGGCAGACCTGGGTTTGAATTCCAGCCCTGAACCCTGCCTTGCTGAGTGACCCTGGGCAAGTCTCATCCCCTCCCAGAGCCTCGGTTTCCTCATCTGCAAAATGGGGGTGACAGTGGGGTCTGCCTCCCAGGATAGCTGAGTGGAGTCAGTGAAATGTTCTGGAGAAGCCCCTGCCCAGCACCTGGCTCATACTAGAGGCTCAAAAGTGACACCAGAAGGTGCAGTGGCCCAGGGTCCAGCACCTGGCAGGGCCTGGCACAGTTTGAGGAAGCCCAGGTGGGAATGAATGACTGACTGAGTAAGGCAGTGATGGGGGCTGGGGAACATCCTGGGCGGGGCCAGACATAGCCTGATTGATGGCTCTGGGAGCTGGTCTGCCCCCTACTGCCTGGCTTTCACCCCAGAGCTTCTGCCATCAGCTTTCAAGAGTTCCAGAAAGTACTCTGGTGAGTGGGGCTGCTCAGGTTATGGGGGGCGGGGGTCTGGGGATTTTCTGAGGGCAGGAATCCTGAGCCCTCCCTGTTTTAAAGTCAGAGAAGCTGAGACTCAATGTCCCACTCAGGACCTGGGTCTGAGTCTGAGGCTGTGGCCTGACCCAGGGCTCTGCCCTGTTTTCCCCGGGGCCCCCAGGGAACAGAAGGCCCATGGGGGCACTTGAAGCATGGTGCAGGTTTGTACTGGGGGTGGGGGGTGTGTTGCAGGAGGGTCGTTGTAGCCACTCCTTGTTCAGGGGGCCCACCCTGAGGGTGACAAAGACAGGCCCCGACGGAGTAGATCCCCGGGCGCTGAGGGAGGGGAGCAGCTAAGCCTGTCTGTGTTTGGTTACTTTGTATTGGCCACTTTGCCTGCCCGGGCTCAGGAAGAGCCAGTGAGAGGGGCTACCTACCAGCTCCACATTTTACAGATGAAAATGGAGGCTGCAAAGGGTTCTGGGACTGAGACACAGGACTGGGGCCTCCAGAGCCTGAGGCCAGCACCTCTCCTTCCTGGGGGCCCTCTAAGACCAGACCATCCCAGGCGGCTTACCCCACCTCACAAGCTTTCTGATCTATTATTTAAATATATTAAATAGATTTGATTGTCTTTCTGATCAAGAAGGTCGTACATGCCCCTTTAAAAAATGCAACCCCTGCAGAAATACAAAATACAGAAAAATATTTCCGCGTGTACCCCTGCCCCAGCTTTGAAGAGGGTACCACTGTTAAAATGTAAAATACGCCACTCTCCCCAGCCCCCCAAGTTGTTTCTCTCCGGGCTCCCTGTGTGTTTACGCATACACACGTGTGGATTTGTGGGCACCGTGCTCTGGAAATCCTGGTGTGTTTTTGAGCCAGGCCCCTTAGCTCTGCCTTGTTTTTCTAAATGGATACAAATGACTCCTTTTGGAAATGGGTCGTCGTTTCTGTGATGGCTCCTGCTGATGGAAGTTAGGGTTATGTCCAACTTTTTTGTTCTCCTGACCAAGCTGCCACGAACACCCTTGCACGTGGGACTTTGCCCAAGCGTTCCCGTAAAATAGTTGGCATTCGGAGATCTTGCAGTTTCCTCCCTTGACCGCACGCCCTCCAGAAACTTTCCCACACTCTTGTCCACCCCGACCTCGTCTGCTTGCCCAGTGAGTGAACAGAGGCATGCCATTGTCACGCGGGAGGCCACGTCCCCTCTTGTATAGATTCTCCCTCTGCTGATTGCTTCTTTATGTCCTTTCCTGTGCGGAGAGATTTCTGGATGCTGAGCAGAGGACCCCGGGCCTGTTGTGGCTGGTGGGGTGGGCCTGAGTGCCCCTTTTCTGGCAAGGGTCTATGGGTCTCTTGAGTGACTTTTCCAGGAGGAAGTATGTGGGGTTTTCCTCCAGGCAGGTTATTTGGCCTCTGCCCTCAGGGACAGAGGTGACATGCCAATGCGTGTAGTTATGGGGCAGCACCCGTGACCTCTCGTGGCCTCAGGGGCCCAGAGCCCCATGCCACATGTGCCAGAACGGGAGTGGAAAGTTTTGTGCCTTAGCCTTGCAGCTGAGAGGAGGTGGGCAGGTCCCCGAGTCTCAGCTCTCCCCTGGACCCATCACAGTGCATATCTCGGTCCCCCACTAATAGGGTTGCCACCCCACCCCAAAAACCAACACCAGACAAAAGACCAGGCCTCCCAGTTAAATTAGATTTGTAGATAAACACTGAATAATTTTTAGTGCAATATTTGGGACATACTTACACTAAAATCCATTTTGTTGTTTATCTGAAATTCAAATTTACCTGGGCGACCCTGCCTGCTGGCAATTGGAGAGGAGGCAGTGCTGGGCCGAGGCCTGGCTGGCTGTTGGACCCGAGCCTCTTCTCCCTCACTCTGAGCCTTGGTTTCTTCCTCTGCCTCCCCTACAGACCCAGGGGCCAGTGAAGGGATGGGGAGCCTCAGCTCATCACTGGGCAGCTGGGAAGGGTGGTACAGGGGACAGTGGGAATGGCTGAGCTTTTGAGAAATGTGGGATTCATAGCCTCTTCCTCTCTCTGTAGACAGCCCTGGCCCCAGGCCTGGAGGGACGGGCAGTGGGACAGGGTCTTCTTTTCCTTCTTAGTGAACGATTTCAGTGAAGCCAAAAACGGTGTAAAAAGTAAACTAACGAATACCCATGTACCCACTCCCCACTCAGCTTAAAAATTAACGCTGAACCAGCCAGGAGAAACTTCTCCCTACCCCACTCCCTAGCTTTGCCCTGTGTCAGCTTTACCAACTATCTGTCTGCAACCCGGTCACTGTGCCTCTCCACGTGTTTATCTCTCTGCCTGGAACTCGCTGGGGGGCCACAGAGCTGGTGAAGGCAGGGCCCAATATCAAAGGCTTCCCCTGACCCCTGCCGGGCCTGGGGCAGTGGTGGGCGCTCCTTGGGGCTGGCCTTCTGACTCTTGCTCTGCTCTGTGCTCCCCACAGGTGTCTGAGATGCCGCTGCCTCAGAGGAAACGCTGGGAGTCCATGGCCAAGGGGCTGGTGCTGGGAGCACTCTTCACCAGCTTCCTGCTGCTGCTGTACTCGTATGCAGTACCCCCGCTGCACGCTGGCCTGCCCTCTGCGTGAGTGGCCCTCCTGGGCAACCAAGGAGTGAGGGTGGGGGTGAGGGGACACCCTGCATCGTGCTGTGCTGGGCAGAAATTCTACTGAGGACAGAACTCACTTGTGTTCCCTGGGTCTCAGTGTCCTCACCTGTGAAGTGGGGACAACAGAGCCTGCCTTACACGGCAGGAGAATCAGATAGCACCGTCTGTGTGCAGGGCCTGGAGTGGCATCATCTGAGGCTCCCGCGGAGCTGGGAGGTGGGGTGGCTGGCCCAAGAACACTCGGCTGGCACAGCGCCTCCATTCAAACGGGGTCTGTTGGCCTCCAAGCCTGGCTCCTAACCATGAGGCTTTCCTACCTCCCCACGGGGCTACTCAGCCCAGGCCTGGCACAGCCCGTGCCCTTAGTTAGGTGGCATTAAGTTGAACTAGAGGAAATTACTGATAACTGGCCATTTCTCATCAGAAATTGACCATTTTTGGCCTACAAAATTTCACGTGGTTCAACCTAATGACAATTCCCGATAAATGTACGAGGACACGGTGGCCACAAGTGAGACAAGAACTAGCATGCTTGTCTCATTCCGACCTCACACCGACCCCATGAATACAGTCTGCCATGCTCCTCATTTCATAGATGAGGGATGTGAGGCTGGAGAGGCCAAACCCTCAGCCCAGCCATTGCAGCCTGGGTGGAGACCCATCCTGGCTCCCCACCACCCCCACTGTCCCCAACAAACCTGCTGTCTAGAGGCCAGGGCCCGAGGTTCTGACACCTGGGTCTGCAGTCCCTGAGGCTCTCCCCACCCCTCTGTGCCCAGCAGGACCCCGGAAGGTGTAGCATCCTGCTCCCCGGCCCCGGGTGAGCCAGAGATGGCCACCACTGCCAACGGCTCGTCTGGAGGGTGCCAGCCACGGCGGGACATCGTGTTCATGAAGACACACAAGACCGCCAGTAGCACGCTGCTCAACATCCTGTTCCGCTTTGGCCAAAAGCACGGGCTCAAGTTCGCCTTCCCCAATGGCCGCAACGACTTCGACTACCCGGCCTTCTTTGCCCGCACCCTGGTGCAGGACTACCGGCCGGGGGCCTGCTTCAACATCATCTGCAACCATATGCGCTTCCACTACGAGGAGGTGCGGGGCCTAGTGCCGCCCAACGCCACCTTCATCACCGTGCTTCGTGACCCCGCCCGCCTCTTCGAGTCCTCCTTCCACTACTTCGGCTCGGTGGTGCCCTTTACCTGGAAGCTTTCGGGCCAAGACAAGCTGGCCGAGTTCCTGGAGGACCCCGACCGCTACTACGACCCCAACGGCTACAACGCCCACTACCTCCGCAACTTGCTCTTCTTCGACCTGGGCTATGACAGCGGCCTGGACCCCAGCAGCCCACAGGTGCAGGAGCACATCCTGGAGGTGGGGCGCCGCTTCCACCTGGTGCTCCTGCAGGAGTACTTTGACGAGTCACTGGTGCTACTCAAGGACCTGCTGTGCTGGGAGCTGGAGGACGTGCTCTACTTCAAGCTCAACGCCCGCCGCGCCTCGGCCGTGCCCCGCCTATCAGGTGAGCTGTACCGGCGTGCCACGGCCTGGAATGTGCTGGATGCCCGCCTCTACCGCCACTTCAATGCCAGCTTCTGGCAAAAGGTGGAAGCATTCGGTCGGGAGCGCATGGCCCGTGAGGTGGCCTCCCTGCGACGTGCCAATGAGCGCATGCGGCGCATCTGCATCGACGGGGGCCATGCTGTGGATGCCACCGCCATCCAGGACTCAGCCATGCAGCCCTGGCAGCCTCTGGGCGCCAAGTCCATCCTGGGCTACAACCTCAAGAAGAGCATCGGGCAGCGACATGCACAGCTCTGTCGTCGCATGCTCACGCCCGAGATCCAGTACCTGATGGACCTCGGCGTCAACCTCTGGATCACCAAGCTCTGGAAGCTCATTCGAGACTTTCTGCAGTGGTAACATCCTGCCCACTCAGTGGCCCACCCCGCCCACTCACTTGATGAAGAGGAGCCGGGCAGGGACCTGCTGGCCTTCCCCGATCCCCTCCTGGTGCCACCTCGGTCCCCGAGGTAAGGTGGGGCTGCCTTGGGGATGCAGCTGGCCAGGACTGGGCCCAAGGCATACAGAGAGGGCCTGAGATCAGCGTTTGATTAATTATACAGTTTTTAAAATTAAATCCCCTTTCCTGTTTCTACTTCCTGCCTCCCCTTAAAGGGGAGACTTCAGAAGTAAAGGCATTTGATGTTGTGTTTTTGTTAATCAGCCTCAGTCGTGATGACTGCCAGAGCCCAGGTCGGGGGTGACTGGTGGGAACAGGGGACCCCAAGAGAGCATGGTTGGTGCCTGTGTGAATGTTTCTGTGGGACAGAACCCCATGGTATGGCAAGGATTTGGTGTGCACCAAAATTTATTGTTACATACTGAAGCCTGTGTGGTTGAAGGACTCCCACAAGCTACCAGGGCCTGGAAGATCGTGTGTGTGTGTGTGTGTGTGTGTGTGTGTGTGTGTGTGTGTGTGTGTGATCCTCCAGGGAACTGTATCAGTTGCTTACTCCAACGGAACACTGCTGATGTGGCCGGCACTGGGCTAAGTGCTTTGTGAGCATTATCTCAGTTCACCTTCATCGAAACTTAGCGACATGGGCACGGTTATTATCTCATGCTAGAGATGAGGAAGGCAGCTCAGAGAGGGAAAGTCACTTGGCCAAGATCACACAGCAAGTAAGTGATAGGACTGGAGCAGGAACTGGATCAGGCAGAGTGTGTGGCCACATGGGGATAGAGTCCGTGTGTGTGTATGTTTGTGTGTGTGTGTGTGTGTGTGTATGACAGGGAGTTGGGGAGCCCTCGGTGGGATATTGAGCAGCAGGCCCCGGGCCCAGGCTACAGGTTTCTTGCACAATCTCATTCTCACGATAACCCTTTGAGGCAGGTACACTAATGCTCTCATTTTGCAGATGTGGGCACTGACATTCTGAGAGGGGAAGGGACTTGCCCAAGGTCACGTATCAAACCCAGAGCTAACCCATCTCCCTGGGCCCTAAACCCCTTCCATCTCCAGAGCCTGTTTATCCCATATCCACCTGTCCCTTAGTCCCCACTGACCACTCCAGGCTGCCTCACCCTCTGCTTGTGCTCCCTATGGCCCTGAGTTTCCTAATTCCACCCTAGACTCAGTTTATTAACCAAAAACTATTTGATATTCCTCAGCTATCTGCTGTGCCTCCCAGCCCTGAGCTGGCCCCTGCCACACAACAGTCAGCAAGCTGGCCTGGGCTCCTGTCCAGAGAGGCACCAAGCAACCAAGGCACGTTGGGTATGACCACCCAAGGTGGGGAAGCTCATCTACTCTAACCACCTGCCTCCCTCAGTCTCCCCAGGGGGACAGGGGCCCCTTCTGGGACTCTTGGGTCTCTAACCAGGGGCCAGCAACCAGATGTGAAAGGCAGAAACCATAATGTAACTCTACGAGAGACCTGTTTGTTCCCGGCTCCAAGACAAGTGTTCACACACATTTTTAGAATATTTGCCACATTCCAGTTATATAGACCAAAGCTCAGAGAGGTTAAGTGAACTACCCAAGAACACACAGCTAATTAGTGCCAAAGCCAGAATGCAAAGCCAGATCAATCAATTCTTAACCCCTCCCTGGGTATGAGTCAGTCTTTCCTCTGGGAGTGAGCTTCTGGTCCCAGCAGGGTGGGAAAGGGTTAGGGTGACCAAGTGTCTGTTCCCTGGGACTGTCCCAGTTTTAGCCTGACATGCTAGGAAACTCCTCAGTTCCGGGCAACCAGGACGGTGGATCAGGCTGGGAGCAGTTAGACCCTACCAACCTGGAGCCATTTCATTGCCTGTACCCTCATTAATATTCTTTGCCAGCAGGAAATAAGGATGCCCTGGAAGCTTTCACTTCATCTATATGGAGAGAACTAAGCAAAAATGAATAAAAAATAAAACTGACAATAGCTTAAGACTATTCTCAGGAAAAGATGGTAGTGACCTCAAATTCATGAAATCATATTCTTTCCCTTTTATTAATTAAAGATAGATGTGACTTAGTGCAATACAATAATATCCTGAGTGGGCTTGTGGGAACCCTGAAATGATATTTCCTTGGACAAATAAGGGCCTAGAAATGCCAATAATGATATTATTATATATTAGTTTTCAAAATAAATGTATTTAAACTAAAAAAACAACTCTCCCATTTCTCCCATCCCCCACCTTCCCTCTGGCAACCACCAATCTGTTCTCTGTATCTATGAGCTTTTTAAAAATATATATATATGTAATTACATTATTATTATTAATACTGTCACTTCCAGGCCCTTAGGGATCCAAATCTGGCAGTAGATGCTAAGAATATGTTACTTCATTAGCATTTCCTATAGTCACTAACTCATTTATTAACATCATTAATACTGTCTCAGTAAGTAGTTGCAGGTACTGTGCGATTGCTCTGTGCCCAGCCCTGTGCCTTGTGGGAATGGGCACAACACAATCCCCTTTGCTTGCTTGGGAGGCGCCTGAAACACAGAGGCTGAGCAATCAGTACAGGGTCACCTGACCAGGCAGCCATAGAGGCAGAATGCAAAGCCAGGTCAACCAGATGCCAAGGCTGGTCCTCACGGCCTCTACATCTTCAGCACCATTCCAGTTGGCCACCTCACCCTCCGGACTGAGGTTCTTCGTGGCAGAAAAAGTCTGAGGTCTCCAGGCCAGCATGGCGGACTCTCTGCTGCCGCCCAAGGACCCTGCTGCTCCCCTTGGATGCGAGCCCGCAAAGCCGGGCCCCACCTCATCCTCAACCTCCAGCCCCGCTGCGGGCTCAGGACCCTGCGCAGGCGCGGCCCAAGGAGGCTGCGGCAGTGGCTGCTGCTGGGTAGCCATGTGCGGACCGGCGGGAGGGGGCTGCCTGGACCGGGGTCCCCAGCCCGACCCAGATGAGGACCCAGCCCCATGCCTCCACTTCTCACCAGAGGGAACCCAGCCTCGCCTGTGTTGCTGCTGCTGCGGCTGCTTTAGCAGTTTTACTTTTAGGGGGATCTGTCATGTGACTTGCCTTTATGACCACGTGCAGGTGTTCGGTTTTACCATTGGCCAAGATGTCTCCTCTCCATGCACCCGCTCTCAGCTCACTCTCAGTGCAGCTCATGACTCCATCCTGAGAAAAGCAAGGGGATGAAAGGGAAGCCCGAACTTTGCTCAGATCTCATCTTAACCGGGTTGACAGATGTTGGCTGATGAAGGATTTTTCTCCTTTGGGTTTCACTGTGATGCTAGAAGATCTGAAAACCTCCACTGTAAACTTCACGATCAGCCATCCACGTTTATTTTACATTTTCATACCAGAGAGTCCCACTCTCTAAATTAACTGAGCGTTTTTGGCCTGGGGGTCTGTTGGCATGAGAAAAGAGGGGGAGGGGAAATGTGGCCTGTTCAAATGAGAGTTTCCTTTCAGCCCTGGAAGAGTCAGTCAGCCTCTCTTGTGACGTTGTCATCCTGCCGCATCATTCTGGTTTATGGATCCTCAGGACGCTGGACAGGCAACATTGAATAGACACCTGATTAGCCAGTTGTTAAATAGTTTTCCTGTGTTGACCATTTGGAATGTGATCTGGGACAGACATAATTGACCCCTCCAGGTTGTGTTTCTTTCCTTAATATTACAGAACCAATTCTAGGACCACCTTTTCACCCCCCAGAGGACACCACAGAAAAACGGTATATTTCAGGAAACCTGTTTGTTAAAAACAACTATGAGAATTACAATAAGATGACAAAGCACATGTCCGGCTCCTACAAAACAGTCCCTTTTTATCTGGGACACAGTGGGCCGGGTGACAGATGGACTTCTCCTTCTCATTGATCCAATCCCATTGCCGGCTCCCAGCCGCCTCCTTCAGTTCGGGTCTGGCTGATGTAAATCGATGCCAAACCTCTCCTCTGACTTTGCAGGCGGCAGTGATGGCCTGTACACGAAAATCAAACCCAAAATCAGAAACAAAGGTTTCCACCTGGCCGAATTTGCGGAGAATTTGGAATTTGCTGACAAGAAAAGAGAGTCTGATTGTATTCACTGGACACAAACTGATGTACTTCCAGTTGGACTTAGTGTTTAGAAAAAACCCCAAGCACTAGAGACTCGCGTAATAGAGCGCTCTGTGACTTGGTGGTGTTAGGTGACCTTGGCCACCTGCCACCCCTAGGGCCAAAACCGCTTTATGCCTTACGTGGTCTGCCATTCTATCAGATCCCTTCCCATGCAATTGCCCTCGGGATCATTCACGCCGTTGTCACTCCAGCTGGGTTGGTCTTTGCCAGATCCTGGATGATGTCAGAGGATATGCAAATGAGCCCATCCTGCTGGCCCAGACTCCAATCTGTGATTATTTGGGGTTCGGGATTTGTAGAGGGATCAGTATGAAGAAGAGGCTTTACACGTTCTCACTCCTGTGCTTCCGGAAGAGCTAAGAAGCACCAATTGTTTGCTGGTCAGAGCCATTTCCGGCCACAGTGTGTCTTCAACAGCCAGCTCGGGCTCAAAGGGATAATACCTTCCATCACGACAGATTATATCTCAAACTTCCTGGGGCATCAGAGAAAACTGGAGCAAGAGAAACTGAGGAAACGCGTAAAGAGAAACTACACCCAAAACTTGAAGTCTGTTGAAAAACAAACTGCTGTTTTTAATGAGGGAAGGAGCTGGAAGACTGGTGTGCTTCTGTGGCTGCGAACACCAGTGCCTTCAGGTAGCGAACGGTTTCCTATGTAATTTGTGGATGTGCTTTCAGTAAAGTCAAGTCCCTTCTTTAAGCTGCATGACCTAGTTTTACCCTAGTCTGCTGTATGCTTAGTCATAGGTTGCGTTTTATTTTCTAGAGCAGCAGGGAAAACGTCGTATGCCATTGAAGCAAAGAATGTGGTTGACTCCTTGAAAAAAAAATTCTTCAAGGGCCTGGTTGTTGGAATCTGGATAAAAATAGGGAGACTAGAGCCACAAAAATGGACCAAGGAGGGAGGAAGGCTGGCCAGCGGGATCGCAAATGTAACAGGATGTTGGAGCCACACCTTGGTTCTCTCTCAGTGAGGGCCATGGGGGCGGGGGACCTGGCCGCTGGGGTCTGCCTGCCTCTGGTCACAGCCCCATGGTTGTTCCCCTCCGTCCCCTGACCGTGTGATGCTTAGTTCTCTTCCACGGCTGTGGGTCAAGTGTTAAAAGCTTACGTTTGGTCTTTAAATTTATAATCAGCTTTAGCAGATGAAAGTTGGGATTCAAGGACTCTTCTTCTTCTTCTTCTTCTTTTTCTAAATCCAATGGTTTTATGTTGAAACAATTGCTCTCAAATCCAGGAAGCCTCTCCTGGGGCCTCTTTCACACTGGACTTGTCCTGACTCCTCATCTGAGACTGAAGACACGGCTTGGGCAGAGCTGGCCGCCAGGCTGTTTGTACAAGGCCTGGCAGGGCAGCTCTCCCGGAAAAGGCCTGTTCTTGCCTTTGGGTGGCTGGACTTGAACTTGTACCTATGGACAACTCTGTGCCATTTAGCGCTGTCTCCTAGGTGTACTGGTGACTGGTGATGATGCCATTCTCCCAGATGGCTTTGGGGAAAAAAGGTTGGAAATCTATTCTTCCTCTTCTCCCCGGCGGTCACAATTCCTTATCTTCCAGGCGGGAAGTGGTTTTGGTAAACAAGGATGACCAGTCTGAGTCGCACCGTTTCTGCGCTGAAGATGGTGAGATACTTACTGAGGCAGAATTTCAAACAGTACTGTGAATGCCAGCTTCTTAACAGATTATGGTGAAGGAGGTTATTAGGATGTGTGCGTTTTAACATCTCTATTCACTTAAATCATTGATTAGCAGTGTCTTTAAGTACTCAATATCTCACAGACCCACAGACTTACAAATTTGTACAGGAACCCTCGTCACCCTCCAGGGTGAGTTTTGATGTCCTAGAGGCCACTTAAGGTCTAACTTCTTAAATGCCTCTTATTTATATCTAAATTTAGCTCCTATATGTCTATCTTGGCCTGGTAAAGAATTTTAAGGCAGTTGGCCACCATCAACTTTTGCTTCCTTCCCCACCCAGTTCCTCGTATCTTTATAATAATATTCACCATAGATCACTAGCAGCAGGTTTCAGAACTGCCCTGTCATCTGCCTTTTTGTTAAATCCAAGCTTGCCTTTAGTCTGATTTCCTGCGGGGGTTTAAGGACGCCGTCGTAAGCGCCCATCAGTAAAGAAAACCAATGTTGCCAGTAGAGGGAGCTCTCAGCCACTGGTCACAGCTGGAGTTGGCTGAGGAGCCTGTATAAGCCCTCTCTCAGGGAATTCAGAGGTCTGGGGATGTGGCTCCGTGGTCAGCTCCAAGGTGTGCTGGTCAGACCAGCAACAGTGCTGTTGACCTTGGATGTTCATTTGATTATCAATGTCGATGGTTTGGGCTTGTTATTTCTACAGACTGTTGCTGTTCAGGATGGGTAGGAATGAGTCTACATTGGAGTTATTATTCTTAATCATTTGTGTGTGTGAATTCCAAAGTAGTATATACTTATTTTAAGAAAATTAAAGAAACATATAATTTGGAATATGAAAACCCTTAGTCGTCAATTTTGTGATTCTTAAAAGTCAGTTTTTAAAAAAGAGATCCATCTATAGGAAATGTAGATGTGAAAATAAATGACAAGATTCTAAAAAAAAAAAATAAAATAAAATATGAGGTCTCCAAAGATCTCTGCGGCTTGTAGCTTGCAGGAGCCAGACTGCTCTTGCTACACTGCACAGCAGGGGGCGCCATAGTTCCAAATTTGGTCTTGGTCAGTCCTGACATTTCTGTCCAGCTGGGGTCACCCACGGTGACCAGTCACATGTAGGCCTGACAGCGTTGCCCCCTGGAGAAATTCAGTGGGACCACCTCAACTGTTCCTCTATGTTACGGGTTGAACTGCATCCCCTAAAAAGATGTTCAAGTGCTAACCTCCCCAGTTCTCTGTAACTGACCTAATTTGGAAATTCGGGTTTTGAACCTGTAATCAAGATGAGGTCATGAGAGTCATCACTGGATTATAACCCAATATGGCTGGTGTTTTTATAAGGGTGGAGATGCCATGTGAAGACAGACCCACAGGGACAATGCCAAGTAAGGGCAGAGATTGGGAGGGTGCAGCTGCAAGCCAAGCCGATGGCCATCTCCAGAAGCTGGAAGAGGCAAGGAAGGATTCCACCTAAACTTTCAGTGGAAATATGGCGCGACTAACACCTTGATATCAGACCTCTAGCCTCCAGAACTGTGAAAGAATAAATTTCTGTTGTAAGTCACTCTTACCCTAACCCTAAGCAGCCCCTGGATACTAACACACTCTCCATGCCCTCTCCTTGCCCTAGGTCAGGCCTCTCACCTGGACCCTCCCTCGCTTCCCCTCCCCAGGCTCACCCCTACAAGCCACCCTCCCTCTGCAGCCAATCTGTCTTCTGCTCGGAGCCCTCCATGGTCCCCTTCACTCTTGGCGGGAGTCCTGCAACTGAGCACATCTGTGGCTTTGCACATGCTGTTTCCTCTGTCGTGGGGCCTCCTTCCCTTTGCAGGCCTAATGCTGCTATGTGTTTTCAAAGCAAGCTCTGCTGTTTCCTGGGTATTCTCCCCTAATACCCCAGCCCCCAGGCTAGTTTAGGGCCCCCGGGCTCCCCCATCTCCGTTTGCTCACTCAGGGCCGGAACTGTTGATGCGCTTGTTTGTGAGCTCCCAATAGTGGGCTTCTCCTGGGACTGGGTCTTATGACACAATCAGCCTGTAGTGCCAGGCCAAGGCCTGGTACACCTTCAGCTCTTAATAAATGTTGAAAGACGGGTGATAAAAAGGAAGAAAGGAAGGAAGGAAAGTTGTCTCTCAAACGTGCCCAGACCAGGGGCAGGACCTGCCAACTTTTGGTGTATGGGACAATGCTCCAACCAACTGAACCACCTGGCCAGGGCTACCAGTAATCATTTAAAAGATGCTTGCCATCTTTAAAATGGAAAATGACATTTATGATTGTTTTACATGGTTTCTTTTCTGACTGGTGAGATGAGACTTTTTTTAATGCTTTAATTTTTTGTTTGTTTATTGCCTCTCAGTGTCTCTTGTCCATTTTCTCGAACAGTATTTTTTTCTTATTGATTTATAAGTGCTGTTTACATATTAAGCACATTGACCTTTCCTGTCATATTTGTGGCAAACACTTTCCCAAGTTTGTACTTTGCCTGTTATTTTAAATTTTTGACTTAGTGTAATGTTGTCACATTTGAGGGGCTTTTCCATTAATTTCTCTGTTGCTTAAGCAGTCCATACCTGTCCTAGGGTATGTGGGCATTCACCTCTGCTTTCTGCCACTTTGTTCCCCCAATGCCCTCATTCCTTTGCCTGTGAACCACCCTACTATCTCAGAGCATCTTGGTGGGGGTGGAGCTGACACAATCTTGGCCCCCGGTTCTGAGGGTGCTGGAGCTGCAGGAGCTGAGGGCAGGGGCTGACAAAAGAAAGGGGAGCCCATGTCAGAGTCAACCTATCCTTAGCCTCAGGTTCCAGGAGGTCCTGGTCTGAGCCCCTACCAATGTGGCCCCGTGGGCCAATGCCTGAACAGCTGGGACAGGGTACCGGGTCTAGAGGGGCAGGCTTGGGGGCAGGAAATTTTCAACACAGGACCATATCCTGAGTCTTCAATCTAGACCAGGAGCCTCTCACCTTCCATCCTGGCAGGCACGAGGAGCACACCAGACAGGAGGAACAGTATGTCGCAGGACAGCCCTGGGCTTGCCCCCCTGCCTTCTATCAAGCCTCTCTGAACTTCCATAAAGCCTCCCTCTTGCTCCCAAAGGCTGCTGAAAAGCTAAAACTGCCAAAGTACATTGGCCCTGATCAGCTCCTGTGGAGTCTGAGAGTACCACGATTGATCCCTACAGCAACCCCAAGTACCTGATCAAGGTACAGGTTGTTCAGAGGTCAGGGACAGAAGGGTGATGGCCGTAGTCTAGTGCCAACCCATCCACCCTCACACACAGATCAATTATGGGGGCAAGTGCCAGGAGCTACTACTTGCACAACCAGGTGAGGGTGTAGCAGGAGCACACGGCAACTGTGGGCCAAGGCTTTCCCCTGCAGCTGGAGAAGATTATATTCCTGATCTGCCTGCTCAGGCAGGGCCGGTGGCCACGCACAGGTGGGCACAGCTGTGAGGGGCCTGGAGCCCAGGCAGATGGTCATCAGCAGGGCCCCGTCCCCTGCAAATGGTAGCTCACATCAGCTGGGACAGACATTGGCTTTGGGGTTTTCCTGAGGATCAAGAAAGGGGAGCAGCAGCAGGTAAGGGAGATGACGAAGGTGCTGCCCAACCAGTGCTGCAATGCCCACCTGGTGCCTAAGGGCTAGAGCCTCCCCTGCTTCAACGTGGGTGTCTGTAAGTGTAGGCAGGAAATAGCTCCAGTTGGAGCTGAGGGACAGGAGCTGGTGCCTCGACATGTGTCCAGGTTCCACTAGGTAAAGTTCCTGGATCAGATAGGCACAGGGTGAAGCTCACTGTGGGCTCTCAGACATGGCAATGTCTCCCGGGTCTGGGATTTACCACCATGGAGGCCAAAGTCCTAGACAGGGCATCCTGTCTGAATGCCCCTCTGTCTCACAGCCTGTCGAGGCCCAGTAGGTTCACTCTGGATTCAGTTGGACAGAAGGAAAGTTGTGGAGCCATGGGAATGCTTGACATGTACTTTATTCAAGGGTGGGTGATCCACGCATGCTGCAAGCTGTGTGTCCCCAGTGGGAAGCCCCTACCCCCTTATACAGACAAAGCCAGCAGGGTGCCAGAATATACTATGTAACAGTGAGATTCTGTGCCTGCGAGGCCGCTTCATGTTATGGGAACCGTTGAACAGACCCAGTTTCAAGGCTATGAGAACACTCTTTATCAGGCCCTTTCTCAAAGTTGTGGGAAACTGCCTTTATTGTCCAGAAAACTGGATGAGGGAGCCAGATTGCCTCCGCTTACCCTATACCCGCAATGCAAAGGCCTTAAGGTTTGGCAACACCTACAGCCTGGTTCATTCCAAACACAATAGCCACACCCGGAAGGTGCTGCTTCTGGACCAAAACTTCATAGAGAAGATGGAGAAATTCTAGGTGAGTCTCATGGCTCCCACACCTGCCTCTTTGATCGCTGTGTCCACAATGAGTTCACAGCCTTTCCCCGGTCAGAACCCTCAACCTCCCCAGGGACGGGATCCTACAACAGCTGGTCTCAGCCCATCTGTCACCATGGGGCTGCATCTAAGAACTGCTGGGGCAGTGGCCCAGTGGTGGCCAGAGGACCATGGCAAGGCAACACAAACACTCTATCCCCATTACTGCCTCCAGCGACCTCAAGCTCAGAGAAAACTCTAGGTCCATTTTTATGAACCAATCCCAAGGCATGAGTTATTATTCTAAAATATATTGTATTCATAAAAGTCTTGAGGCATTTCTAACAGATACAGGAAACAATTGCCATTGAAAAGATAGTGTTTTACTCACAGTTCCCAAGGAGGGGGCCTGCTGCACCACGGGGGCCATGTGGGCCAGGGCTGGTCACAAAGTGGCAGGGAAGGAGGGATTGTGGCAAAAGCCTTGGTTATGGTTTCCGCAGGAAGGGATCGGTGAGGCAGGGGAAGCAGGCCTAGGGTTAGGCCGTTGGAATAAGTTCAGTGGGCTCTGGGGCACTGGGGCTGTCCCTGGGAGTCTGGAACCTGGCTGTGGGGTGAATAGGGCAGGGGACAGTGGCCCCAAGTGTGAGAGCTCAGTAGAGGGGGTGGTTGCAGTGTGAGCTCTATATCAGTTGGTTTGTGCTTGAAAAGCACACTCCCGGGCGAGTTGTTCACCATGTCTAGGAATTGGCAATTGTCTAGGAATGGTGAATGTGGCGGGAGGGACAGTTTCTCCACCAGAATCGGCGAGGCCCTCAGTGTCAAAGCATCAGGATGTAGAAAACAGACGCCATGGTCAACACAGGTACCCAGCAAGCAGCTGTGCAACTGGCGCTCTGAACCGACATTCAGCCTCACAGCTTTCCCTATTGAGAAAGAGCTTTTAACCCTCGATTCTGTCTCTCTCTCTTACACACACACACACACACACTTTTCTTCCCAGTGTTAGGGTATCTGAGAACTGGTTCACTGTCTGGGTCTCCATCCAAGTTCCTGATTAAGATGTCAGATCCAGCACCTCACTGAGCCCCACAGGCCCAATAGGCCCTCTAGGATGGCCCTGTCCTGGGTCAGGCGCTGGGTTTGGCTGTGTGGTCCACTGGGATTGTGTCCGATTGCCCACCATTCACACACACGTTTCCCCAGCTTACTCCCCAAGTGGTAGCCCCAGTTGGCAGCCATATTTCCCTAATTGGCCACTTTGCTGGCAACCCTGTCCAGACATGAAAATGTGGGCATTAAGCAGGTCTTGCTCTTGGGGACCCTACGTATGCTCCCAGGACTCACTGCCTTCATTTTCAAGGGCTCACCACTCACCCCTATTCAACAATCTATTCCAGAATTTTTATAACAAGTTTACTCAATAGATTCCAAAACCCATCATCTGATTCCTCTCATCCTCCATGACTCTTCCCTGTTCTCCTGCATGGAAGACGCCAAGGAGCTGGGGGTGGGGGCCAGCTAAAGAAATACGCCATAGACTGCAGTCCAGTGGATGAGGGGTGAGAACCAGGAAGCCAAGGCAAGGACAGAGGGGTCTTTCTGGGTCTCGCCCCTGGGCCCATGATTTGCCCCATCCTGCTCATCACCTCATCCTCCCTAACATCCGTCTTTGCCACACTCTCCTTGGAAAGAGGCTGAAGGCCAGAGCCATTGGCCCACAGCTGGTCCCACCTGCCTCCTCTTACACTGTGGCCCACTCAAAGCCTCCACTCCAGGCTCTGCCCCAAACAGAGGTGAGGCTCTGACCTGCCCCTGCTCCTCCCCTGTTCCCTCCCACCTCTGCCATGAACTGAGGCCATAGCCTCCTAACCAGTTTCCCTGCTTTGAACAACCTGTTGTCTCTCATCCTTCACGCTGGGCTCAGGCTTATCTTCTTGGCACAGGTGGAATCATATCTGTCTCTTCCTCTAAAACTTTCAACTCTTCCCTACCTCAATTAGCACATGGCCCAACGTCCCCAGCACAGCCTGAAGTTCCTTCCTGACCTGACCTCAGTTGTTTGAACCCTTTGTCCTTGCAGCATCTCTCTTCCCACTCTGTGAGTTTCTCCGGGTGAGTTCCCATTGTACAGGCCCAACTCACATACCATCTCCTCTGGGGGCATCCCAGGACCCCTCTCCCCAGTGCAGGGCTCTTACTTAGACCTCAGCTAAAACATTCTACCTTCGGGGAGCCAGGACAGGTGGTAGTTAAGGATCCAAACCTTGAATGTCGACAGATAAGAGTTCAGATCCTGGCTCTGGCTCCTACCAGACTCTGAAGCTCAGTTTCACACGTGTGCAATAGGCACAGGGGTACGGGGGCGAGCACAGAAAATTTGGCCCGTGCCTTCATGGGGCTGACAGTTAAGGGGGTGAGTCCAGTGGTCAAACCATACAATGTCAAATGAGGGTGATACTCACAAAAGAGGAGTAGGGGTCTGTTTGACCATTTAACTGGGGCATCAGAGATGGCAATACCGGCAGGAGGAGGAAGTGAGGGAACAGCATTCAAGCCAGAGGGACTAGCATGTGCAAAGGCCCTGTGACAGGTTGGAAGCAGCAAAGGGAGAGAGAGCTCCATACACTGCCCACCTGATGTTCTGTGGCTTGGGAAGGCCAGGGACCTTGTGAATTTTGTAGGGGAAGAAATCCAACTGTAGCCCCAGATCCCTGACCTACCTTTTCCCCCTGTGTGTCAGGTCTCCGAGAGCAGTGGGTCAGGCTCCCCTTGCCCATCCCTCTCTCTTCCAGGCCCCTGTGGCCATCTGTCTTATTAGGGAGCAAAGAGTATGGGGAATGTGGCCATACCAGGCCTCGCCTTTCCCTGGGGTCACCCTGAGTTGGTGGGGGAGCCAAGGAAACCTTCCCACAGCTGCCCTAGTGACTAATCTCCAGCTCCCAAGCAGGCACAGGCATGAGGCCCAGGCATCTGTGCCAGGCAGACACTCCCTCCCAATTCTTCCCCGAAGGGTAACCCAGGCCCAGTCCTACACATTTGGAGGAGCATCCAATAACATCTGACCCACCTATATGTCCACAGAGGAGACCGATTTAGCCGTGATGGGGGGCAGAGCAGGCAGGGACACCTGCAACGCCTGATTGCGCCCGAGAAATGGAGATGTCATTCACCCAACAGAGTTTCCTTCAGGTGGCAGGTTACATACAGGCTTGAATTACCTGTTGACACCGAGAGATGCCAGGAGTTTTCAGAGCATCTGGAAGGTGGGAGGGAGCGGTGCCGCAGTGAGCGGGCAGGAGGTGTGAAATTGGTGTCATATACCACGACAGAACCATCCTCGTAGTCCAGCTTCTCAGCCCATGAGCCAGGAGGCACCAAGGCAATGAGTCATCTTTTGGAAGGTGGGAGGAGAAGGGCACACCATGGAAGAGGGGAGTTGTCTGTCCCCCAAACCACTGGCACCCACAGGGTCAGAGCACAAGTCCTCCGCGCCCAGCAGTAGCTGACATTTGAGGAGGTGGTGGCTTGCTACAGGCTCAGGGGAGGTCATCTGCCCTGGGCTGGAAAGACAGGGACTTGAGGGTGACCTGGAACCCTGGAGCTGAGCAGACAGAAGGGTATGGCCTGGCAAGCACGTGGCCCTGTACCAGCCTGCCTATGCCGCTTTCCTGGCTTTGCTGTTCACAGGCTGAGACCTTAGGAGGCTCCTTCACTTCACCTTCCTGCTCCATAAACAGGGATCATCACAGTGCTTACCTCCGAACGTGTCCGGAGGATTGAATGAGCTAACATTGCACTGCCCAGTATGCTCCAGACTGAGCGGCTTTAACAATAAAATGTATCCTCTGAGGCTGGAAATCCAAGATCAAGGTGTCGGCAGGCTTGACTCCCTCCAAGGGCTGTGAGGAGGAACGCATGCCATGCCTCTCCCCTGGCTTCTGATCTCTTGCTGGCAATCTTTGGCTTTCTTGGCTGTACCTCAATCTCTGCCTCCACCTACACAGAGTTGTCCCCGGGTGCATGCCTGTGTCCAAATTTCCCCTCTTGATACGAACACCAGTCGTATTGGATTAGGGGCCCATCTTACTCCACGCTGACCTCCTCTTAAGTAATTATATCTGCAACGGCCCTGTTTTCAAGTAAGGTCGCATTCTTAGGTGCTGGGGATTAGGACTTCAACATATGAATTTTATTTTGAAGGGACACAATTCAATCCATAATACCACATGTGGCTATCCAAGCGTTTGAAATGTGGCTAGTGGGAATTGAAATGTGCTATTATGTTAACCGCACGCTGGAGTTCAAAGCCTTGGTACCAAAAAAAGCAAGCTCTCTCGTTACTAATGAGATCATTCATTTATGTCCTTTGTGAGTCGTATTGATTATATGTTGAAATGATCATATTTTGGATACATTATGTTAAATAAAGTATATTATTAAAATAAGAAATTTAAATGTAGATGCCAGAGAATTTGAAGTTGCCTGTATGAAAATGAAAAAACAAACAAAATTGAAACAGACTCACAGACACAGAGAACGGACTGATGGCGGACAGAGAAGAGGGGGCTTAGGGAACCAGGTTTAACAGGTGACGGGATTAAGCAGTACAAGTTGGCAGCTGCGAAAGAGTCAGGGGGATGTAAATGAAGCACAGCACAGGGAACACAGTCGAGAATGTGTAACGACTATGTTTAGGGCCAGGTGGGTACTCGAAATATCGGGGGTGGGGGAACACTTAGTAAAACATATGACTGTCTAACCACCATGCTGCGCACCTGAAACTAATATCAAATAATATTGAATGTACACTGTAATTGAAAAATAAATCTTAAAAAAAAAACAATAAAGTTACCTGTGTGGCTCTCATGAGCTGAGCTAATATTTACAAAGCCCTTAGAACAGGGCCTGGCCCACAGAAGACACTTGTAAGCGCTGGTTAAATAAATAAAGGCTTCTCTTTGGAGGTGACTTGCTACCTATGGCGTTTTAAAAATATGACGTCCGACTCCTCAGAGACTAGGGAAAATTGGGAACAAATTTCTTTTCTTGTCCAGCTCTTCTTCGAGAAGTAGGTTTGTTTTTTTTTTACATTCCCAAAGCATATACAGTATGGTCCTATCACTTCCAACTTATTTTGTGGTATTTTCCCCAGGCCGTCATAAACTCTTCATCAACCCCATCAAGCACCGTGGTTTCCTGAAAAATTGTTTCCAGTTTTCCTCTTAACGGTGCACAGACAACGTGACGCTGAAAATATGTTCCATCAGTTAGGATTATTATTAGGCAGGGTAGTAAACTATTGAAAGACTCTGATGCATATTGTCAAGTAGTTTTCTAGCAAAGCTGATCCAGTCTCCAGTTCTGCCAGCAATGTACGAAGGTCTCTATCTCACCAACCTCTAACTTTAGAACGGTGTGTGTGTGTGTGTGTGTGTGTGTGTGTGTGTGTGTGTGTGTGTGTGTTGTTTCTTTCATTGCTGATTTGGTGAAGGGAAAAGGCATCTCTGTTTGTACACATTTCTTTGGTGACCTGGAGGCTGGCCATTTATTCACTTGTTTGCGTTTCCTCTCCTGATAATAGGTGTTTTGAGTCTTTTGTCCATTTCTTAGTGCCTTTCTCTTGTCAATTTGCCTGCATTCCTTATAAAGATCAATTGTTGTGCATTTTATTTTTCCCAAATTCACATCAGCAACTACTGACTTAATTATACCCTCATTATGTTTCTTGTTTAACAGATTTTCATATTTTTATGTAATCAAATCAATCGATTTTGATTTCTGTCATTGCTTTTAAGCACAGATCATGCCCTTCCAGAGACGTGATGAGTCACTTTATCTCCTTTTTGCTGTTTGTAATATCTACCTATCTACTTTTCCTTCTTGATTTAAAATCCCTCTAGGACAGTGCTGTCTAAATGAACTATAAGGCAAGCTAAAAATGTGAGCCACACATGTAATTTTAAACATTCTTGGAGCTACCTTTTTAAAGAGTAAAAAGAAGAGGCAGAGCACAAAACATTTTTAGGGTAGTGAAATTATTCTGTATGATACCACAATGGTGAATACAGGTCATTACACATTTGTCCAAACACACAGCATGTACAACACCAGGAGTGACCCTTAATGTAAACTATGGCCTTTGGGTGATGATGATGTAGGTCCATCAATTCTAACAAACGTACCGTTCTGGTAGGGGATGTCCCTTGTGGGGCAGGCCGTGTGTGAGTGGGGACAAGGAGTCTGTGAGACTTCTCCGTGGTTTCTGCTCAATTTTGTTGTGAGCCTAAAACTGCCCTAAAAAAATAAAGTTTGTTAGTTTATAAAATTCTGAATTACAAAAAGTAAAAGAAACAAGTGAAATGAATTTATCAACCCAATATATCCAAAAACATTATCACGTCAACATGTAATCATTATAAGAAATTAATTAAGGAAATATTTAACTTTTTTGATACTATTCAGTAGGTCTTTGAAATTTGGTGTGTATTTTACACTTACAGTACATCTCTGTTTTCACTAGTGACACGCCACATGCCCAAAGTTCAACGTGGCCACCAGATTGGTCAACAAAGGCCTAAAACTTGGTTTGACCCCAATGGAGGGTAGAGGGCAAAGGTTCTGGGAGCCTGATTTCCTGCCCCCTTTACCTTCACCTCCCACTGGCTCCTCTCTCTGGAAATTTCTGCCCAGCCGACTTGAGTTTTCTCACCTTTCCCAGTGACATTTGCCTACCTCTCAGATGCCGTCCTGGGCACCGGTGCCAGCAGCCTCCCACCCTTTGGCCCCCCACCCTCTCCATCACCCCACCCTGAGCTTCCATCTGTCCATTGCTACCTTCCACTTCCTACCTTTAGGCTGTGGCTCCTACCCAGGAGCTCACATGGGGGCCAACCCCAGACATCCACAGCTGCATCTGGCTGCTCTGGTCACGGCCTCAGCAGCAATGAGTATGGGACAACATTTTTACCAGCCAGCACTTGCTGGATGTGCATGCTAGGCAAACCCATGGTGCATCATCTTATCTAACCCTCCAGGCCATCCTGAAAGCTAGAGCCATTTTGCACCCAAGGGCTCTCCTATAAGCTAGTGAACACTGGTGGGGTGCAGCCTGTGTTCAAGGTCGGGGGAAGGGGGTGAGGGCCCCTTGGGAAGGAAGGCCTAGGGGCCACCTAGAAGGTTGAACCAAGCTTATAGAAAGTTCCTCCATTTTGCTGGAAGGGGGTCTTGGTGTTTCCTGAAATATACCCGAGGGTACTTTATTGCCTTTGGCCTTGACTGCCATGTGGGGCCCCTGGAATGAGGAGATTTGGAGGGAGGGGCGGGCGGGCGCCTGCTGCCCCGACTGAAATCTGCTCTGGGAACCCTCTGGGGGCAGTCACCTCCTTACCCCGCGTAGGGCAGGGTGCGTCTTGATGACTGCCGGTGGCAGAAATCCCAGAGGGGAGGGGAAACTGGCAGCGAGACTCCTCGGGGCGCGGCTCTCCCGTCGGGGCGGGACTAACATCTGACCTGCCTGGCAAAACCAGGCGCCCAGGAGCACCATGAGCGGCAAAACCTGCCGCCCACAAGCACCATGAGCGGCCGAGTCGGGGACCTGAGCCCCCAGCAGCAGGAGGCACTGGCCAGGGTGAGGGTCTTCGAGGGCCGAGGGCCGGGAGGCTTGGGGAGGGACTGCGCAGCCTGACGCTGCGCACGCGGGCTGAGACCCCTATTGTACGGAGGGGAATGGGGACCCTGGAGAGCGCCTCTGACCAGATGGTCCCGCTCCCAGTTGTCCAGGCAGCTGTGTACAGGACACGGGACAGGAGCCCTTCTCTCAGCGACATGAGTCCCAATCCAGCTCTCCACTCCTGTCCACTCGTGGCCACAGAGCTCTGGCTCTTGATCCCTGGTTAGGGGGCAACGGGCCGGGGGCGCTGCCGTCCCACTCCTGGGCAGCTTTGGGCAGACTCCCAGGTCTCCCGCCCAGTTTGCAACATTTGTTTGGTTTCCTTTGTGGCTTTCTGACTCCCGAGGGCCTAAGCTGTCTCCCTGTTGTCAGTATTTTCATGAAAGGGGAATGGAGGAGCCTTGGGTGATTTCAAGACCGTCTAGCAGACCACCCCTGGGAGTGTCACGGCCATGGGGAAGGGGGAGTATGTCCAAGCCTAGGTGCTGCAGCTTTAATGTGGTTTGCAGCTGGCCAGGGGCTGGAAACTGTGACTCCAGGTTGGGGGGTGGGGGTGGCCACAGCCCCGGCTTACCCCTTGGACCTGTGACAGAGCAGCTTCAGACATGTGGAGAATGATGTCTGCTGAGGCTCACGAGGGTTCCTCCAGAGAGGAATGGGGACCCCTGGTGAAGGAGGGGGACCCTGAGTGAATTCCTAGTGAAGGAGAGAGGGGTCCCAGGTGAATGATGGGGTCCCTGGGTGAATTCACAAGTAAAGGAGGAGGTTCCAACAGCGGAGGGTCCCAGATGAACAAAGGGTTCTCAAGTGAAAGAAAGGGGTCCCCTGGTGAACCCTCTCCCTCTCCCATTGGCAATGACCTCAGAGAAGCCCCACAGCCTAGGCTTCTAGGAGGGACTGAACGCCTGGTTTTAGGTGATGAATTATGTTGGAGATGCCTGTGGGCCAAAGAGCTTTAAACAATGTCAAAAGAGTTTATTCTTATTTTTACCATTATTGAAAAGAAACAGATTCTATTTTTAAAATTAGGAGCAAAGAGAAAAGTAGAAAGAAGGGGGAGAAGCCACCCATGGTCACAGCGTTCTAGGCCACCATGCTCGGAATGTTTCCGCCTAGCTTTTCCCTAGCCTAGTTCCCACCTCGGGCGGCCCCGCTGCCAGGGGCTGCTGTTACTTTCCCACAAGCCACCCTCGGTTTTCTCCACGTTGCTCCAGTCCCTCCCCAGCACCTGCTTAGTGGTTTCCTCTTTTACCTGACATGAGTTTCAAGAGTGGAGTGGCCTCGAGATTGGAAGATTCAGACTCCTGCTGACCTTGCAGCTTCCTTACTCTGTCCCTGGGGAAGACCCCCCCCCCCTTTCACCCAGCCTCAGTTTCCTCATCTGTGAAGCAGGGGTGTGACCTTTGCTCCACCTGCCTCAGGGCACATCCTGAGGTTCAAAGGAGGGAATCTGATCATCTGGAGGGGCTGAGGGGCATAGGGTTGTTGTTTTTCTGGTAGTATTGCCCCCTTCCCCACCTCCCCAAATAAGCTTCTTCAGGAGGCCAGAGGCTACAGATGTTCAAGGCACAGGAAGCTCCGTTTCAGGTGCCTGGTGATTATTAGATTATTATTACGATAATCTGCAACTGGTGATTATTATAGCAGATGCTGTTGCTCAGGCTATTAACAATGGCAGTGTTTAAGCTGATTATTCATTTTTAATTACTGGAGCAATACAGGAATGCATTCTTATTTTAGATGTCATCCATTAAGCTAAAGATGGTTTGGTGGACGGTCATCAAGACAGCTTCCTAAGGCTCTGCTGGCATCTATTTCCAATTCCAAATTCTCAGTCACAGGTTCCCCTGTGCACCCAGCCTTCCAGGCCTTGTCTTCAGCTCCCTTCATCCCCATGGAACTTGGGTCTGCTTTCTTATCTCACACCCGAGCCTCAGTTCCAAACCCAAACTCTACCGGTAAGCAAAGGCATTTCCCCACCGGTCGGATGCCCTCCCTCCTTTCCCCCAGCACTGATAGGGGCAGCTCTGACTTCTTTTTCAGCCCTGTCTGCTGCCCTCTGCCCGGGTTGTTTCCACACAGACTCCACTGGCCAGGGCTGCGGGCAGTCCGTCTTTGCTGTGTGCCCACATTTATGTGGCACCTGCTGTAAGCTGGGCCTGGCGCTGTGCTTTACCTGTACAAACTCCTTTGATTGGCACACATTTATCATTATCCCACTTCACAGATGAGGAAACTGAGGCTCAGAGAGGTTAAGAGACCTGCTTCAAAATCTGAACCCTCAAGATGCAGTATCAGGGGCAGCATTCCTAAAATGTTCTGGTTCGCTCGCATCAAACTCACCAGGGATGTTCGCAAAAACGGCGATGGAAGGGTCCCCTGATGTGGACTCCGTCCCGCTGGTCTGTGTGTTGTGGATGCTTATGCTGTGGCTGCAACGAACAAATTCACATGAACTAAAGAAATCCAGTGGAGAAAAAGGGACAGCACGGCCACTCTCTACATGAGAAAGAGGGGGCCAACCTGGCCGCTCTCTCAGTGAGAGAGAGGGCCCCAACCCCTGCCTGGGCAGGTTTTTATTGATATTCTAGGTGCATTACATCAAGGATGGTCCTCATTTACTATGCACAGGTTCGCTTTAGGTGGTTACCTTTTATAGATAACAAAGGAAAGAATGTTGCCAATTACTTCAAAGAGAAAGGTCATTTGCAAATGTAAAGGGGAAAAGTGGCTGAACTGGCTGCCACCATACTTGGGAGGTTTAGCGCAGATGACAGTAAACCTCTGCTGCCTCGATTCCATTTTTTTAGCAAGAGCAAGTTTCAAAGCGGCCTAGGAGCAATGCAGGCCTGATTCCCCACGGGAGAACCGATCCTTGGGTTTGCTTCCTGTATGCTGAACACGCATCTGTCTGTTTTCAGAACAGAGCTGAGCTATATTAGGCATTTCCACGCGGATAGGTTTCCCTCTAGTCCCCACCTCAGACTTACAGAATGAGGGTTTTGGGGAGTGGAGATCCCCCAAAGTTTGAGAAGGACACAACTCTTCCTGCCATGCTGAGCTGAAGGGGTAGGTGTGCCCCATCCACAGGTGACACAATGGTCCAGGTAGCTGCTGCTAACAGCGCAGTCCCCGACTCTGCAGGGTCCCTGGCCAGGGCTAACTGCTGATTGAGGGTGGGGAGATCCAGGGACAGGATTGGGGGCCCTGGGGGTCATGGTAGCCCCTCAAAAACCATATCGCCCCCTCAGTTCCGGGACAACCTCCAGGACCTGCTGCCCACCATGCCCAAGGCTGATGACTACTTCCTGCTGCGCTGGCTGCGAGGTGAGGCTGGCAGGGTCGGAGGGTATCAGGAAAGGATGTGGGAGACTGTGGGGAGCAGGGTCACAGAGTGGTAGAGTGTGCGCTCTGGAATCAGCCCACTCTGGGCTAGAATCTGAGCTCCCCTTCAGACTGGCCTGGCACCTCCCCATCGGCTGTTGTGAGTATTAAGTGAGGGGCATAATGCTTAGCACCAGGTGGGCATAGGGTCCAGGTGAGGTTAGTTAACACCTGGGAAGTTCTCAGGATGACAGGCCTGACCAGGCCTGAGTCAGATATCACTGAACACAGTCTTCAGGACCTGCCTTTGGGTCTGTCCCCAGTTCCTGGAAGACAAGGCTATGCCATCCCCTTAGAGAACCTGACACCAAGCAGGTGCCCAGCAAACACTTCAGGAAGTAGATGTAATTAAGCATGGAGGAGTTTCTTCTGGGGATTGCTGAAACAGTGTAAAATGATTATAATAACAGAAACTGCCCCAGACCTTAGGGAAAAATGTATTTCGACTCAGTATACCCCATGGAATGGATTTTGAACTTGATAATTAAGACAGAGCTGATGGCCCTGGCTGGGTATCTCAGTTGGTTGAAGCGTGACCCCATGCACCAAAAAATCTGTGGGTGTGATTACTTGTCAGGGCACATACCTAGGCTGAGGGTTCAATCCCCGGTGGGGGCACATACGAAAGACAACCTATCGATATTTTTGTTTCTGTCTCTCTCCCTTCCTCCCTCTCTGAAATCAATTTAAAAAAAATATCCTCAGGTGAGGATTAAAAAAGAAAAGGCAGAACCGGTGGCCTCAGTAGTTTTTTCCTGGAGGTTCATGGTCAGGGCAGAGGGGGCCTGGCAGCATCTCAGTCCTCTTCCATTTGAAAATCTCTGACCTTGGACCTTATCGAAGGCCCATCACAGGACACATTCCTCAGGGAACCAGCGGTCTCAGAGAGCAACAGTCATTGAATTTCTAAAATAGAGCAAGCATTATGTTTTCAACTGAAGTTCATTTAGTTCTTTAAAATAAGTCATTGCAACAGTATCTGTCATTTACTGAGCACTGACTGCAAATGAGGCAATGTGCCCAGCACTTTGTCTCATGCCATTCTTTGAATAACTCTGAAAAATATATTATTCCCATTTAACAGATTTAAAACTGAAGGCTCAGAGAAGTTAAGTGACTTGCTCAGGATTGCACAGCAAATCAAAGGACAAAACTAGACTTCGAGCCCAAGTTGGCCTGACTCCAGAGCCCATGCTACACTGCCCCTAACACCAAGGGGACCTCTGCTCCCAGGGGGATGTCAAATATCACAGGCTAGATCAGCCTTTAGAATAGTTTAAAAAGGCCTGGAAAATGAAATCAAGGGCCCTGCAAAATCTTCTAGGGAATTAAATATCCTTGCATTTTTAACAAACTTTTCAGACCTCCATTGTATTCTTGGGGTGTCAGGAAAACCATGAGGCACCCCACAATTTCCTTGCGAGTTTTCAGAGAATAGCTTGCTATAGATCAGACCTCAAGCTTCCTCTTACCTCGACTCTTCTTACAGCTCAGAAGTTTGACCTGAAGAAATCTGAGGACATGCTCCGGAAGGTGAAGCCCCATTCTCAGGCCTCCCGCATGCTGTACCCCAGGGATTAGTGACAAAGGGTGGGGACCCTGGCCCTGTCCCATTGTCACATTTCTTCTCCTCCTTGGGTCCTTTCTCTGCATCAGACTCAGGTCCCCCACAGTCCTCCTCCTGGTGTCCTCATGCTCAGTTCAATGTCAGTAGAGCCTGGGGATGCTTTGGCAGGATCTGGTGGCCGTGGGCAGAGGGACCTTTTGGGCAGGCAGTCTTCAGGTCCTGCCCTGTCTCCACAGCACATGGAGTTCCGGAAGCAACAGGACCTGGACAACATCCTCACATGGCAGCCCTCAGAGGTAAGTCTCACAGATCATCCCCTAGGCCATCTGGTAACCCCACCTCACTCCCCACCACCACGTCCAGCCACCTGATGGAGCAGAGACATGGCTTGTTGGGCTGGTTTGAGTCAGGACCTCACCCCAGGTGATCCGGCTCTACGACTCGGGCGGTCTGTGTGGCTACGACTATGAAGGCTGCCCTGTGTGGTTCGAAATCATCGGGAACCTTGACCCAAAGGGTCTCCTCCTGTCAGCCTCCAAGCAGGAGCTGATCCGAAGACGTATCAAGGCCTGTGAGCTGCTTTTGCATGAGTGTGAACTGCAGAGTCAGAAGGTGAGTGACCAGGGCCAGGGGTTGGGGAGTGTTAAAGGGGTGAGGTGGGGGGATGGGCTCATGCTAGGCCTGGTCTATCTAAAAGGTGGCACCAAGACCAGGAAGGGGAGGTACCCTGCCCCTGCTTCCCCCCAGCCCTCAGCACTCCAGGCTCTGGTGAAACATGGCTTCTCCTGCAGTCACCCACCTACAAGCATCTAACATGGGCATGGCCCTCTCTGCTAGCATGAGCCAAGGGTCACCAAAGCCCTTTCCTCTCTCCTTGGACCTTAAGTGAGATGCTGACCTTGGGTGCAGTGAATGCTCTCCTTCTGTTCCCTACGAACACTGGGAAGAGTGGGTGGTCAACTTTGCTTATGTAAAAGACATCCTGTGATTGTAAATTGCATAACTGTAATTACCTGATGGGGGAGCCATTACTTTGGATGTCACAGAGAGCAGTGACCCTGGGAACTGGATACATCCTTTTGTGGGTCCCTAGAAGGTACTATGAAGTTACTTTAAAAAAATATGGAGTTCTTGCCCTGGCTGGTGTGGCTCAGTGGACTGAGCACTGGCCTGTGATTCAAAAGGTTGCCGGTTCGACTCCCAGCCAGGGCACATGTCTGGGTAGCAGGCCAGGTCCCCAGCTGGCATGTGAGAGGCAACCAATGTTTCTCTCACATATCAGTCTTTCTCATTCCCTTCTCCTCTCTCTAAAAATAAAAAAATAAAATCTTTAAAAAAATATATGGAGCCCTGTGGGACACGAGGCTTCTGAGCCAAGAAGGACTTGCCCCCACCTTTACAGGTCTTCTCCTTGCCCCTGACTCTGGGTTCCCTGGCCTGTAACCTTCAGAACAAATCTAATGCCTTGTTGGTTTTTTTAGTCTAAGTGTCTAATGAGCCTAAGAAGAAGACCCCCAAAGGGAGCTATGTGACCGTGGGATGATTGGGCAAATGGCTGACCCCCAATGATGTGGAGAGACATCTCCAGCCTCTGGCTCAGCGCTAGACACCAGAGAGATCTGTGGCAAGCAGGAGAGAATTGCAAAGCACTGTATTTAGTGCCTGGTTTGAATACGTGTGTGCCTGTCAAACAAGATGGCTGATGTCAAAGGTTCAAAACAGTGTCTTCCATGGCAGGGTTGTCTCCATTGGAGCCGATAATTATGGTGGTAACGACACTACTAACAATATCTGTTAATACTCACTAGGGACCAGCCATGTGCCAGGCACTAGGCTCATGGGTTACTCACAGCAAGTCTATCAGAGCCTGGAATTATCCCCATTTTACAGAGAAAAAAAAAGTAAGGTTCAGAGGGGTTAGAAACCCACCCAAGACCACACTGCCTGCCCACAGTGCAGCTCTGGCGTGGACGCAGCCACGGGACTGCAAACAGTGGCCAGCATCGTGTACCGTTGTATCCAAAGAGCCCAGTGAATGAGGAACGATGCTTTTAGCTCCAGGATTAACCAACCTCAGGCAATAGTTTTGAACAAATTGTGTGATAAGCGCCACTGTGCCAGGGCTTCAGTGCAGACCCTAGATAAGTGTCTCTGTTTGGAAAACACTGGGCAGCGGGGGTGGGGGTGGCAGGAAGGTAGGAGCTGTGGCCAGGTCTCTCTGGCCAGTATCTCCCAGCTGGAGCTGTTGTCTGACCCGTATACCTCCTCTATCCCATGCAGCTGGGCAGGAAGATCGAGACAATGGTGATGGTGGTTGACGTGGAGGGGCTGAGCCTGAAACACCTGTGGAAGCCAGCTGTGGAGGTCTACCAGCAGGTAGGTAAGCAGCTAGCTCCAGGCCTCTAGGGAGCCACTGCCCACACAAGCTTCAGGCCATGGAGGAGGGGAATGCCCTCCCACCCAGCCAGTGAAGCTGGCCCTGGGTACCCCCTGCAAGGAGAGAGGACAAAGTACATGCTCATAGGCAGATAGGGTGGACCAGGGAGTAGGGGGATGGGGACTCTTGTCTCAGCAGCCTCAGAGGCCAGCAAAGCCAGGCAGGGATATTGGAGTATGGCCTAAACCTGATTCTTCTTGACTCTACAGTTTTTTCTCATCCTGGACGCAAATTATCCTGAGACGGTAAAGAATTTAGTTGTTGTTCGAGGTGAGGATTCACTGGGTGGTGATGGGGGAGGGGGGAGCGGGGGTAGGCAGTGGGTAAGCCACTGAATTCAGGGTTTCTCAAACCATCCTGTGTGAAGAATGGGTTTTTGTGTTGGGGTGTGTGTGGGTTAGCTCAGTCCTTCACACACTGATACTTTTGGAATGTACAGATGCCTATGCAGCAATGTCAAATAAGTTATACATTTCTAAATGTTTGCTGTTACTTTCTTTACTTATCTGGGTGTCGACTGGTAACATGTGGTCCATGGACCGCACAGGTTGGTGGGCTCACTTAGGACGGGAATGGTCCCTGTCCATCGCAGCAACATAGTGAGGGGGTCACCCCATGCGCTCTGGGCCGGATGATCTGGCTTCCTGTCTAGCTAGCTCTGTGACCTTGAGCAGGTCTATTGTACCTCGCTGAGCCTCAGTTTTCCCATTCTGTAAAATAGGGATGCAGTGGCACCTTCCTCTTAGGATAGTTGTGAGGTTAAAGGAGACAGTCTGTGGAGAAGGCGTAGTACAGAGCCTGGTACACAGAAATGGCCCAGCAAGTTTGAGTGATTCAGGTGGGACATGAGTTCTAAGGCAGGTGCCCCACCTACTTGCACCCAAGAGGATTCCAAGGCAACCTGGGAAAACCTTGAGAATGGAAAGGAAGAAGCACCATGGAGGAATCGATGCTGCTGAAGCCCTCTGGCTGAATAGGGAAAGCTTCCTGTCTAGCCTATGCCCTTGAGTGTGACTTTATATATCCAAGTCCTCTCTGGTCCAGCTTCCCAAAGGAGTTTCATGTGTTTCAGCCCCTAAGCTATTCCCTGTGGCCTTCAACTTGGTCAAGCCGTTCATAAGTGAGGAGACTCGAAAGAAGATAGTGATTCTGGGAGGTGAGTGACGTGGCCTCCTGGTTGTACCCATCTGCCTAGGAAGCAGAGGTCAGAGCTAAAGGCCCCATTTCTCCTTGGCTCTTCTTCTTTACCCAGGCACTGATCTTGGCCTGACTCCCAGCGGCCTTTGCACACTCAGACAAGGCTTTGAGCCCTAGACCCCAACCTAGGTATTCACGTATAACTCTTGGATGATCTCATGAGCGGGCATCCAGGAGAGCAAGCCAAGGACACATTAGGCCCCTTCCCAGGGCTTGGCCCTCTCTTCCTTCTGTCAAGCCTCCCTGAGCCCCCATGGGACCTCTCTCCTACTCCCACAGGCAACTGGAAGCATGAGCTGCCAAAGTTCATCAGCCCCGACCAGCTGCCCATGGAGTTTGGAGGGACCATTACTGACCCTGATGGCAACCCCAAGTGCCTGACCAAGGTACAGGGTGCCCAGAGAATGGGGGGGATGGGTAATTGGTGGTTTCACTCACCTACCTTCACCCACAGATCAACTACGGAGGCGAGGTGCCCAAGAGCTACTACCTGCACAACCAGGTGAGGGTGCAGTATGATCACACGGAGACCGTTGGCCGCGGCTCCTCCCTGCAGGTGGAGAATGAGATCCTGTTCCCGGGCTGTGTGCTTAGGTAAGGATGGAGGCCACTCACACCTGATACTGCTGGGAGGAACCTGCAGCCCAGGCAGGTGGTCATCAGTGGGGCCCTGTCCCCTGCAGATGGCAGTTTGCATCAGATGGGGCAGACATCGGTTTCGGAGTTTTCCTGAAGACCAAGAAAGGAGAGAAGCAGCGAGTCGGGGAAATGAAAGAGGTGCTGCCCAGCCAGCGCTACAACGCCCACCTGGTGCCCGAGGACGGGAGCCTCACCTGTCTCAAGGCTGGCGTCTGTAAGAGCTGCAGGATTCACTAGAGTTGTTTTTTCCCTCCTAGCAAAGACAGGAGCTGACGGGTGTTGCCCTTTGCCTTCTATCTGTAGCCCTCAGGGGAGGGTGTGGGGGTCTGTGCAAGCCCCTAGACACCAGAGGTACCAGGGGAGCTGGCTCAGGGTATTGGATCTGATGAGTGGCCGTAGGTGTGGGTACAAGGCAGAGACTCATTGTAGAGAGTGGGGTCCACAGCCTGGGGCCTTGGGGAAGCCTCCACGCTGAACTGGGCAGGCTAAGAGACGGCTGAGTAAACAGCATGAAATTAGCTTCGGGGGTCCCAAACTGCCCAGGTACGTGGACCACCCCACTCTGGGCATCCTGAACAGTTGATCTATCCTTCCTTCCCAGGCTGCCCAGACCAGCTACAGTTTGGTCAGTTTTAGCAGGAACAGTGCTGCCCAGGAACACCACAGACCTCCCATCTCTGTCGAGAGCGGAGCTGGGAGAAAGGGGGCCCAAGCTTGATCTCCTCTGGAGAAGGAGAATGATTTCTCTGCTAATGCTTTAGTTAATACATACCTAGTTTATCTTTGTGGAGAGGGAGAATTAGGAGAGCGGAAACAGAAACTGGATGACTCACCGTGACCCAGCGTCCACGTTGGCCTTTGGTGTTGAAGGTCATGCCCTCTGTGAAAGGCACGGTGAAAAAGCGCCTATGGAGCTCAGCTCTTCTGGGGAAAGCAGGGCTCCTCTCTGGGTTGGAGCACTGGGACATGGGAATCTCAGCCCCCCCTCCCTTGCTCTGTAATCGTCAGAAAGTCCTATCAACCTCTCTAAGCCTCAGTTTCCTCATTCATACAATGCAGATGATGGTACCTTCCATGGGGCTGCTTTGAGGATTCAGGGAGCTGTGGGTATTGACGTAATGCCTGGCACCTAGGAAGGGCTCATGCATGCTGGTGGCTATTATTAATTCTTTATTGACCACAAGCATCATGCAAAGAGATGGTCGTGAACAATGGGCTGGGAGCTGAGCAGTGGCTGACCCCCAGCCCCACCCACAGTCCTGGGCAGCTGGTTCCCAAGGGCACCAGGTTCTTGGATGGGTCGGGCTTGAGTTGCCTGATTACTTCTCCATCCTTGCAGATGTCCTACGCTTTGACAATACCTACAGCATGATGCACTCCAAGAAGGTCAGCTACACTGTGGAAGTACTGCTCCCTGACAAGGCCTCCCAGGAGAAGATTCAGGGTCTTGAGGAGACAGGACCGTCCCCTGCACAGTGAAGACCCCGGCTGTGCCTCTGTGCCCATGCCCTCCGATCCCCTTTACCCCCTACTCCCTGTCCCCTGCCCTCCCAGGCAGGGTAGTACTGGTGGTAAACACAGAGAGTATTCACCCCACATGGCCATCTCAACTCCTCGTGGGACCACCTGGCACAATGGCCAAGCAGAAAGGGGACACCTAGTGCATAGGCCATCCTGAGGACTCAGATGAGCATCTTATCCCCTGTTCAAAAAGACTGAGAATGAGAACCCTGAGGATGAACCAGCATCCACTGAGGAAGGATCCTGCCCACAGAAGCAGCCCTGAGTCCGCCTGACAAGGTCCTCCTGTCCCAGGGCTCAGCCACACCTGGCATTCAGATTTGGGGGCTTAAGCCCTAGGCCCTGCAGGGAGAACAGCCTAAGGCCCTAAGAGCAGGGAGGCCAAATTCTCTGCACAAATGGGTTCAGTGGGAATGGGCAGGGCCAGCTAGAGGCAGCTGGGTAGTGGGATGGGGTAGGGCTGAGGGTGTCACTTCTGGAAGAGCATCAAGGCCCCTCTGGGGTTGTTCTGCCTTTGGATGGAAAATCAGAAATGGAGAGCAAGACCCAGCAGGTATAACCACCAGGAGAAAAGGCCAGGCTCAGCCTTACACAGAGCTGAGTGGGTGAAGCCTGAGTCTCCAGGGGATTCCCAGTGACCCCCTTCCCCTCCCCACCTGCTGTGATCCCGCTGACGTTCAGCTTGGGTTCTTTCTGCCTCAGAGTGGGGGCAGCACGGAAGCAGAGCTGGAGTAAGCTGGATTGTGCTGGAATAAGGTAGAATGTGCTGCCATCCCAGGACACTCATCTCAGGCTCTGATTTGCTTCTTGGAGAAGCATCCAGCTTTTCCTCCGTTCTTGTATCTCCCAAGGGGACAGCTGAAGGTCAACTGCCAACCTCTGACCCCACTATGCAACCCAGCAGCTGGCCAGTGATGGCTTCTATTTCTTGAAAGCTAGCTCACCTGGTACCCACAGCCCAGTTAGAACCACCACCTGCGCTACTGGGTGGACTGCACCCAGCAGAGCCAAGCTTGCCATGGAATAAACAGAGGAAGCCATCGAACTGGAGTGGCTCTGTGGGTTGACTCCAGCTGGCAATGAAGCCATCAAACGGGGTCTGGGAGTCCAGGCTGTGCTACACTGTCCCCTCGCCACCCTGCCCTTCGCTCTCAGGCTGGGCCAGGCCAGTGGCCACCAGCGTGTCTGAAGACCTAGCCCTGGGTGACTTGGCCCTCAGCTCTGGATCTCTGCCCATGGGCTAGCCACTTGTTTGTCCTTCAGTCACACAGGGCAAAAGAGTGCTGTCCACCAGGTGACATCCCCAGGAGTGAGTGTTCCAATGTCTCCCTGAGACATTGAAAGGGGTTCTCTCTGTAAGTCATTAGCACCCTGGCTTCCCAGGCCCTCCCCAGAGACTGGAAGCCTCAGCAGGTACCACTGTCCAGATGCTTTGCAACCAAGAAACCGAGCTCTGGCCCCTTTCCTGTCCTTAGAGTCTGTGATGTCATTTTCTGCAGTTTATAGGAAGTTTCTAGATTTCTCAGGACCTATTTTTAGCAAGAAAATGATGAGGCTTGGGAAGGGGGCCGTCTTCAGGTGAGCTATGTGAGGGCCCTGGGGTCCCAGCGTCGTTCATAATTTTGCATGTGGGTCTGAACAGGGGCTCTGATGCTGTAAAAAGCAAACTAACTAAATGAAATGAAATGCCAGAAGCCAGTGCTGTGAGGCACTCCTTGGCTAACAGAATGTTTGAGTAATTTGGCAAGAAAAGAACCTGCTGTGCCAGCACCAGGGAGATGGCCTGGGGCTGGCTGTCAGGCAGAAATCCCGACATTCCACGTTCCAGGACTGCTCTGCAGCCCAGATGCGCCAGGCTTTCCCACCACCCACGTGGCACTGCGTGGTCACCCTCTGTGCAGCCTCCCCGGATGCAGCCCTGTCTGGAGAACCCTGAGGCCCTTGGGCGTCCCAGAGCCATTTCCCATTGCCCTTGGCAGGCTATGGAGGGTGTGCTCACTGGGGCTGGAGGGACCCTTTGCCAGGTTTTGCTAGGCCCACCTTTTCATATGACAGGCTCATAATGCCTCACTTCTACCTTCACAACCTCCTGCTTAAAAACAAGGGGTTTATGGCCTTGACCCTTTGGACCTTTGCCCTTCTAACCACCCACAGCCAATTTCCCACCATGAACATGGCTTCATCTGGTTTCCTAGCCAGTAGCAAGGATCTCCCAAAATCCAATCCCAGCGAATTTACCCAGATACAACTAAAACAAGGGGGTCAGGTGTGGGCTCCAGCAACTCTGAATCCCAGACCTAGCAGAGCACACCTTGTGTTAAGCAGGGACGGCAGCAGTCACTTGCGGAGGTGAGAACAGAAGCTCCCACCTGGCAGGGGGGCAGGGACACTTTGGGAGCTGCACAAGGGGGCATGTCTTCCGCACCCCCATCCTTGACTCTTAACACTGTCACTTAAAAGAAAGTAGATCAGAGACAGACAAGAGAGGGGCTGGCCTGCCTGAAGTTCGTTTCTCTGTTCACTCATTTACTCATCAGCGTTTATTGAGCATCTGTCCAGTGTGAGGCACGGCAGGCCCTGGGGACACCACGGCGCTGGGCTGGCCAGATGCCACCAGCAGGAAGGTTGCCTGGGTTGAGAGAGGCAAGTGACTCTGCCGATTCACTGTCCTATGGGCCTGTCATCACCACGCATGCTTGGAGGGGCAGGAACCAAATTGTGGGGGAGCATCCAGAGAAGGACACCGCTGGGGGATCAGATGTGTTTTGCCCAAGGGAGGGACCTCTGAAGGGAGAGCTGAAGCGTATGTGGGGCTGGCCAGGTGTGGTTCAGCCTTCCAGACTGAGGGGCAGGGTGTTCGAGGCTGGCGGAAAGCCAGGAGGGCTCTCAGGTGATGCTGGGCAGCACTGACTGGTGCTTGCTATTTGCACACAGCTATGTGCACTTCGTTGTTCATAATGCAGGTTATGAAACAGAGTCTGTTGTTTGTCAGGAAAAAATGACAAAACCTTGACAAGAGGAGGTGTTTGGAAATACCTGGCCTCACCTATCCAGAGGAATGGAGGCAGGGCCTGCGCTTCGTGGCCAGCTCTTCGCTGGAAAGCACCTCCAATCCTCCAGGAGAGGCAGGGAGTTATCTATACGGGTGTGCCTATACGGGGGAGCCTATACGGGTGTTTGAGAACAGTTGGGAAGGTTTCCCTGACCCCCAAATCTCCACCCCAGCTCAGCTCACCTTCTGAGAGCCCAGACCAGAGGGGACACCACTGTGGGACAATCACAGCTGCCCAGAGTGGGTCTTCAACAGCACACCGTGGTACAGCACTCCACAGTGTGCTCCGCCCCTTCCCATGCAACCCTGAAGGAGACAGGAATCATAGTCCCATTTCTCAGGCCAGGAAACTGAGGCTCATGAGGAGAAGTGCCTTGGCCCTATTAAAAAATAACAGATGCCATTTCCTGAGCCCCTGTGCAGGCCTGCTGCCCCACCTATGCCATCTTGTTTAATCTTCCTGACAGTTCGGGTCAAAGAAGGACCCCACACTAACCCTGACAAGCTCAGAGGAGACCTTACAAACTCAGAGACCGCAAGTGACCACCTCAGATGATCTGAACATAAAAACTACTAAGGAAAAGCAAGTAGGTAGTCACACCCGAGGCCTGTAGCTTCCTTGACAAAGATGGATCTTTACTTTAGGTGAGCCTGTTTACGGTGCTTTTGCATCTAAAATAACATACTTTGGAATGTCAGAGTAATCCCCTCTCCCAGACCCCTAGGAGACACCTGCCATACCAGAGCAGAGACCGCAGAGCCCCTCGTTGTTTTCTGGTTCCCCATATACTATCCGTATGTGCTGTAAATGTTGATGGCCCTGTATCGTGCGCAACTACCCTGAAAAAGAAGTATGTATGTCTCCATTTCACTTTTTATCCAATTCCAGCGATTTCCCCCACTTTGCTTTCTACCCACCCCCCGTTAATCTACTACCAATGGCTTTCATGGAACCTTCCTCCCATCTCCTTCGATGCCAATGTACAAAGTAAGCTGCAGAACTGCCTGCTCTGGAGCATTCTCTCAGTCTGTTGAGATTTTGCTTCCTGGCCGTTGTTGTCAGTTTAACTCAAATAAAATGATAAAAATTCTCTACAGGTTTGGACATTTCTTTCATCGACAATAGGTCTGTAACATAAATCTAGTTGTCCCTGTTACGTAGGAGAGAAAAGAAAGGCTCAGAGACACAGCCCTTTGCTCAGCCGGGATTGGAATTCAGGGTGTCTGACTCCAGAGCCATGTGCCTCCCTAAGGAGAACCAAACTTAAATATAAGAGCCAAACCCATAAACCTCTCAAAAGACAACATGGAGTTAAATCTTCATGACCTTGGATTTGACAGTGTCTTCCTAGATATGATACCAAAAGCACAAGCATTGGAAGAAAAAGTAGATAAGTTAGGACTTCATCAAAACTTAGAACTTTTTCCATCAAAGGACACAAAGAGAGTGAACAGACAACTCACAGAGTGGAAAAAAATATTTACAAGTTCCATATCGGAGAAGGGATTCATATCCAGAATATATTAAAAATCTTACATGTCAACAATACAAAGACCAAGAACCTAATATAAAAATGGGTAAAGATCTGTAAAAAATGTGAATAGACATTCCTCTGCCTCAGAAGATGTACAGGTGGCCAGTAAATGTACGAAAAGGCGCTCGGTGTCTGTAGTCAGCAGAGAAATGCGAATCAAAACCACAGTGAGATACCACGTGACACCCACTGAGATGGCCAACATAATTTTAAAAAGGAAAATAAGTGGTGGTGCGGGTGTGAAGAAACTAGAACCCTCCCACAGTGCTGGTGGGAGCGTCACACGGTGTAGCCACTTTGGAAAACAGCCTGGCTGGTCCTCGAAAGGATAAACATAGAACGACCATATGATCGAGCAATTCCACTCTTGAGGACACGCACGAGAGAATCGAAAACCCACACTTCCAAAAAACGGGTACAGCAATGTTCATCGCAGCATTGCGCCTCATAGCCACAAAGGGACAACCACCCAGGCGTCCTTCAAATCTTCAAATGGTGCGCGGACAAACAAAACGTGCTGTATCAGCCATAAAGAGGAATGAGGCCCTGACACCTGCTCCAGCGTGGATGGCCCCTGAACACTTATGCCAAGGGAAAGAAGCCAGACACAGGAGACAACATACTGCCTCATTTTCTTCAGATGAAATATCCAGAAGAGGGAAACAAGGAGGAAAGTAAACCAGTGGTTGCCCGAGGCTGGAGCGAAGGAGCAGGAGATGGGAATGGCTGCTAAAGGTACAGAGTTGTTTGTTTTGGGGGTTCTTTTCTTCTCTTTTTTGTGGGGGACGATGAAAATGGTAATTAGATAGTGGTGATGGTTGTACAACCTTGTGAATATGTTAAAAATCACTGAGTTGTATCTATTAGGAACGGCGAACTTGTGTTATGTGAATTATATCACACTACTCACGTATTTTTTACCTAAAAAAGGAAATGAAACTGCCCAAGGGTAGGCTGTCCCCAGGAGGTGTTCCCCAGGGCACCACTGGGGCTCTGGCGAGCTGCCCCCAGCTCCCTTCCCATCTTCTGGTTTTAGGCCACCCCTGCGTCACCTTCCTGTGGTCTGAGCCCCCCCCACCCCCCCATACACTCTAACTTGCCTCCTCCCAGCGATGCTCACCCCTTTGGTGAGGCTCCTGTACCCCCTGGATCTCTCTGTACTCACCCAACTGGTTCTGGTGCAACCCATCTCGGGGAGGGCAGACAGGAATGTGCCCATTGAGGACAGAGTGGCAGCCCTTTCACATTTCCTAGTAACTGCCTGGAAAGAGAGGTTCTAGGGTGCGGCCTGGGCAGCTCTGTCTACCACCCTGCTGTTGTTTGCTTATGTTGTGGTTGTCGCCATGGCCCCCTGAGAGCTTGGCAAACTGGGAGCTAAGCACAGTCTGGGGACTTACTTGGAGATGATGTATGCTTTAGGTGGGGGTGGGGAGGTTCTCCTTTGCCAGGGCCTTTGTTTCAAGGGAGAAAAACTAATTCTGCTGGCCCAAAGACCCCCTGCAGTCCTAGGGGACACACAATGATGATTTAGATGATTTATTGAACATTTATGATATTCCAGGCACAACGTTAAGCCCTCTGAAGGCAGGCAGGGCTGGGCTAAGTCACAGTCAGACAGGCTTGGGTTCCAGTCCTGGCTCTCCATCTCCTGACCTCAGAAAAGTTTCTTAATCCCTTGGACCTCCTACTTCTTTGTGCAATGGGGGTACCCCGACCTGTTTCTAAACGGTTTGGTGATGATGCAAGGCTCTCAGCACAGAGGAAATGCTCAACCAGTGGAAGACGGTGAGCTCCGTGGGGCAGGGACCTAGTCCATCTTGTTTACTGTCCTATCCCCAGCGCTCCCTTCCACGTGCTTCTCACTTTCCCACGTCCTCACCTTTGCCTGTGCCATCCCCTCCACTTGCATTACCCTTTCCTCTTCTCTGATCTCCACTAATCAGCATTGTCCCTTCCTTCAAGGTCTGGCTCAAAGGCCACCTGCATCCCACTGGGTAACTTCTGTGCCTGGGTCCTCTCCCTGATTAGTGTGGAAGATCCTGGAGCCAAATATTCCAACAGCAAGACAGCAGAGCGGTTAATTGCCTGGGTTTAATGCTGGATAAATTCATTAACTTCCCCATACCTCAGTTTGCTTATCTGTAAAATGGCCTGAAAAATGGCACCTATCCCCCAGGGGAGTTCTGGGGTTCAAATGAGGTAATGCACTCACAAGGAGGCCTGGCGAGGAATCAGCCTTCAGTTAATGCAATAAACCTTAGCTGTGCAATATGGTAGCCACAAACCACAAAGGGTGATTTAAAGTCAAATTAACCAGATTAAATTTCTATTCATTTAAAACTGGAGGTTCTCAGTCTCACTAACCGCATTTCACACATGACTAGTGGCTACCAAGTGTGCCCAGTAGGGCAGTCTTGATATACAACATTCTCATCATCGTGGAAAGTTCTAGTGGACGATGATGATCCATGCATGCAGTAGGTGCTCTGTGCCTATTTGTAGTCTGGGTCAGGAAGAGTACTTAGGGGTGTCTCTGAAGGCCCAGAGCTCCTGGGAGGACCTCCAAACCCTCCTCCTGGCCAACCTCTGATGTCCCAGAAGTACCTGGGGCATCTCACATGAGAGGGATTAGTGCAAGAAAGGAGACTGGTGAGAAAGCCACAGGATTAGGGGCTAATGACAGGGCAGTGGCGGAACCCAATCTCTGCAGGCTGCCAGCTGGGCAAGAAGTGGGCGTGGACAACGGCTGAGAGTTTACAGAAAGAGGCTGGAATGTGAGTGGGGAGGGCCTGGGGTGTGGAGAGTTATCTAACTGCTCCTGAGTGTGCGCAGCAGGCGCCCCAGACAGATGGAGATGGCCAAAGCTGGCCCCTCCTTCTCCTTCTCCTTCTGGACACAGCTCTATCAGGGGCCCAGGGCAAGGAAGGTGTCCAGCACTAAGTCACATCGGCTGACCTAAAGAGGTCCCGAGGTAGCCCATAGGTGGGGACACAGAATACCCTAGGGATAGGGGACCTGGGGGAGCCCCTGGGCAGAGTGGTTCAGGCTGGCCCAAGGGTGGTTTCAGCCCCTGTGGTACCCTCAAGTCCTGGAAGATGTGACCACATGGGCGTGCTGCAGTCTCAAGCCAAAGCATTCCTGATCTCTTTATAGGCGGTCGTGGACGATGGGGCCAATGCTGTCTCAGAGCTTCTGACAGCTGGAGGAGAACAGTCCCTTAGGCGTGCCATGACCCCGACAGTCCATATGTCTCATTAGATCTTCCCTCCAACCACAAAAGGAGGACAGGGCAAGTGTTGGCCCATGCACCCATTCTATAAATGAGGCAAGTGACTCTCCGAGTTGTCATCTTAAAACGGAGGTCTTATGGGTGAGTGGGGAGCAGGGCCAGGCCTTGCAATCACGTCTAATGGTAGAATATCAGGCAGCATGACAGAAATTAAAGGACAGGGGAATCTTCTGGGCTTTTCTCATCACCCATCATAGATGGTGGGTGCCCCTCACTGATCAGGTGTTTAAAATACCAAGAAACACCTTTACCATCCGAAGGCCATCACCGTGCTCCAGCTCTCCCTTAGGGCCCAGCGGATGTGGGATTCTGGACAAGCCCTCAGCAGTGGAAAGAGAGGACTGCAGGGCGCAGGGGGTGCTCAGCCCTTCCCTACACTGAAGGTACAGGGCCAGCACTGCACGATGAAAGTTGAAAGGCGTCAGGGAAAGCAGCATCGGCCCTTTGGAGAAAACAAACCTTCCGCAAGGACACTTGAATTCTACTTTTCTGCCCCAGCCTGTCTCTTAAATATGAATGCTCGTTGCCAAAGGCTGTGACCCTCCTTCCCAGACAGAGTGAATGGACTGTTTACTAAACTGACCAAGTCCCTGATTCCTACCTGTCAGGGTGGGGTGGATGGTGTCTTTTGCAAAAGTCTTTATGTGGAGTCTCTTCTCTAGTGACATGGAGATACTGAGGCTCAAAGAGAAAGGGTGCTGTTCCCACTCCCCCAAAATATCCCCCTTCTCCAGGTCAGTGACCCCTGGATGCCTGAGAACACTGACAGGGGTTCTGTAGGCCCTCAGCCTGGGCTCCCATTCTCTCCCAGCCTTCCCCACCTGGCAGAGGACTTCTTGCACGTCCTCACGTGCCTGCGAGCCCCTCAGACCTGTCCCAAAGCCAAACACTGGACCTCACTTAATCCCAATTATGTAATGTGCCACTCAACAGTTGTCCAAGGAGGAGGCACCTGGAGCCACACCCAGGAGTGGGGGCAAAAGGCCCAGCTGGATCAGAGCCACAGATCCAGCTTGGCCTCTGCCTACGGTGGCCCCTACTCCTCCAGCCTCACCCAGCACCATGAGCGGCCGAGTTGGAGACCTGAGCCCCAAGCAGGCAGAGACCCTGGCCAAGGTGAGAGCCCCAGGGAAAAGGGCTGAGGGGCAGAGGATGGGTGGTGGCTGTAACTCTGCCTTACTGGTCAGCTCAGCACGTCCTCCACATTGTCTCTTTGCTGTCACCTCTCCCAAAGTTAGGTCTCACAGTGCCCAGTGACCCTTCCAGGGAAGGGGCTGAGGGAACAGCAGCACTTCCAGTCAATAGTGTGGGTGTCAGATCAAGCCCAACTTTTTCTCATGCAGGAGCCAGACCCAGAGAGCTTTGTCTGAAAGCTGCCCCCCCCCCTCCCAGGCCCCTCAGGTGGGAGCTGAAGGATGCTGATGGTCTGCCTTCTGGCTCTAGTTGCATCCCTCCTCGGGACCCTGAGAGACCACTGGTCTGTAAGAGCCAGAGAGACAGAGCAGGGTGTGTCACCCCCACAGTCAGTGGGGACAAGGACACACGATCCTTAACCAAGTTTTTGTAGAAAATGAGATAAGAAAAACAGAAGGTGGAAGTCTTGGTGGGCTACCACGTGGAAGGAGTGAAGAATGCAGCAGTCTCCCCGGTCCACAGCATTGCTCTCCACGATTTCAGTCACCCGCGGTCAACGGCAGTCTGAAAATATCAAATGAAAATTTTTGGAAATAAGCAATTCCAAAGTTCCAATAAGTTTTAAATTTCCCACCCTTCCAGGTCTGCCCCACCCTACGTGAGAATCATTTCTTTATCCAGAGCATCCACCTGCTGGTCACTTCATCTCTGTTATCAGGCTGGTAATCAGAGAGAGAAAGAGAGAGACCACATTCACATAACTTTGATTACAGTGTATTGTTAGAATTGTTCTATTTTATCATTAGTATTGTTGTTCATCTCTTACTGTGCCTGGTCTATAAATTAAACTTTGTCAGAGCTTTGTCAAAGGAAAAACTGTAGGACATATGGGGTTCAGTACTATTCATCATTTCAGGCATCCACCGTGGGGGTCTTAGAACGTATCCTCTGTGAATAGGGGGGCGGGCTACTGTGTATGCATACTCCAATCCACTCACCCACCCACTTATTCTTTCTTCCATCCATCCTCCCGCGCCCACCCACCCACCCATTTATCTATTACTCCTTGTAGCCATTCGCCTGGCAAACTCTCCTTTCTTCTACTCACCCACCCATCTCTCCTTTTCTCCACCCACTCATTCATCCGTTCACTCTTCTTCCTACCCATTCCCTCACCCATATATCTTTCCTTCCATCCTACCTTTGCATCCACTCACCCATGCAATGACCTATGTTTTGTATTCATCTGCCTGCCCATCCTTCCGTCATCGTGGGCCAGGTGCACGTGGAAGAGAAGGATGGTGGAGGAAAAGTCATATCACTGGGTCTAGGGGCCAGGGCTCCATGTGAAAACCACTTTAACCAGCATCTCCCTTCCCAGTTCCGGGAAAATGTCCAGGACGTGTTGCCTGCCCTGCCCAACCCTGATGACCATTTCCTCCTGCGCTGGCTCCGAGGTGAGGGCAGCAGTGGGAATGCTCACGGTGAAGGGGCGGCGAGAGGGGTCTGGTCCCAACTGCTCCAGACAATGGGTTCTCAGGCTCCAACCGCCTCACCTTGATCCACATGTTCAGTACAGGAGAAGAGAGGCAACAGGGAAGAAAAGTCCCTCCCAGGCCCCCAGTGCCCTCCATAGCTCCCCCTGCCCAGGACCAGGACAAGGCAACTGCAAGGCAATCTTTTGCCCACCTCACTCCTTTCTTTCCTTTTCCCACAGCTCGGAATTTCGACCTGCAGAAATCAGAGGCCATGCTCCGCAAGGTGAGACCCATCCCCGCTGGAGATTTGGGAGGGGGATTCACGGGGGGCAATGCACGTCCCCAGCCTCTGCTCCATCCCTTCCTCTGGGGTGCTGGAAGCCCAGTAGAGCCTTACCACTATCTTTCTTTAGTACATGGAGTTCCGGAAGACCATGGGTATTGACCACATCCTCAACTGGCAGCCCCCAGAGGTGAGCCAACATCCCCCCACACCCTCTAATCTTCCACAGACATTCCACTAAGCAGCCTCTGGGTCACTGGGGGTCATGCATGAAGCGCAGCCAGCCTGAGAAGCCTGGGAACCCCCTGGGCCAGCAGGTACCTCTCCCATACCAATATTGAACTGTTCCTGGGGGCTTATGAGGCCCAGGCCTGGGTTAAGACTTTACCTGTGTAAGCTCATTTAATCTTCACAACCCTTGAGGTAGATACTATTGTCCCATTTTACGGATGAGGACACTGAGGCCCAGCAAAGATTAAGTGGCTTACCCAAAGGCCCACAGCCCTGGGCTGGGGCTGGGATTTGAGCTCAGGTCTGTCTGTCCCTGAGCCCGGCTCTTCACTACCACAGTGAGCCTGTGCCCCTGACCCCTCACCCTTAGAGCCTTGCTCAAAGCATCCTGTCTGGCTGGGAAGGAAACTTACTCACCAAGGCGTTGGGAGGACAGTCCCACCACTGACATCCTAGGAAAGCAATGGTCAGTGGTCAGTTTTATTTATGGAGTATGAGCTCTAGGCCAGACTCTGTGCTTTGCTGCCATGATCTTGGGGACTTACCCCAACAACCCCATGAGGGAAGAATTATTCAAGCCATTTTACAGAAGAGGAGGTGGAGTGTGGCCCAGAGAGGTGGCATCACTTGCTCAGGATGCACAGCAGGGCAGCAGCAATGTTTGTATCTGTACGAAAAGGGAGGTGGGAGACGTCAGGGGCATAACTGAGGAGCCCAGAGGCCTGGGCCCAGACCCTGCCGAGGCCTGGCTCTGCTGTGTACCTGCTGTGAGCTACGCCCTCCCTACAGGGCCACAGTTTTCTCACCGGGACAGTAGTGCCGCCCTCTATGCTGTGTGTAGGCTCGGGGCACTCACGTCAGCCTGGTCTGGGGGTCTCTGGGGAGATGCCTGATGCCAAGAGCCATGTATCTTTCCATACCCAGGTGATCCAAAAATACATGCCTGGGGGCTTCTGTGGCTATGACCGTGACGGCTGCCCTGTGTGGTACGACATCATCGGGCCTCTGGACCCCAAGGGCCTGCTCTTCTCGGTCACCAAGCAGGACCTGCTCAAGACCAAGATGAGGGACTGCGAGCGCATCCTGCATGAGTGTGACCTGCAGACAGAGCGGGTGAGGCCCAGGCTGGGTGGGGCGGGCAGCTGGGGCCGGTGAGACCACCAGGTGACATGGTCCCAGGAGTTGCACCTCTTCCACTGTTATGGTCAGAGAGCTCTGGGGTCAAACACCAGCTCTGCCACTTCCCAGCTGTGCAACCTTAAAAAGTCACCTCTCTGAGCATGTTTCTTCACCTAGAAAATGAATAATAATAAGTAATCGTCTCAAAGATTAAATGAGATAATGGAAGTACATGGCCTACCATGCAGGGCCTAACATATTTCTCAACCATGCTAGTTATCGTTAGTCCTGCTGTGTCTTTGCCCCTGCTCTTCCTTCTGCCTGAAAACCCTACCCCCAGCACACACACCTGCCTGCCACACTGGCTTTCTCCTGTCTATGCTTTGGGTTTCAAACTTAAATGCCACCTTCTCTGAGGCCCTCTTCTGGGTTAACGTGTGTTCCCACAGCTCCCATGCTGTCCCATCCCAGCACATCTCAGGACCATGGTGAGCTGGTTGCCTGTCAGTCTCCCCAGCCAGACTGTGAACTCTTTGAAGACTCTTTGAAGACTCTTTTAACTCTTTGGATTAATTGAGCATTTTGTGTTATGCTCTCAGTATTTGGCACAAAATGGGTGCTTAATAAGTAGCAGTTGAACAAATGGAGAAATGAATGAATGGCATATGAATGGATAGATGGGCGAATGGATGGATCAGCTGATAAATAGATGGATAGATAAATGTATTCACTGTTTTGGTCACTCCTCTGAAGACACAGTAGGGGACTGGGAGAAACCTTGAGGTGTCATGTGCTAGGGTCACGAGGTCCCAAGTTCTGAATCTGCACCCTGAACCTTGGAACTGGTCCTTGCTCTCTTCCTTGCAGCTGGGGAAGAAGATTAACACCATCGTGATGATATTTGACTGCGAGGGTCTGGGACTGAAGCACTTCTGGAAGCCACTGGTGGAAGTGTACCAGGAGGTGAGGAGGAAGTCCCAGAGCACCCAGTGATTGCTTTAACAACCAGCTTGGCTTGCTGTGACCTGGCTGCTCACTCATAGCCAAGTCGGTAGCCTTCCTGGGCCCATCATGTGCCGCATGACCCATTGATAATGTTTCCTAGAAGACCCCACAGGCCTCAGGGACAACACTGTATTGAGACTGTGGGGGCCAGCTTCCCCCAAAGCCTTCCCAGTCCTGTCATCCCTGCTCTGTGACTCGGGCAAGTCCTGGGGGATACTGATTGTCTGCATTTTTCAGGGATATTTCAGTGAGTTGAAAGGTAAAATGAGTACACATTGCTTGCAAATAGTGAACACTTAATAAACAGTAGTCATTATTATTACTATGCTATCATTACTATAATTTTACTTTAAAATGATTATTATGGCATGGTTGTAATAGTCTGAGGTGAGAGGTCCCCCTCTAGGGGCCAGTAGAGGTAATGGAAAGAAAGGAAACCCTCTACAGCTTTCTGAATCCTCCAGAAGGGAGGTTGCAAAGGTGATAGGAGTAGAATAAGACGAGGTGTGGGCTCTGATGGGGTCTTTCTTGGTTCCACAGTTCTTTAGCCTCCTGGAAGAGAACTATCCGGAGACCCTAAAGTTCATGTTCATTGTGAAAGGTGTGTGGCAAGTGACTTTACTTCCCTGTGCTTCTTTTTCCTCACCTGTCCCCTGGGGATGATAACATTGCCTTCTTCCCTGAGTTGTAGCAAGAGAGGTTGGTTGCCTAGCTGCATGCAAATCACTTAGAGTGCCTAGAACCGAGTAAGTGCTCCGTAAATGGAAGCTTCTCTGGTTGGCCTTGCTGCAAAAGAAGGCAGCTCCAACCCCAACTGTTCCAGGAATCTCCCGTTGCTTTTCTGCCTCATTGATCTCTCCCTATCCTAACTGCCTCTGACACTGGTGACTGGTGCAGCCCAGTCTGGCCTTTCTTATCTGCTGCCTCCTGGACCTCCAGTTGTCTTGGGTGTATTCATCCTATTTTCCTCGCTGGGTTGTCCACTCCTTGAAGTCCACGTCTTCTGATTCTCCATTTCTGTCATATCTCTCACAGGCCTGGGGCCATGTAGATGCTCAATGGGTTTTTGGGTGGTTGTCATTTAGGGTGGGTAGATGGAAAGATGGGTGTGTGTTTCATGGATGGCTGGTTGATCGGTTTGCTGGTTGGAGAGTTGTTGGTTTGGTTGACTGATGGAGTGACTAGTTGGCATTTTGGTTGGTGGGTTGGTTGGTTGGTTGGTTGTATGAGTGGCAAGTTGGCAGATTGGTTAGTTTCCTGGCTGGTTTGTTGTTTGGCTGGATCTTGGATGGTTGGCTGTTGGTTGTTTGAAAGGTTGACTGGCTGGAGAGGATAGTTGGTGGGACAGTTAACTGGTTGCTTAATTGGCTTATTGGTTTGCTGATTAGCTGATGTGTTCATTTGTTGTTTGACTATTTGGTAGGTTGGCTGATTGGTTGGTAGGCAATTGGTGGAATAGTTAGAAAGTGAATTGACTGGCAATTTTTTGGCTGATTGGTTGGTTTATAGACTAGATGATTAAATGGTTGGTTAGTTGTTACTTGTTAATTGGTTAATCAATTGGTCTATTGGTTTGTCAGGGGCAGAGCATTGAAAGTTTCCAAGGTAATTCATGATTCTTCCATACTGTTCACTATGACTGTTACAGAGAGAATGGCTCAATGGAATTATTTTCTCCCCATTATCTTTGCTTGTGTCTTTCTAGCCACCAAACTCTTCCCTGTGGGCTACAACCTCATGAAGCCCTTCCTAAGTGAAGACACTCGCAGAAAAATTATAGTGTTGGGAAGTAAGTAGTTTTAGTTCCATCCCCTGAGCTCTGTGCATGAGCTTTGGAGTGAGGTTGGTCTATCACCCATCCAGAGATCCACACATCACCTAGAGTCAGAGGCTCCTCCTTCTCAAAAGTGAGGTGGGTCTTACATTGTAAAGTCTACCCAGTTGCCTCTGTCTTACTCACTATCTCTGGTGGCTAAGGCTTGCACACCTTCTTCCTTATTAGTTTCAATTTGTTACTAGTCAACCTCTGGGCTATGGGTCTCATGTGGGAATGGGGCTGCTGACAGGTTTCCTTCATGCCTGATAAGTGCCCTTCAACCCTTCTGCCCCCAGACAACTGGAAAGAGGGTTTGCTGAAACACATCAGTCCTGAGGAACTACCTGCCTACTTTGGAGGAACCCTGACTGACCCAGATGGGAACCCCAAATGTTTAACTAAGGTACAAAGAGCCCCAGGACAGGGAAAGGGAGAGGGATAGAGCTGGGTTCCTTTCTTACTCAGTCATTCTACAAATGATTATGGAGAGACCCCTGTGAGCAAGGTGTTGAGCTAAGCAGTCTCAGCCCTGCCCTCATAGGACTTTCAGCAGCTGTGTAGGCAAACAAGAAATAAGAAAATTTTGGCTCAAAGGAATGAGCTGGAAAAGGAAGTTTCCAGAGAAGGCCCTGATTCTACCTGGAAGGTCAAGGGGTGGGGTGGGGTAGGGTGGAGTGGAGTAGCACAGGATGAGCAAGATACTTCCAGGAAATGGTGAGAGCATTTCAGGGAGATGAAGCAGCATGAACAATGCAATGGCCAGAAGAGGGGAGCAAGCCAATCCCATCCCATCCCATCCCATCCCATCCCATCCCATCCCATCCCATCCCATCCCATCCCATCCCATCCCATCCCATCCTGTGCCTGCAGATCAACTATGGTGGGGAGATCCCCAAGTCCATGTACGTGCGGGACCAGGTGAAGATTCAGTACGAGCACTCAGTGCAGATCAGCCGTGGCTCCTCACATCAAGTGGAGTATGAAATCCTGTTCCCAGGTTGTGTTCTCAGGTAGGGACAGGCCACTGACCCACCTTTGGCTGGGTACTAGCCCCTCAGGGACCCATCAGACTAAGCAGTAACCTGTCCCTCTCCTCCCAACCGCACATAGGTGGCAGTTCTCATCTGATGGTGCAGATATCGGCTTCGGGGTTTTCCTAAAGACCAAGATGGGGGAGCGGCAGCGAGCAGGGGATATGACAGAGGTTCTGCCCAGCCAGCGCTATAACGCCCACCTGGTGCCTGAGGATGGGAGCCTCACTTGCTCAGAAGCTGGCGTCTGTAAGTCTGCCCCAGCTGAGACCCAGCTCCGAAAGCTGAAGTCACCTGTCCCACAGTTTAGAGGGGCAGTGACCCCCTCCCCCAGCCCAGGTACACATAGCCTAGGTTAGTGTCATTCATTCACAAGGCTGCTCATTTAGTCCACACTCATGAGCACCTACTGTGCACCAAGAGCCAGAGACCCTCAGGCCCTGAAGGGGTTGAGAGCCCTTGGGTCACAGGACACAGACAAGGGATGATAAGGTGTGTTCAACTCTCCTTAGGAGGAAACTGGGGCTCTGAGAAGTAAGTCAGCTTGTCTAGAGCCCCACATCTGAGTGTGTGGCCAGGATCCCACCTCAGTCTTGTAGTAGCTATGTCATTGTGGGCAAAAGTCTTTGCAATCTGGGCCCTTGGTTTGCTCACTTGTGAAGCAGAGGTTACAATCTCTGCTTCTTAGAGTACCTTTGGAGAGGCAGAGGACATGGACAAGCATGGCCCAGCACCCCATTTTATCTAAGGGGGCTGGGAGGCCTCTGACATTCCCAGATTTCCCCCTTCCAATCCCATCATGCAAGTGTCCAGGTGTGAAGAAAATAGGATGCAGTGGCCATTGTTCTCACTGCCAGTTTATGCAACTAAAGCCAGCCTGAACGTGTGCCAGGGGGCCAGTGTCTGTTTACAGGCCCTGCTCAGGGGAGACAGTTCCCATGGGGAAGGAAACAGTAGTGGCAGGAACTTGGCTCAGCTTCGCAAACACAGCAGGTGGGAACACAGCCTGTCCTCCCCCAAGTATGGGGAAGGAACACAGGGAGTGGAAAGCAGGGCCAGCCACCTGTCTGTCCATCTGTCCCTCCAGATGTCCTGCGCTTCGACAATACCTATAGCTTTGTCCACACCAAGAAGGTCAGCTTCACGGTGGAGGTACTTCTCCCAGACGAGGGCATGCAGAAATACGACGAGGAGCTCACCCCCATCTAGGCTGCCGCCTCACTGCTCAGAGACCCCTGACCCTCTGCTTCCTCTCTCTACCATCTGCCCTCCCACTAGAAACTGATCATTAGTTCTCCTGACTCGGACATTAGGAGTAGCAGAGAAGGAGCTGTTTTGGGGAAAACTCATATGCTATGGTTAGATCAGAAAAGGTAGGAGAGGCACAGCCTTGGAGGGCACCAATGTTGCAGAAGAAGAAGAAGCAAGGGTAAGAGCAAGAAGTAGATATCACCGAAACCTAAGAAATAGGAAAATAAATCTACCCCCCCGCCCTCATTTCTCCTGAGGCACTTGAATTCCTTCTCTAAGAACCATGAGCAATTTGGGTTGGAGGTGTATCTAATTTTTTAAATATATACTCCTTATATAGATGATTTACATAAAGAGTAGAAGTTTTTTTAAAAAGGTACGTCTTCATAGTGTATCCTTGTGAAGCTGAATGAAGGTAGGGAGCAGCTGATTCATGGATGTGCATGACAGGAAGGAGCCTTCCCTGGGCAGATTTCAGCACCTTGGACAGGAACAGAGTCCTGGAGGGGATGAACTCTCCTGGAGAGATTCAGGCAATCAGCCCCCAGATTTCTGGCAGTGGCTGCCCCCCTGGGTAGGTAAGAGATGTTTCCATTAAGGTTCTATCTGACTCAGAGTGCACAGCTTCCCCCACCCATTTCACCCGCTCTCATTTCTTTTCCTTGGAACACGCAGCTTATGTTTTAAGCAATTAAAGAAACTTCCCTGGAAGCAAAGGAAGTCATGTCTGGCTCTAGCAGCTGTCTGGGGATGATAATAAAAAGTCACAGCTATCATTCGGTGAGTGTTCTCTATGTACCACACACACTGCCAAGCGCTTTATGAGTTCAGCTCATTCACTCTCTCGCCTCACTGGAGGCTGTTCATCGTGGCCGCCTTATGGACAAGGAAACTGAGGCTCAGAGAAGTGAAGTCACACACTCAACATCACACAGCTGTTAAGTATTAGATCAAAAACCCAAGGGTTTTGTGTTTGTTGTTTTTTCTTTACTCAAAAGATATTGCTTTTCATTCTCCCATAATAGCATCCCCCTAAGACCCCACTTTTACAAAGGAGAAGAGGAATGATTTGTTTGTCCTAGGTCTTCCAGTAGAAGTGTCCTAGATGTCACCCTCTCCAATCCCAGTGTGTGGGCAGAGGAGGTGTTATGCCCCTTGGGCAGCTGGAGCAATGGAGATACATAATGCTGAATCCACGTGTCTAGGGAAACTCCCAGAAGAGTAGGCAGGGCTTATGCTTCAAAGCCCAGCAGTCTGCCCCTCTTCACATGGCTCTGGAAAGCACAACCCCTTGACACCCACCTGAAGTCTGTGACTCGGGGGGACACCAGGGCTTCAGGACTTTCTTGCTGCAAGTTAGGGACACAGAGATGCTGGCTTGAGCCCCAGGTCCTGACACAACTCTTGAACTCACGGGGATGGTAAGTCCAGCTCCTGCAGCAGCCTAGGCCAGGTGGGGTGGGGTAAGTTATCCTCCAGGGGGCTCACCCAGTGCATGCTTGGCAGAGGGAGGCTCAGCTCAGAGGCAGGAAGGGCAGGGGGGAGGATCCTCACTCATCACCCCTACTTCCAAGGGAGCTCCATGGCCCAGACTTTACCTAACAGCAAGACCAGAGCAACCCAAGCCCCCATAGGAAAAATATTGCTTGCCACCCACAAGCCTCCTTAAATTGGCCCAGAGGAGACTGGGAAAGAAATAATCCTTACCTGGAGCCCACAAGTGAGTCCAGGGCACGGCTAAGCTGGGCCTAGGCCACATACTTCCCCACTCCCCACTGTGACTCCCACCTGCCTGCAATGCCTCCTGACGTTACAAAAGGCTCCAAAGTCCTCCTCACTCATGTAGTATTTAATGATAATAATAGCTGATGCCGATGGAAGGCTCACTGCACAGGGGACCTAATTTTTTCATCTGTAGGAAGATAATGGTGGCATTATCATAGGCTCTTATGGAGGTTGCATAATATCATGTTTATCGAAGTGCCTGGCACAGAATAAGAGCCCCATTCATGTGCTCTGTGGGCGTCATTTCATATTCCATGGGAGGGAGGCGTGACGGTGGAGGGCGCTGTATAGCAAGATGGTTCTGTCTGGGAGAGGATGCCGAAGAGGGTTAACGGAGCAGGTACCATGAGAGCTGACCTTGAAGGCTGGGAGCAGAGGGAAATGGGTGTGGAGAGGGCATTCCTGGCAGACAACACAGCCTGAGCAAGGGCACAGAGGCTGGATGTGCAGGACACATCCAGGGAATGACAAGGGGTCAGTGGAAGCAAGGACGTGGGTGCAGGTATGTGCTGTGGTGAGAGGTGAGCCTGCAAGGCCGGGGGGCTGTGAATGCCAGGCCGGGGTGTTCAGACAGGATCCTGGGGCCTGTCAGGAGTCAGGGAAAGCATCAGAACACTTGGGGAGATTCAGCCACCAGCATGATCAGATCAGAAGGATGTTCCTTTATGCGTTGGGCATTGAAGGGGATCCCAAGATTTCAGTTTCTACAAGTAAGACCATGATGATCATCCTCAGGTGCATATTTCATAACCATCCAATTATTTCCTCTGAACAAATTCTTTGAGGTGGAATCCCTGAACCATGTAATTGGCATACTTTATATCTGGGTCTGTCCTCAGATGGAACAATTCAACAGCTCACCATTGAGGTGACGCCTCTCGCCTCATTAAGAATAGCCAGTGTTTGTGCAGCTCCCTCTGTGAATCCCCTGCTCTGGCCGAACGCCTTGTGAGCGTTTCCCCCGTAACCCTCACAGCAGGTTCAGGAGGTCAGTACAGAGAACTGGATACGAGGAAACCAGGGCTCAAAGAGACCAGGCAACTTGTCTATGGTCATGCAGCCTGTGAGTCGGCTCTGTCCCTGACTGTGTAGAGAGCTGTGGGCAGAAGGCAGCAGTCGGGGAAGCAGTGCTGGGCTGGGGGAAAGTTGAGGTGAGGTGGTGGGAAGGTCAAGGGATATGGGGTGTTTTGGGTGACCTTGGGCCAGTGACTCCGACTCCAGGAAACAAGGCCCTCACCATGATGTGGGTGCTAGGAGTAAATAAGCCACACCACAGGAAGCGCTTAGCATGGGACCTGGCATATACTAGGAGCAGTTCATTGATACTGTTCTCACAAACCCTGGGGGCAGTTTGAACCAGCCAACGGGAACAAATTGGGAGGTGCTGCCTCCTTGTGGTGATGCTGAGAATTGTGTGAAAGTGGCGGGCGGGGCGGGGGGTGGGGGGCACGATCTAACTCTCAGTTTACTGTAGGGCAAAGACCTGGGGGTAGGAAAAGACACATCCCCCCAATCCCAGCAGGGGTCTGCTGCATCCTCCCAGGCCATGCAGGCAGTGTTGGATTGGAGGGACCCCAGAGGAGGCTTCCAAGCCAGCCCTAGGGATCAGAGGTTAACTTGAGGGGGTGAACTGAGGAAGGAGTGGGCTATAGTTGGGAGGACAGGTGCACCTGCAGGAAGAGGTGGGAGAAGGCTGGAAGGGAGTGTCCCAGTTGGAGGGAACAGTGTGTGAGAAAGCCCAGTCAAGAGAACTGCCAGATCCAAGGAACTGAAAAGAGAAGCATAGCTCAAATAAAACCTGGGGGTGGGGCAAGGACGGGGTTGTCCAGATTGTGAAAGGCTCTGCGAGCCGCCGTGAGAAGTCTGGACTCGGTTCTGAACATTTTAAGAAGTGGTTGGTCAGATAAAGAAGCTTGGAGCGGGGCAAGCAAGAGGCTGCTGCCCTCATCCAGGCCTAGAGGGGACAGATAGGAGATGTGGTGGCAGAGAAGCGGGGACAGAAGCTACTGCAGTGAGAGGGAGAAGCCAGGGAAGAGAGACAAGGGCCTGAACCCAAATACCAGGTCCTGGGGTAGCAGCCACAGGTGGGAGGAGACCTGGGCCAAGGGATCCAGACAAGCAGGCACTGCAGCCCCTGCCACTTTCCCTTCTCCCTCCCCAGCAGCACTGGAAGAGGGGAGAGCAGACCAGGGCTGAGTCTTCTCTGCGACCCTATGGGCTGCGAGGCCTCTGCCATGTCACTTGCCCTCTCTGATCCTCAGAATATGGGGTCTGGAAAGGGAGGTGGTGCCACTGACAACCTGCTCGGTTAACGGGAGGGCCAGAGCGGTGGTGTGCTGGGAAATGTCTGACCACCGGCTCCCCGGGCAGGGGGTCCCTGACTTGTTGATCTCCGCGGTATAAATACTCCCATCATGGCCTGTTTCAAGCTACCCAGGTGAAGTGGGAGCACAGAGCTGAGAAGTGACGTGCAGGTTTGCACTGCGTGGTATCTGCATTCCGCAGTGTATTCCTGCTGGGTGTTCAAAGGACAGTGCAATATAAATTCGGTATCTGGCATCGTTGGTTCTCTTGGCCTTGTGCTTGTTAAACCTGGTATTTTTACTGATACAGTATAAAAATGAAAAAAAAGAAATGATGTGCAGGAGCACACCAATAATAAGGCATGTCCACCAAACATATAAGAGATGTAAATAACCTCAAGAGCATAGATGATTGTAAAGTCTAGTAAAATAATTAGCAAGCAATAAGTTTGGAGCACTTTCTACTTGTTTCTTTGTTTGTTTTTGCTTGTTTGTTTCCATTGACATATAACTGACATTTAACATTATACAGGGCTCGGCACAAATAATGCCCCTTTTTATCACAAAACCTTTTACCACAAAATCATAAGCCTGTAACTGTGTGACGTAACAACAGCACACTCAAGCACACCACGTGACATTTCGGGTGAAGTGTTCAAGTTAAAATTGTGAACTATTACACCCGTATTATCACCCTGGCAACCGCACTCAAACAGGCCTTTCTCCCACCAGACCCTGCATAGTTTCAGCTGTATAACGTGACCTGATATTTGTGCACAATTTGAAACAATCACTACAACAAGTCTAATTAACATCCATCACTACACACGATTATGATTTTTTTTTCTTGTGATGAGAACATTTTACCACCTTCGTTTCTAATATGTTTCAATCTGAGTTGATGTTGTTTCATTTTTAATAATGGCCGTGCTTAACCACCGGCTCACGAAACTCCTGACCAAGATAGCAATTGGCTCTAGAGGCTCTAGATCCACACTCACGGGCCCACAGCGAGGGGCTGTGGAAAGTGAACCTCCAGATGGACCCAGGTCTCTGGCGTCCTGAAGAGGCCCAACCACTGCCCTAGGGGGCTGCTGGGTCTCTGAGCAAACATTAAGGAACAGAGAAGCACCCCAAGCCCAGCACCCCTCCGCAGGCCACAGGTTTGTCCGCCTGCTGCCCAGAAACCTCCCCTAATGTGCCCCTCCTAGTCAACCGCTGTGTCTCCCCAGTGGAGCAGGGAGTGGGGTAAGGTGTGCGTGTGTTTGGGGGCCGGTGGGGGAAGTCTCTGCCTGCCACAGACTAGCTGACCAAAGACCTTATTCCCACCAGCTTGGCCTGAGAAGGCCTGCAAGCTCCTGTGTGTACTAGGCATTTGCACACTTGTGCCCAGCAGTTCTTCACACGGCAGGGCCGCCAGTGGGGCGGCCAAGGCCAGAGCAGGCCCATAGTAGGGCAGAGCTGAGGAGCAACAGAGGAGGGGGCGTAGGGGCTGCTTCCAAAGGAAACTCAGGGTTGGCCAAGAGGAAAGGATTTCCAGCTGAGGAATGGGGAGGGGGTTGGGGGTTGCTCTGAGGGGAGATGATGGGAAGGTACACAAGGCTGAGAGCTTAGACTGTGCCCAAGAGCACAGAAGTCTGACTCTGGCCTGGGCAGCTTCCAGCTTTAGGGGGTGCCCTGATGGTAGAAGAGAGAAGTGAGCAAGGAATGCTGGCAGAACCCAGATGTCATAGGGATGCGGGTGTGGGTGTGGCCCTGGGGGCAGTGGTGCTGAATTAGAGAGGAGTGTGGGAGGAGGCAGAGAAGGCTGAGGAGTGAGGGGGGCTCAGAGCATTTAAGAGCCAGGGAAGCAGCTGGAAGCTGGGCAGAGGAGGTCATGGGGAGCTTGGGAATGGGATTCTGCCAGTGTGGGAAGAGAAGGGCAGCAGAGAAAGGCCCACCCCATCCCTTCAGGGACACCGGCTCTGGCGCAGGCCACCAATCTCACCCCACAGATGCAGACACCTCAACAGGAGAAGCCAAAATCCCTGACTCCCCATCCTGTCTCACCAGCAGTATCTCGCGGCCCACAGCCCCTGTAAGTCCCTGTCCAGCTGCAGGTGGTCTCTTAGGGGGTGTGGTTAGCCCACTGGGCTGTGAGGGGGAGGACCAGGGCCTTGGCCAGAACTGATTTGTGCCTGGGTCAAACTTTCAAGGGGGTGTGAGGAAGCAGATAAGTGGGGTGGGGGGCAGGCCCTAGGTCACTCCCTTTCCTCCAGGACCCCTGTGTCCCTTCATGGGAGTCCCATGGGATACTCATATGGGGGCTATCTTCATCTCAGGCACCTTCGGGCTCAGGTGGTATGTGCCCAACAGGCTCCCCTCCCAAAGGCATGGGTGCTTAAGGAGGCTCGTGGAAAGAGGGCAATGCCTTCCTTAAAAGAGGCTGCAGCACTAAGGGTGGACACTCAGGCATCTGCAGGGGAGCCCTGGTGGGCAGGGAGGGACCAGAAGGCCCAGTGTTGGCCACTGTGAGTAACACCTGGACTGAGGAGTCAGCCTCCACCCCTGAGGGCCCTCAGCCCTGCTCTCCACCACCACATCCCTGCTCATTCCCAACAGAAAAAAAGAAAACTCAATTTCTTGAGGATTTATTGGACCGGGGCTGTCCTGCCTTTCAGGCCCCAGCAGCCCCTGCTCTAGAGATGGGCTGGCCAGAGGATCAGTTCTCAGGGTCCCCACTACTGCACACCTGCATTCTCCCAGTGCCTGCTGCCCCTCTGTCCAGCCACGCTGCCATGGGGTGACTTAGCTGAGCTTCTGGGAGTCCTGAGTCCCCAGCTTGCCAAGTGATCTTGGCCATATTCCTTATCCTCCATGGGAGGATGTTACTTTCCTGGCAAAAGACAGGGCCGGGCCCACCCAGGGTCCTTTCCTTCTCAGTATCGCGAATTCCATGGAGGCAGGCAGGGTTCAGGTACTGCCCCTGTCTGACTCACTGAGGCTGCTGCTCCTTGAGGCCTTTGTCTCCGTTTCCATCCAGCTCTAACGTTCTCAGGTGCCAGGGCCTTGGACCCCAGGGGTAGGGAGCCAGGCATCGCGTCCCCTGGCAGGAAGAGGAGGTTGGAACAGAGCAGGGAGTGGGTGAACCCCTAGGCCAGGTACCAGGGTGGGGTCAGGAGGAGCTGGGCTTCTCCACTGAGGGGTAGAGCTTGCGCAGGCTGGAGTCCAGGAGGAAGTCCACTGACCTGTGGGGCGATGAAGGGTGATGAGCAGGTGACCAATGGATGCTAAAGAGGGAATGGGAGGCAGGAGGTCAGGGTTGGGGAAGGGACTCTCCAGATACAGGGCACAAGTGCCATCCAAGTGACAGCTATCACCTTCTTTATTCAGTTGGATAACTTTACAGAGAGGGTAAAAGACTCACTCAGGGCCTCAGGGTCAGCTATGTTCCCTTGGAGAAAGACTTCTCCCACTCCATTTTGGCCTGGCCCTATCTATGGTTTTAAGAGCAGGCACATGACCCAAGCCTGACCAATTGGAAACATGAAACTGGCTCATGGGTGAGCACCCAGTGTACAATGGACCAATGACAGCCTTCCTTGGGATTTTTTGCTGTCACTATTAAGAAGATTCCTATGGGGCTTGCTAAGCTGGTGGGATGGGAGCTGCTAAGGGCCATCTCTGCTCCTATGAGGGGAAAGTGAATAAAGCCAACATGGGGTGGGGCAGAGAAAAGGGTAGTAAGATGGGGAGACCCAGACCCCTAATGACATCATTTGGGTACCTAGATTCAGCCATGCCTGAAAGCAGCATAACAAGTTTTCAGTTCCACAAAACAGTTCTTACTTCTGTCACTAAAACCCTCCAGGGTGCACCTGCTCTGGCCTGCTTTGCTGTTGTTTTGTAATTTTAAGTTGTTGTTTTTTTTTTCTGGGAATTACCTTGTCCTATATCCTATACCCTCCAGACAACCCCTGCCTTTACTGCCAAAGTACCTGCCAGGTCATATGCCTCTGGAGCCGAGTGCCAGCCCTGCCTCTGCTACTAGTGTTCTGTGCAAAGCGAGGACAACCCACGCCCCTCAGGGCTCATCTCCACCCACAGAGTGAATGATCCCTGAAGCTGGAAGCAGCGCCTACCTGTCAATGGGGTGGATGATGACAGGGATGACCAGCAGCCCCAGTGCAGTGGTCGTCCACTTGCGGACGGCCAGAGGCCAACGGGTGGCAGTGCTCAGGACGTAGAGAGAGGCTGCACACACCCGGTTGATAGTGAAACCTGGGATGGCCACAGAGGCCAGAGCCTGCCACACAAAGGTGTCCACAACAGCCACGGTCACCCTGGTGCTGCGACTTGCCTCAGGGCTTGGCATCTGCGGGGCACAAGAGAAACAACCCAGGAGGGACAGAGTCAGGAAACCCTGTGGACAAGTGGCATGAGGCTGGATCAGGAAGAGGAAAGTGGGGGAGGAGCAGGGACAGACAACACTAGTATTGGGTTCTGGGCTGTACCAAATTTAGGGCTGGGGGTGGACTTGTCCACATCCAGGACTAGTTTATAAACTATGTCACACACAGGGCTGAGGCGGGGGGGCGGCAGGGGGGTAGTTCCCAATCCTACAAACAGGACTTGGGTAGGGACTGCACCAGGTGGGGTTCCAGGAACTGGACTGTTCACATGCTTTACCACAATGATCTTATCACGGTGATTTGATCACATGCTAGGCTGTGGACCAGACCACGAGGGGATGGACCGCGGCAGGGTGTTGAGGGGCAGATTAACACTCACGTTTCCTGCCTTCTTGCCCTTGTCAATGGCATCAGCCAGCACATAGGAGCTGGACACACCATAGCTCAGCCACACCACAGCTGCTGGCACCATGGAGCGGAAGGCCTCCCCAACCTCATTGGCATAGCCTGGTCAGGGGAGAGGACCTTTAATTCTGGGGCCCATGGATTGCTCCACAACGAGGCACTCCAGTGAGCTGGTTTTAATCCCAGCCTGCCAGACAGAAGCTGGATGACCTTAGACAAGGGATTTTCTTTCTCTGAGCCTGTTTCCCGGCTACAAAATGGCACCCTGGTGCCCACTTCAACTTCAGGACCATCATGGGAGAGCTGAGTGCGGTCACTGTTGTCACTCCCTCCCCTTCCCAATCTGGATTCTAGAAGCATCTGTGCTAATGGGGGTACAGATGGTGGCGGTGACTGACCAAGGGGTGCCAGGACCTTCTGCGCCTTATCTCATTCTACCCTTACAACTACCACCTGATGAGAGGCCCGGTGTTTGTTCCTTTTTGCCAACAAGGAAACTGAGGCCCGGACAGCCAGTGAAAAGCTGGGATAGGAGACCAGATAGGCGGACTCCACAGCCATTGCCCAGGCCTGCCAGAGAAGCCAACCTGCTCACTCCACTCCTCCAAGCAGCATCCGAGCTTCCACCTGGGAGACAGAACCTGCAGAGACTCCAAGGTCAGGGCTCCGCCGATCAGAGCTGGGTGACCTTTGGCAAATCCCTAGCCCTCTCTGAGCTCAATTTCCAGCCTGGGCAGAATAAAAACTAAGATCCTCCCACCTTCTCCGGACCCGAACCGGCTTCCAGTGACCCCTGCTTCCCCAGCTACGTGGTGGGGCAGTCGCCGTGCCCCTCGCCCCGCTCTCACCCAGGTATCGCACCCACGTGTCCCGGAAAAGGTCGCGCTCGGCACCCCGTGGGGGCGACTCGGACATGGCGCTTCTGCTGCGGCTCCGGCCACTGCAGCGGGTCTTGCCGCCGCTGCTGCCTCAGCTTCCACTTGGCACTCCTGTCCAACGCGGCGGGACCGACTGAAGGTCCCAGACTGAAGGTCAGGTAGTGCTGTCCCCCACCAGCAGGGAGCGTCTGTAAATTCCCCCGCGCACAGAAGCCCCTCTCACAGGCTTGGGTTTTACAGATTAATTTCCTTCACGTTTTTTCGGGGGTTGAGAGGTTGGCACGATCCTCTCCCCAGGATTGACTGTAGTTTGAGAGCCAAAGAGGCCGGCGTTCAAATGGTGTGTGCCACGGTTCACAACTACACTCCGTAGCTGTGTGACCTCAAGTTTTTGTACTTCTCCGAGTCTCGCTTTATTCATTTCTTAAATGGGGAGCACGACATCGTTTACCCTTGGCGTGACGATTATTACATGTCATCATTTATTGTGTTTATTAATGGCCAGACCTTTGGCCAAAGACAAACAGCTACAGACTTTACCGGCTAAGGACTCCAGACGGGTTACTTCCTCAAACTCTCCCACCAGCCTGTGACCCTTCATTTCACAGACGAGGAAATCGAGGTACAGAAAAGATGGGTCACGTTCCCAGGTCATACAGCTGCTAAGTGGTGAAACCGGAGCTCGCTTCAGCTCTTCTGCTCTTAAAACGAGCTCAGTAAATGAGCCTGGGGAGCGAATGGCGAGCACCCTGGCGAGGTGGATGCCTGGACTCTGGAGTCCCTTCCCGACAGATGCCATGTTAGATGAACAAGCACTGGGTCTAAACTGTATCGGTGTGCCCCTAAGAACCTCTTGGGGACAGGACCTTGAATGAATGAATGAGCCAGAGAAACAAGGTGTATCAGCGAGCAAAGACACAGCCATTAAAGACAGGCAGTCCTGGGTTCCAGTTGTGGCACCTATTAGCTCTTAGCCACCCCTGTAAAAAATGAGTAGCCAACACTTACTGAGAGCTCACTTGTACCAGGCTCTTAGCCACGTATTATTATTTCCTTGAATATTTGCAATAACCCAACGTGGTAAACACAGAGTTGTGTGCTACCCAGTAGGCATTCACTAAAGAACTAACTTTTATTATCATTAAACAAAATTGGAAAATATGAAGACCACTGACTCCCTATTGAGGTTCCCATTTTCAGCCCTGGGTGTCGCTGTCTCTGCAGGGTCGTGTACCGATCGATAGTCCGTAGCCCGGTTGGAGGTGACACCTCTCCGGAAGCTGGGCTCCAGGACCAAAGAGATCCTCAGCCCCTGAAACACTGGCAGTGCTGGCGCGGAATTAGGAGACGGTCCCTAACACCATGTGATTGTTGCTCCCCCCGCCTCCCTCCCACTGAAGACCCACCGCTGGCACTGCGCGGTGTCGCTAGACCCGCACATGTCAGCTCGCAAAAACCATCCAGCGCGCTCTTAGAAGCCCGAGGGGGGCGGGGCCTCCGCCCTGACTGTGAAGGCGGCCAGGACTATCCTCAGTGACCATAACAAAGATGGCGGAAGACAGCCCACCAGCCAGGCCAATCAGAAGGCAAGTTGGCCGTTGGGCCCCATGGGAAAGCGTACACCCGATAAGAGTAGCGGGTGGTTTCTGCGCATGCGCCCCGCTAGTTGCAGGTACGGCTTGCTAGGCTTCTGAAGCCGAAATTTAGGGTTCTGGGTGCTGAGTAGCGAACAGCGATGCGGTAGGCGTTGATTTGCACTCTGTGCGCACTGAATGTTGCTTTATTCATTGGTTAATTTTCCTAACAGAGCATTGTAAACCAAGGTCGGGATGTCCTCCTGAGGGTTCTGGCTGGGGCCCATTCAGCCTCGAGCCCCCTACTCCTGCTCCCTCAGCTTCACTAGCCCAGCTCTCCAGGCTGAGCTGCTTTTCCGCGTTCTGAGCTCCTGTGCAACCCAGGACCTGGTTTGCGTTTTCTGGACGTGGGACTGTGATTAGTGCTGTGGTTGCCCGCAGGGTCCGTGTCCTCCAGCGCCTGGTCCCTGAGCGGCCCCATGGTCATCCCTGCTTGTCACCATGGGGGGGGGGGGGTCCGGGGGACCTGCAAGGCTATTTGTGGTTGCCCCCAGCCCCTAGTTCTGCCAGATGCTGGCCCCACCAGGCACTAGGAACCCATAGCACCCACCATATGCCTCCCACAGAGATGGGACTGCCAAGGCCTTGCTTGGGTCAAGAAGCGGGTTGGCAGGCACCGTGGAAGACTCAGCTGGCAAATGCCCTGAGTTCTGTCTGGATCCCATTTGTCACTTGTGTAGTTAATCAAATGAAGAGTTACTTGATGACACTGAACAGGGGAGTGGAAGTCTCAGGACTCACATCCACCCCAGCCTCTCTTCCTGTCCCTTCCCAGAGCTGAGATCCCTGGAGGTAATTTCCCTGTGCTTTGTTTGCACTGGAGGACAGTGGCTGGGTACCAGACCAAAGCTCACTGTCCCAGGAAACTCTGAATCAATGACAATTAGTAATTAGAGCGGCAGCCAGTGATACCCAGGAGTTGCTGAAGTTCTCAAGGGGAGGGAAAGACCTGCCTGTCTACCTCTGAGTGGGAAGATCAGTGCTGACTCTGGACCATCTCCTGAGACCTGGGAAAAACCAAAGGATCCCAGCCTCAGTGACAGAAAGTTTAGAAGAGCCTCTGACCCCCATCATAACTCTAGCAACTGGGCACCTTGCTACTCCTCTTTAGGATCTAAGCGTACATGTTCATTTGGTTACACATTCCTCCCCTGCGGCTGGCTTCCCTGAAATGGTAAGTCTCAACCTCTCCCCCTCTCTAATTTCTTCCCTGCTGCTACCCTGTGGTACCACCTTCCTGTCTCAGCTGCCACAGGTAGGTAACATTAGCACAGTTTGCAGGACAAATAGATCCTATCACAGTGCCCAGGCCCTGGGGACTCTAACTTGAAAGGCAAGGAGACCCACTGCTGCTACGCTTCCTCTTCCTAATTCTGAAATCATAGCTCCCCAGATTCAGCTGAGTCTTTCTTCTAGCCCAGTTTCTTTTGGCATCAGGGTGCTGGGAAAATGACTGCTATAAGGGATGGAAACTGCCAGGGAGACGCTGAGGGAGCCAGGCCTTCTGTGGGAGGAGGCATTACTTTGGGGTGACTTCCCCCAGTTCTTTTATCTTCTCTTCTGAAGCTTTGTCTGGAAGCAGGACCTCCACAGTGAAATTGACCTTCTTGGCATGAATGAAGCTGTAGGTGTTGTCAAACCGCAGGACATCTGAGGGGAAGCATAAAACCAGACATTCAGGCAATTCTGACAAAGGGCTTGGGGACAGGGCTTTTTGTTGACTGAGCAAGGCAATGCGGTCGGTAATGAGGATGCAGGTAGCATAAGCAATGGTCCTTTACCTTCTGCAAATGAGTCTAGCTGGATAGACAAGATGATCATGGAGAGAGCGAAATATATTTAAGACCATGCCAAGTGCCAGATGAGTGAGACCACCACATCTGTAACAGCTAGGAAAGCTGTTAACACCTATAAACTGAACTTACGTGAAAGGCTTTTTAGAGGAGTTAGAGCTTGAACTGGGCCTTGAAAGGGAGGGAGCAGAGTTTGTACAGGCAGTATTTGTTACAATAATAACAGTAGTGGATGGTAACAATGGCAATTTACGAATCTCAGCACTGGGTTGGTAATGTAATCTATGTTATTCCACTATTGCTCAAAATAACTGTGAGCTCAGCATTAGCCCTGTTTTACGTTCTATAAAAAAGGAGGTCACCATGTTGCAGGGTGAGGAAGTGACAAAGCTGGAATTTCCCCATGCTGGAGCCCCACCCTGTGTAAACTTTTTGAATCAGGAATTTATCCCACAAGAATATAAACAGACAAAGATGCTCGTGGCACCTCTGTTTGTCAGACCTGAAAGCTTGGGAAAACTCAAATGTTCAAAGGAGAATTGCTTAAAAAGTGCATATTGCAATCCATATGATGAAATAACTGTTCCAATATTAAAAGAAAGAGGTTAGCTTCACAAGCGACTGGGGAAATTATCCACAATGTATCCTTAGGCCAAAAAAGCAAACTGCAGAATACCTCATAAATAGTTTGTAACATTTTTGTTACTATAGATGTCAAAAAATTTCTTTTGGCTCCGCCACTTTGTCCACCTACACTCCCAAGTTTGTCCACCTACACTCCCAAGTTCGACTCAGGCTCTTGTTCTAAAAGGAAAGTTTTCACATATGACCATACCACCCTGAACATGCCCGGTCTTGTCTGAAAGGAGAGTTTTCTCAAATCCTGTGACAGGTTTTACAGTTTCAAAATTCCTTCAAACATACGCTGAATAACAGATGTACCGGTAATTCCTGTGAATGTATACATGTGTGTATATGTCCTGTGTATTATGACAACATGTAACTCATCTACCCCACAGTGGTGTCCAACCTTTTGGCGTCTCTGGGCCACACTGGAAGAAGAAGAGTTGTCTTGGGCCACACACATTAAATACACAAACACCAATGAAAACTGATGAGCCATAAGAAGTTTTAAGTAAATTTATGATTTTGTGTTGGGCCGCATTTATAGCCATGCCTGGGCCACATGCGGCCTGTGGGCTGCGGGTTGGACATCACTGGTCTAAAGGGATAGGAAATACTCGATAAGCTAATAGATAAGACCTGTTAGGAGTGGTTTCCTCGGGGGAGAGAAAAATGGGCACGCAGTTGGCAGAAAAGGCTTTTCCAGCCTTGGCTAAAGAACAGACTGCCTTTAATCTAACCTTTCTTTGATTGACTGATTGATTGATTGATTGATTTGAGAGGTTGTTCCATTTCAGTCAAATCTTCCTTCCAGAGAACGGAGTGTGAAAACAAAAGCTAGCTCTGCCCCTTCTCTATCCTGGTCTTTCCTCACTTTTCCCAGGAAAAAAAAAAACCTATATATTTAATTCTGAGATTTAACCTTTCCCCTTTCCTGCCCCTAGATAAAATGCATAGTTTAGCCTGAGGGTAGTCACACCACCCACCATTTCTTCGTGGTGTGGAATGAATATCGGTCGTTGATTTTCTCTCTATGCCAGAGGTCTTTCAAGACCCACCCATAGTCCCTCTGGCAAGAGGGAAGCTTCCTCTCTGCATGGATGACAGAGCTTTAGCAACCAGAGCCAGCTGTGCTGGAGAAGGCTTTGAGCTCCTTGGGCCGAGCAAGCACCATCGCGATGGCTCTGCCTAGCAGGATATTCTACCCTCAGACACAAGGACGGAGCTGTTCTGAGGCCCAGGCCCGAGGGAGGTGGGTTCATGAATTACAAGGTTCATTTTGACACGAATCATGTATCACAGACTCGTAGAGCCCCCAGAGATCCTCCAAGAGAGGACTCCTTAACTTTTGTTGGGGAGCCAACCCCCTTGAGAATCGGACGCTTTTGTCAGAATCAGATGGAATTTTCACACAAACTCAGATCCCCTGGGGCCCATCATGGACCTTCTGGGGCAGTAGTTCCCAATGGGAAAGGTGCCGTTCTGAAGGGGCGGGGGGCTGCATGGCTGTATCGTGCCCTCTCATTAATGTACTGAAAAATATATATATATGTGTGTGTGTATATATATTCTAAGTTAGCTTCCTCTTATTTCTCCAAATAGGAGGTTACATTGATTTTTAAATGACCTGTGTAAGTTACTGTATTTCAGAATACCAAAGGAGACATGAGACACTATTTGTTACAGAGAGGGAGATGTTTGATCTTTAAGGTTTGTAATCACTGCTCTGGGGAGTCCCTAAACCCCCGATTAAGATTTCTTGCTCTGGCCTACTCCCCTCATTTTAAGGAGGCTAGGAAAACTTAATTATTTAGGGACACTTGTTCAAAAAAATCGGGGAATTAGGGGCCAAGCCGGACTCTGAAACCAGGCCTCCTGCTGCCCACTGGGCTCTTTTTGTCTCAGCGCTGCCTGGCAGTGCTGCTTAGCCCTCATTCAGTGTGGCAGGCCTTCCAGACCACATTTGCCGCTCCTGGCAAAGTCCAGATCTTTTTTTCTGAATCTTTTTCTTTCCTAGTAGAGTCCTCTACACCCAGGCCCTCAGGAAATATTAGTTGAGAGAGAGGGGAAAAAAGTGAAATCCATGTGGGCTTTGTTTCTCTTCTTCAGTAATTGAAGACACTTGGTCAAGGACAAGAGTGGCCTGGGAAGAGTTAATGTGCTCCTGCCGTTGGAGGCAGGCACAGGGTTTGCGACTCTCCACTGGGTGATTATGCTCCACTTGGCAGGGGTTGCCTGGTTCTCCAGGGACATTGCCCTCCCACGGGTGAGCTTCTACCCGAACACCGGGTTCTCTCTGGGCGCAGGTCTAACCTGGGCCATGGCCCCAGACAACAGCTGACCTACCTCACTGTCTACACCTGGGAAGGGGGCGTGAACACTGACCTGCCTCTCCTCCCCCTGCGACTGGACAACAAGCCATTCCCACTCAAGGCCCCACAAGCAGATAAATGTTCTATCCGGGAATGTATCCAAGAGAAGCTGAAATAAATTTGGGATTTGCAAATCTAAGCTTGATCATGTGTTGAAAGCTTCATGGTCCTTTCTCAGCCTGTCCTTCAGATACTATAGAAGGGTAATGGGCAAGGCTGGAAAATGGGCTGGGCTCTGCTACTGGCTGTGTGATCTGGAATAAATCACTTCCCTGGCCTGGGACTCTCTCCTCGGTCACATTAGGGGTAGACCTGACCATCTCCAGCCAAGAGATCCTGGACCAGGATCCTAGGAGTCCCTGGTGTCCTCTGTCTTTTGGTATCTATGCAGGGTACTTTGTGCAACAGAGAACATCCCTTCTCTCTACTTCACTAAAAAAGAAAGAAAGAAAGAAAGAGAGAGAGAGAGGAAAGAAAGAAAGAAAGAAAAAGAAAGAAAGAAAGAAAGAAAGAAAGAAAGAAAGAAAGAAAGAAAGAAAATCTAGCTTATATGTACAAAATGATTTATGCTCTGTGGATGACAGCGTCTGGGCTATTGCTGAGGCTGGTTCTTGCCGAAGCACACTGTATATGCCTTCTCCCCCAGGACCCGGCTGCTCACTAACGAGAACCTCCCCCCACCGCCCCCGGGGAGCCGTGCCACAGAGCATCTGCGAGGAGGTGGCGGTAGAGACTGAAAGTTGCCTGAGATGTGGGAGAGGACACAGCTTCTGAGTTTGGGGTGATGGCGTAGACAAGTCCAGAGGCCAGGATATCTGTAGGGCTAGTTCAGACCTCCTGGGGGTGCTGCTATAGAAAGGGAGCACAGGGCTGCTCCATCTCCAGCACTGTCTCCAGGATGGCCCTTCTCCCCCAGGTCGTGCCCAAATAACAATAATGGTGGCTAAAAGTGTGTTCGGTGCTCGCTGTGTGCCAGGCATTACGTAAGTACCGCACAGGCCTTATCACACCTAATTATCACATGTCCCTGTGAGGTAGAGGGTTTGATCCCCATTGGAGCGATCAGGAAACTGAAGCTCAGGAAGGCTGAGTCACTTGCTTAAGGACTAGTCAGTAATCAAGTCCTATTCAACTCGACACCGAAGCCCGTGTGCTCATTGATTTTCCTTGCCTGGTCCCTTGTCCCTGACAGGAGACAAAGTGGAGATGTGTGTGTGTGTGTGTTTGTGTGTGTGTGTTTGGTTTTCTGCTTATAAATGTAGTATATGGTCCTTGTAAACTGAACTGTATTTGCAGAGCTGCAGTAAGCCCTCACTTAACATCATCAGCAGGTCCCGTGACTTTCAGTGAAACAGCGCAGTACAGGCAAACCGGCTCTACCAGAGGCTAATTGACATAGTTTCTAAGGCTTATTTCTGGTCACAGAAACATCACCAAAATTCTACATAAATACCCCAAACTCTTCTAATATTAAACATTGAAATAAATGTGAGCTATACATACATTTAAGAAAGATTAATAAAAACACGTAAAGTAGTGATTTTCCAACTAGCTTATTTCAGCTCAGGGTCACAGGTGGCCAGGGTCTCTCCCCCAGCTCAGGGAGCATGGCCTGAACCAGCTCAGGACAGGACAGCGTTCCGCTGAAGGGTGCATTCACACACACTCATTAGCCTGGGACAGTTAAGACACACCCTTCACCTTGTGTGCATATCATTGGGACATGAGGGAAAAAAACAGACACATAGACATGGGGAGAATGTGGGAACTCCGCGCAGACAGTGGCCCTGGCTGGGAATCTTTTTTTCCTCATCGATATTGCGATGGAACAATACTGAACACAGTGATGCTGCCTGAGGCGTGAAAACGAGATCCCTCTATGAGCTTCCTACCACCCTAGAGGTCGCCATGAGAGTTACTACAGATTCCCCAAAGTTCTTTTCTATGTACACACTTGTTATCAACCAAAGTGAATGTCTACCATATATGCTATATTCACACTTTATTTTTAACAGGTATCAGATATCTTACATGTCAAGTTATGAATGGGTATGTTACACTCCATTGTATGGATGGACCATAATTTACTTAGTTTCTTTGACAAGACCTTGTTAAGGCCATTTAATTTATTGCCAGTTTCCAGGCTGCGAGGAACGTCTTACAACTTCATGTCTTTGTGTAAATATTTCTGCAGACTAAATTTCTAGAAGTAGAATTGCCGAGTTGAAGGGCATCTTAAATCGATCATGGCGAAGTTGAGTGAGGTCAAACTCCTTCTCAAGTGCCTATCTGCTATTCTTACTCCTCTTGGGTTAAAGCTCCTCTGTGCTCAGAGGTGTCGAGGCTGGGCTTCTCGGGGCCCTGCTCGCCCTGTGGTCCCCACACCCACCCAGCCAGTTCTGCCTCTCTGACGTATGGGGAAGAATTCCCAAGAGATGTCTGATCAGTCACAAACCCAGCTAGACCTGGACTGACATTCCCCTGTGACCAGCTAGCTCTGTGACTCACCTCTACTTGGAAGGATCATGTCAGAATGCCACCCTGCTTTTAACCAACTGGGTCACCTTGAGCAAGTCATTTCACCTCCCAAGTCCAAGTGTCCTCACTTGGGCAAGGGGAGAGTTGTACTGATGGCGGTCTGCTTTTAGTTCTAACAGTCTGAGAGCCTACATTTCTGGAGAAAGAGGGACCTGAGAGGCAGACTTCTAGGGCAGGAGCTTCAAGCCAAGACAGAGATACTTACAGATGCCGGGATTGCTGCAGGTGAGGGTCCCATCCTCAGGCACCAGGTGGGCATTGTACCTCTGGTTGGCCAGCACCTCTGTCATCTCCCCTGCCTTCTGCCGCTCCCCCACCTTGGTCTTCAGGAAAATTCCAAAACCGATGTCCGAGCCTTCTGACATGAACTGCCACCTGCAGGGGACACCCACCCGTGCCGACATGATTAGGGAATCTCTGGGGTTCTGCCACCAGGGCTTCTGTCACCCCAGCCCATCCACCAGCACCTGTGGCTAAAGGGCTGAGGTCTCCTGGAAGGGCCCAGAACCCTACCTGAGGACACAGCCGGGAAAGAGGATCTCATACTCTACTTGGTGGGAGGAGCCACGGGAAATCTGCACGCTGTGCTCGTACTGCTGTTTCACCTGATCTCGCACATAGTACTTCTTGGGAATGTCACCCCCATAGTTAATCTAGAAGCAGAGCGTGGAGTGAGCTGGAATGTGCATTAGAGACAGGCTTCCCTGGTCACCTCTAGCCCCTGGCGCCCATACCTTGGATTTGCACTTGGGGTTTCCATCAGGGTCAGTCATGGTGCCCCCATACTCCACAGGCAGCTGGTCAGCGCTGATATGTTTCAGTAAAACCTCTTTCCAGTTTGCTGGCAGGAGGGGTAAGGAAGGAGAAAGAAGGGTCAGCACTAGGTATGATTTCATCACAGCCCTGTCAGACTACACAAAAGAGGCAGGGAAAAAAAACTCCATCCACCCCACACACAAAACACAGGTACTAGGAGCACATGACGTGGGCAGAGTACTGTGGGGTTTCAGGAGGAGCCACCCCCTGAGGATTACCCTGCTCTGCATCAAGAGTCAGGAGACCTGGGGTCCTGTCCCCATTGCCTCTGGCCAGGCTATGGTGGGAGTGGAGTGACCTAAGTACTTAAAGAGAGTATTGTAAACTCCAAAGTGCCCTGCACTAGGAGAGTGTGTTGTCACTCCCAGGAAGGTGATACAAACACTTGAAGTGCAAGGAGGAGAGGAGCACATTCCCTGCCAAGGGAACAGTGAGTGCAGCCGGCGGGAGGGCCAGAAGCAACAGGGTCTGTCCTGGTTACACTGTGAGCCGTGCCTTCTCCCCACTTTTTCTACACATCGCTGTGTCTGAACGGACTCATCAGTGGGGAGGGACCGCGTAACATGGGTTCTCTTGGCTTTGCCCCCAGCCATAATTTCATATCTGCTGTTTTTTGTTTTCAGGCTGCTTAGCTGCCAATGATTTGGCTCATTTTTGGTAACCAAGCCCTTTCCTGGCTAGGAGAGTTTGACTCTAGCACAGCCGATGCTGTGCACTGCTTCTCCACCATTCCAAATTCCTCCACAAACATCAGCCAAGTACGATATTTTGATACTGGAAACCTTTCCGTGTGGATGCTCGAAACCATCGCTCCGAGTCCTGGGGTACAGCCCAGTGTGCTCTGCCGCTGGTGCTGCCTGGAAACCCGCAGGGACTGTCCCCGGGTCTCCCAGCCCTCAGATTGCAGGGACCTGAGTCCATGAAGCACCTGTGGTGGTGGGGTGATTTAATCTGCCGCTAAGCTCCAGTGACCAGCCTGGAGCAAATTTCTTCCCTTTTCTGTTGAAGTTCCTGTACCTTCTCAGCCCGAGGTGGGTTTGGTTGAGAGGGTTTCAGGTGTGGGTGGGAGAACAGACTGAACCTCCTCCATAGCTCCACTGCCAGGAAATCTAAGCTTCTCATGCTCACGGTGGGTGGTAGCAGCAGAGAAGCCAAAATCACCAGAGCCGTTGCCGGGATTTTGTATTTCTTCCCCCAGCGCAGCTGCAGAGTTGGAAAAGGCCGGGAGGTGGGGGTGGGGATTCTTCCCGTCTTATAGAGAGAGTCACTGAGGCAAGAAGCAGAACTTGTTGCTGCCAGAGCTAGGACCAGACCCTAGAAGTCCTGGACTTTCCAGACTGCCTGACTCCACTCCTAGGACTCACCAGCACACATTTGGAAAATCTCTACTTTCTGTGTGTTGCCTAAAGGTGAACGTTCAGAGACCTCCAGAGTGCCTATTACCAGCCCCCATGTTCAAGTCTGGAGGTGGCCTCAAGTCTTCCATGATCTACCTAGTCCCAAACTACCTTTACAGCCTTTTCTCCCACCACTCCGCTCAATGCTGCAGCAAAACTGATTCCTGTCTGTTCCTGGCTGCCTCGGTTCCTGGGCATCTTCCTCACTGGCTTCCCTTGTGCCCAGATGTTCTCTCTGCCTCCTTTCATACCCAACCCCTGCCCACCTGCTTCTCCGACAGCCTCCTCACTCACTTCTCAGTCTCCATGATGGGGTCCTCTTTTCCTCTGCCTGCCCTTGAGCTTGGATATCCCCCAGGGCTCAGCCTCTGTTCTTCTGGGGGCAGTCTTAATCTGTTCTCAAGGTCTTAGCTGCCACCAACATTTGACAGCTCCCAAATCTCCAGGCTGGAGCTCTCCCCTAAGCTTCAGGGTCAAGTATCCCCAATGTCTGTGTATCTCACACACTCTTCGAACGCAACTTGAAGCTCATCCTTCCGGTCGTATTCCTTCATTGAGCTGACTGCGTTACAGGCACTGCAATCCTTAGTCACTCATGCCAGACACTAGGGGGCCATTCTAGATTTCTCTTTGTCCCTTCCTATATCCAGTCATTTGAGTTCTTCTAGTCTACTTCCTAAACAAGTCCTAAATCCATTCTCTCCTCTCTATGCCCATTGCCTTTGCCCCAGCATAGGCTTGCGACACCTGCTGCATGGACTATGCCCGCAGTGGGCAAACTGGTATCTGTCCCTCACAATCTTGCCAATGCGGTAAGTCTCAGTTTAAAATCAGATCCTGGTAATCCCCTGCTCACAGTTTACCTCTGGTTCCCAGAGGCCTGTAGAGTAATGTCCCAGCTCCTTAGCATAGTGCCCTGGATTCTCTGTGACTCGCTCCTGGCTCCCTCTTCGGCCTCATCACTTGCAGTGTCCTGCCAACATTCTGCAGCTGCCTGTGCCATGGTGTGTAAGGTCTTTGTTCAGGGCTGTTCCTTCTGCCTGACAGCTTGCTGCCCTGCTTCATCTGGCTACTCTTCCTCACTCCATTGCACTTGGCTGAGGCAGGCCTCACTTCCTCCCTAGGTCAAGTGGGCTTTGTGTCTCCCTTCCCTGAGACCTAGAGTTTGTCAAGGGACTTGTCTATTTCACCTTCCTAGTCCAGGGCCCGGCACATAGTAGGTGCTCATCAAAGGAAGTCACGCCGAGTTGCCTCCAGATGAAAGCAACCTCTGCTCCTGTGACCTCCACGGCCCCTTCTCAAGGCCCCTTCTAGTTCCTTTTCTAGTGCTTTATCATAGCTTTCTCTCTAAAAGTCTTTTCTCTCCTCTTACGCTGCAAGCCCCTTAATGGCAAGAACGATATTTCATTCATCTTTGAATCTACAATGCTGAGCTCAGTACTTTCTCTGGAGTGTCTGAGAGAAAGCATCCTCATGAAAGCAGACAGGGAGACCCTAGCCCAGCCCCAGCCTGCTCCAGAGTCCTACTGCTACTAACCCAGCAGAGGGAACTTCTGCCCTGGCGGCTGTTGACCCTGCCTCTAAAGCCCCCCCAGTCTGCGCCACAGACCCTCCCGTGGAGTTGAGAGTCTGAACTACTTACCCCCCACGACCATGATCTTCTTACGGGTGTCCTCACTCAGGAAGTGTTTGACGAGATTAAAGGCCACAGGAAACAGCTTGGGGGCTGGAACAGAGACCAGACAATGGGAGACTGGGAGTAGTGCCCACTCTGTCCCTAACAGTGTTGTCCACAGCGCCCCGGGTCTCAGGCCCCATGTTCTCTGGTGCCAGTGCTGCGGAGCCCACGTAGGCAGCCCGGGGAGTGAGGCTGAGCAGGGGCACCTCCGCATCTGCACAGTGGGTGCGGTCAAGTGGGCACACACCATCTTCCTCTCGCCGGGCTGGACGGCTCCAAGGCAGCAGTGAGCCCTAAGAGCTCCCGGTAAAGCAGTCCGCCTGCGTCAAGGGTCCTCCGATGCCCTCCTTTGGCTCACTGCTTTACTCTCCTGAATCCGTCCCAGTAACATTTTTGGCCCCTTTTGCTCACTTGACTTTCTCACTTGGAATTTCCCACTTACCTTTAATAACAAAAAGACGCTTCAGTGTTTCAGGGTAATTATCCTCAACCAGGCAGAGAAACTGTGGGGACAAAATCACCGAGGACAGCGGGCTCAGTCTTCTATGTCAGGGTGAGAGGCCCGGCCTCTTCCAGGCTAGACCCACCACCCCAACATCCCACAGGGCATCCTAGCAGAGGGGTCCACTCCCCCAGTCTCTGCTCCCCCCACCCGGCCTCTCCATTCCTGCCCCTCACCTCTCCATAGGTCTCCACAGCAGGTTTCCAGAGATGCTTGAGGCCAAGCCCTTCACAGTCATAAATCATGGTGATGGAATCCACCTTCTTCCCTATCTGCAGGGGACAGAGGAGCAGAAAGTCACAGCAGGCTGCCCCACTGCAGAAGCCCACCCAGTTCAGGGCAAATACTGACTATGTCTAGTGCCCATATTGCAGCTGGACCTGGGCAGGGCTGTGCCTAGGGCTTTCCAAAGGGAGAAAACCACCCCAGGCCAGAATTGCGGCCCAGGCAAGTCACCTTCCTGCCCAGGTCTCCGCGTTCTCATCCAGTAAGCCACTGGGTGGACGGAGATTGCGTCTGAGGTCCCTTCCCTTCTGCTGTTTGACCTGACGGCCTCCCTCTTCCTCAGTGTGCGGCACCATGTAGTGCTCCGTCTGTGGCGCTTTGTGCAGCCACTTATCTTGTGAACAGAGACGTTCTCTGTGCAGCCTAAGCCCCTAAGGGTGCATTCCCATCTAGAGCTTCGTCGCCTGCCCAGCCTGCGGGGTCTCTGCACACACTAGCTCTCAGCGCATGTCCATGGATGACAGCGTCGAAACGGCCCCACAGGCTTTGCATCATCTCATTGGACCTTTCCATCTGCTGAAGCCCAAGGAAGGAGAGAAGACCATGGCAGCAGCTCCAGCTTGCTCTTCAGCCTTTTTCTCAGGAAGGAGATCAGTTGTCCTTATCTTTTTTTTTGAAATGCGGAGTTAGAGAAACAGAACCTTAGCTTATCCACACTAGTAATACCCAACTACTTATCTAAGGATAGGGTTGTCTGTGACTGGTGCCCAGATAAATGAGAAACATAACAATAACGTAGTTAAGTTCTTCCTTTCAATTGGTTTTGAGAGAGAGAGAGAGAGAGAGAGGAAGGGAGAGAGAGAAATATCATTTGTTGTTCTACTGATTTGTGTGCTCATTGGTTGATTCTTGTGTGTGCCCTGACTGGGAATCGAACCCACAACCTTGGTGTACCAGGACGATGCTCTAACCAGATGAGCTATTCGGCCAGGGCCCAATGTAGTTAAGTTATTTATGAAGCTAAATTTACTATTTAAAGGATTGACCTTTATTCTGAGATTTTGCCATTCCTATACTTTTGGGGGTTAATTATGGTGATGGTAACTGGCAATTTTTTTTTTAAGTCCTTACTTGGAAAAATAAAAATTTGGCAATATGTTAGTCTCTAAAATTTTGAAATTCCACCAGTCTCTGAAATCCAAAGGTCCAGGCCTCAGCCCTGAAGCTGTGTCTAAGTCCCTGTGTGATATCCCTGCTTCTCCTTGAATGCCTCTACCGTGATTAGCTCATGTTCAACCGTGCTAGTCCACTTGCCTTTTCAGACTGGCGGTTACACTCCTGCACAAGCAGCTCACAGTCCCGCATCTTGGTCTTCAGCAAGTCCTGTTTGGAGGCTGAGAGGAGCAGGCCCCTGGCATCCAGAGGTCCAATGATATCATACCAGATGGGAGAGCCCTCCTTGTCATAGCCACACAGGCCACCTGACAGATACAGCTGGACCACCTGGGCAAAGACACAGAGAAGGCACCTGGTAAGCAGACTCGGGGCAGCTACACATATCCTGGGGCCTTCCTCTGGGTTCATCATTCTCTCCCTCAATAGCCTTCCCCTAGGTACCAATGAACACCCATTCTGGGAACCGTTAGCATCCACTTGGCATTGTCAGGCCTTTCTTCTGAAGCTTCCAGTCCCACAGACCCAGGACATAGATTGTGGCCTAATGACCTAACAGAGGGACAGGCCAGGATCACTTGTCCTCACCTCTGGAGGCTGCCAGCTCATGATGTTTTCAATGTCCTTCTGCTTTCGGAACTCCACATGCTGCAAACACACAGTCAGGGCTTTAAGAAGGTGAGAGCAGGGCAGGGGGACCCCTTAGTGGACATCCAGCACTAGGTGGTGGCATGAACAGGTAAGTCACGAGAAGACAACCGGCAGGAAGGCAAAAGAAGGCACTGCCTATTTTAGAAGTCTTGGCTAGCCCAGACCTAGGAAAGCTCTGGGTTTCCAGGGAAGGGAATGCACTTTTTCCAGAGGGACAAGGCAGTAGTGGTCGGCCAATATTTAGCTACGTCACACACGCCACTGGCTGTGATGGAGGTGAGTGGGAAGGGCAAAAGAAGTTCAAGCATGGGGTGATTCTGATGGGCAGGAATGGAGGCAACCATGGGATTTGGAGGCAAATGGATCTCACCTTCCGAAGCATGGCCTCAGACTTCTGCAGGTCAAAGCTTCTTGCTGTAACAGGGAAACGTGGTCAGGGTCTGGCCAGCAGACTGGGCATCCAAGGATAAGGAGATTTCCCTGTTCTCATACTAGGGCCAGCTCCTCTGTCTCAACATCCCGGCTGACTCCCAGATCATCCCACATGTAGAAGCTAATATGAGGACATTCACTGAGGGCGTCTGGAGCACCACAGCCCCTGGAGAACAGGTCAAAGTTAAGTTCAGGTAAGTGTAGCATTGTAGCTTCAGAGTCTACAGAGTTTTGCCCTAGTTGATATAATCAAGTGGAAGGTCTTATCTCCTCTCAGGAAAAGTGAACCCTGGACTTCCTTATCATTTAGCTTTTCCCTTATACAAAGTTAATCTCTTCCATAGTCTAACATCCAGTCCTGAGAACTTGACCCACAGTTCAAAGATGAACATAGCTGCTCTGTAATCTGGGGTAGAGCTGGCAGAACGTCCCAGTAGGATAGAGGGCTTGATGAGGTTCCAGTCAACCTTGCCATGTCCTCCAAGGACACATGCATACCCCAATGGGACACAGAGGACCCTCCTCCCAGGGCTCCTGTAAAGTTTTAGAATGAAAAGTTCACCTAGGCCAACTCTACTTTATGCACGAACCCCAAAAGTTGTCTTGCTAAAGCTTGAACACAAAGACCTCACTGCCCCCCAAAGCCACCTGCTTCCAGATAATCCGAGTTACCATGTGCACTCAGTCCTCAAGGCTATACTGAGTGGAGATCCACTCCACGGACACTTACAGAGTGGGGTCACTCCCTCAGCCACGTGACAACCTTTCCGACACTGGCAAATTCCGTGCTGCCACTGAGTGCGCTCTGCTTTTGTGCTGCCCATCAGTGGGACCGTTCACGACTCCTCACAGCTAGGTTTCAAGTTCACCCATGTTAACGTCCCTTTGGAAGTCTTCAAGTTTGCCAGTGCCCCTTGTCTAGTGCTGTCCAGAGCTGAGCAAAGCACCAGGCGTTGTCTACCCGCCTCCAATAAAACCTAAGAATGCTCTTGGCGTTGATCACACCCTCCACTCTGGTGGAACACAGTCAACTGAAACCCCCAAATCCTTTTCAGCTGTTCTGCTGCTAAGCCTTCACCCCCTATGTTGTGAGGTGGTTTTCTGGCTCCACCCCTATCAGATTTCATCGTGTTAGAGTCAGCTTCATTTCATTCTTTTTTTTTTTAAAAAGATCTTATTTATTTATTTTTAGAGAAAAGGGAAGGGGGTTGGAGAAGGAGGGAGAGGAGCATCGATGTGGGAAACACTGATGGGTTGCCTCTCGTGCACGCTTCGCCCGGGGGCCAAACCCACAGCCAGGCATGTGCCCTGACTGGGAATTGGCCTGGCGACCCCTCGCTTTGCAGGACGATGCCCAACCAACCGAGCCACACTGGTCAGGGTTTCATTTCACTGTGTCAAGAGTTTTGGAGATCCAAATTCTGACCAGTTTTGTCATCTGACCTATGAATTGTACCTCCCAAGCTGTAGATGCTCTGTTGACATTGAGATCTGCTTGAGAGTCCTGGAACCTGAGCCAGATAGGCTGCCCTCTGGCCTGTCCCCAGGAGTGCCAGGCATATTCCCTGACTCTGCTATCATGAAATTCAGTCCACTCTTGAGGCACACAAAGGGCACACCAGGAGATTTGACCAATGACACACCTTCCTTGGGTGCTGAACACATGTTAGAACATAACTATCTTGGGCAATCTTGGAAAGTTCCTCTTCACTGCCCTTCATGGCAACAGGGGCAGCTTTTAGAGGAATGTAATCCAGGTTTGCACCTCAACCCTTGCACATCCCTGTTTGACCTTTGACAAGATACTGCACATCTCTGGTGGAATCATCTAATGAGCTAAAAACACTGGGAAGGTGCAAGACAACATCATGACGGGGAAGCCCAGCTGGACTGTGAAAGTGGGAATCCTCCATAGGAGGGCACCCCGAACTGTGAGCAGAGAACTTATCTTCCTGGGGAACAGGAGTGGCAGTGAACTGTGAGCCCCCTTATCTCAGGGTGGTTCTCCAGTTAATCCTTATCTGCCAGGGTCCAACATCCAGGGTCTTCTTCAAGGGCCCTCCCCTAGTTGTCACTTGCCCCTGGCAGCACCTGGCCTGGTCCCCCCACCATGCCTGCTGAGTCAGGCCTCTCCAGGGCTCCCACTGCCCTCCCTGGTCAGGGGCAGCTCGAAGCGTGGCTTAGGGCACTGCCAGAGAAGCCCACCTCGCAGCAGCTGTCCCAGGTTCTTATTTGACCCCTTCCTAGGCCTGGGAAATGAGGAGACTCAGACTTGCTCTGCACCCTCTTAGGGTGGCCACCGCTTAGTTGCTTTTATCTTGCCATCTGACTCCCCTTGCTGGAGTGCCCAGAGCTGCACTGCAGTCAGGGGGAGGCAGTGGAGGTTCGTGTGCCCGCTCTCAGGGCCTGGGGCCAGGAGAAAACAAAGTGTACCTGGGTGAGGGGGCGGTAAGAATGGAACCCCAGCTGACACCTAGGCTAGAAGAAGACATTCTGCGGGCAGGCACCTTGCAGAGGTTTCCTTTAGAACCAAAAGGAGAAAGAGAAATGGTTTCTAAAAAGAGAGAGACAACAAAAATCCTAATTGAAATTCATAATAGAGTCTGACCAGGCCTGAGCTCCTGCCCAGGAAATGTAAGGCACCAAATAAAGTGCAGAAGAGATACTTCCCCTGTTTGAGAGGCACAGCTTGGCTTCAGGGGCAGAGAACAGTGGCCTGGGAATCTGGGCCCCAGATTTCTGCCCTGATTCTGCTTCACATTAGCTGTGTGCCTTCAGCTAAGTGCCCTCCCCTCTCTGAGCCTCAGTTTTCTCATCTGGCAAATGAGGATGACCACACTCTTCGCTGTTCCTGCAAAGAGAGAGGTTATCCCGGGCCCGGGGTTGTTGAGGGTGCCTGCAAAACCAGCTGCAGGACCCCTGGCTGGCCTCTTAGATAAACGGGGGCTGCGCTGTTGTTCACAGCTCTCTACAACCACACCTGCACCTAACAGCAGTGTGGTAGTTTGTCTGAGGATCTAACAGCTGGCCCTTTAAGGCAGCGCTGGTTTCCCACTCTCTCCACCTGCCCACCTCTAGCTACAGCTCTTTAGCAAACTGCTGGGCCAAAATAGCCTCCGGCCCTGGACTGACTCCACTGCCACCCCCACACTGCCCCTCCACCCTCTCTGAGTGGGCTGGGGGTGTGGGTTTGCAGCTTTTTTTTTTTTTTTTAGGAGAAAATGGCAGGTGGCACTTTCAGAGGTACACAGAGCCCCACGTGGCTCTCCTGGCTGCATCTGCCCGTGGGTGCCTGCTAGTAGTCCACCAGAGCATGCTAGTCTATTCCATTTCTGCACAGAAAAGCAAAATCCAGTTCTTCGCCCGCCCCAAGACTGCTAGTGTGTGTGCATCTATAAATAAATAATCAGGCATGATATGTACTTTAATTTTTGAACTATGGTTCCAATTCACAACTTAATCTCTGCTAATCTAAGAAAGTGGAATTTATTCTTTATTATTCTTTGTTAGTAATAAAGTTTCTATACAGAAAAAGATAGTGTGTCACAAGAACCAGAAAGGGTGGCACGTGACTTGAATCACAATAGAGAAGAGGAAAAAGAACAGGAAGGTTTCAGGAGTTGAGGCATGGGACTGAGTTTAACCCCGTGCTAACAGAAATGTGCACCTTGCCTCACATGCCCAGGGCTCTGTCATGTCACATCTTGCAATGAGCTGGGCACCCTGGTTCATCCTTCTATCCCAGAGAAGTATCTAGGGCAGATGTTTGCCCCTGGCCCAGGTACCACAGTCAGGCTGGAGCAGAAGTAGAATTAAAATGTGGGATCCTGCCATGGGTGGTATAGCTCAATGGATTGAGTGCCAGCCTGTGAACCGAAAGGTCGCCAGTTCAATTCCCAGTCAGGGCACATGCCTGAGTTGTGGGCCAGGTCCCCAGCTGGGGGCATGCGAGAGGCAACTGACCGATGTATCTCTCACACATTGATGTTTCTCTCTCTCTCTTTTTTCCTCTCTCTAATAAAGTCTTTTAAAAAAAAGAAAAAGAACGTGGGACTCTGGAGCCTGGTGGTGGCTTGAGGGAAGTCTTGTCGACCTAGTTCAGGCTGAGCGCCCCCCACCACGTTCCCCATGTTCCCCAAGCTCTCTGCCCCAACTTCAAGCTGCCTAAACTGCTGCCAGCAGGAGCCCTGCTGTCCCAACAGGCCACAGAGGGGCCCAGTCTCTCCCAGGAGCCAGAACTCTGGTTCTAAACTTGACTCTGCCTCCAACTTCCCACATGATTGGGGCCTTTATCAGCTTTTCCTCAAACTGTTTTCCCAAGTCCATCAGCAGAGTAGACAGAAAGGGCACTGGGCTGGAACTCAGCCAACCTGGGCTCTCGTCCTCTCATTTTCTGCAATTCAAACACTGTGTGACTTGGGGCAGGTTACTTCACCTCTCTGAGCCTCAGTGTTGTCTATCTAGCAGGGAGGTTTGTAGTTGCCAAAGGGCCCTTTTGCTCCTAAGGGTTGAATCCTCCAATTCTCAGACTGGCAGGGCCAGCGTTTTCAGAGGGTGCTATTCTGTTACCCAGAACCAGACCCTGCCCCAGCCCCCCACAGCCCCCTCTTCCCTCACCTCGGAGCCAGCGCAGGAGAAAATAGTCATCTGGATTTGGCAGACCAGGCAGCACATCCTGGACATTCTCTCGAAACTGTAGGGAGAGGTAGCTGGGTGAGAGACAGGTCCCACCCTGACCACCCTCTACCCAGGACTCTCCAAAGAGGCTTTGCTAGATGCCTCTTCAACATCAGTCAACTCTGCAGACACTGGCTGAGCATTTGGGCTGCATGGGGCATCATGCTAGAGGGAGCCAGGTGGCAGGAGGAGGTGGGCAGCAAGTAAGACACTGCCCCTGCCTGGCTGCATGCACTTCCACACTCCAGTGTGGTGGGCCGGAGTTGTTCTCAGCTAACTGCGATAGTAAACACTGTGGGACATGGCACAGTAAAAGCTGTCAATTTGTCACGTATTCCCCATGTGCCCATCACTGAACTTGGCACTTATTCCTGCCTCATTCAGTGCCCCTAGAGCTATTACTGTCCCCATTATACAGATGAAGAAATTAGAGCTCAGAGAGAGTAAGTAACATGCCCCAAGTTAAACAGCTAGAGATCAGCGGCGCAGGACGCAAAGCGGGGGCCTGTCGGAGGCCAGCACACACTCTTTCATGGTTTCCCACCCCCTTTGTAATGGAATGGAGAGCAACATGATTGGCAGAGCAGAGCGGAGGAAGAGTTTGATTCTGACTGGGGCCAGGAAGGTGGCGGTCTCATATGGCTTCATATTTTAAAAAATGGCATTTGAGCTAGTCTTGAAAGAAATCAAAGGCAGCAGCAGGAGGGAGGAGGGCTATCGGGGCGGAAGGAGCAGTTCCAGCGAGAAGCCATGAAGGGGGAAAGTGCAGAGAGTGCCGAACAAGGAAGGTGGACAGTGACCCCAGGGAATGGCCACACCCACTTCCAACTATTCTCTACCCTGTGAGCATACCTGCTGCCCATGCCCTCGCCATACCTCCTGCTCCCAGCCACTCACCTTTCCCTAGTCATTGATCTACAGGGCAGCCAGAGAGGGGACCAATGAGGACAAGCCACCTCTGCCCTTTGCCTAGGTCAGCCAAGGACGCAGACCATCCCAACCCCCAAACAACTCCCAGGTAAACTGCTCATCCAGGGCTCAGGTAGGAAGCCACCACTTACCAAGGACCCTACCCAGCCCCTGTTTTCCAGTGTAATCACCACCTAATCCCTTATCTGCCGGACTTGCCTTGCAGGTCAGTGGCAAAATCTGAAACCTCTCTATCCAGCCACCCCGGGATGGGGGAGGCCCAGCCTGAGCAAAGCCTTCATGGAGCTGGTGCTTCGGCTTCACTGCCATAGCAGGAGACCTCTATTCCCCCTACCCTTTCCCAGCCATGGAAAACTGCCCTGCTTTGGAGCCTGCAAACATTGAGACTGGACCTACTGAACCAGACTGGCTCTGGTTCCAAGATCAGCCAACTTCCCCTCTTGGTAATGGCAACACAGAAGTGGAGATACAAGCGGTGGGGAGGGGTGCAGCCTTCGGACTGTTGCCTCCTCCTCTGCCCAGGTGCTAGGGCAAAGCCAAGTTTACCTCCCAGCCTGAAGAGCATCACCCCAAATCCCCGGTCAGGGAGGACGGGGATTGCAGGACACCCTCTCAGCTCAAACTAACCCCAGCCCACAGCGTCACCCACCAGTAGGATTCCAGAACTCCCTCCCATCACCTGGTGCAACCTCCTCATTTCAGTTCATCAGGGAGCAAAGGGATGAAGCATGGGTTTTGCCCAAGGTCACAGCCACTTGGGACCAGAGGAGGGGGGCTATCCAAATATCCTTAGGAGCTGTCCAGGGCCCTTTCCATCGGTGCCACTGCCCGGGAAGAGGAAAACCTCCCGGAAATGGGAGGAAACCTGGGGCTCTGGTCCCAGGGCCGGGCTGCCAGTCCCGAAATGAATGTCGCCTTTGTGCCCTGAGCTGCCTCCAAGGGCTTCCAAGCAACCACTTCCTCCCAGGTGGTACCTCCAAGGGCTCGTTCGGGGCTGGGGCCGGGGTGGCAAACTTCCCCGGGGGCCCCCTCGGCGGGCGGCGGGCCGCCAGGTGCCGCGGAAGGCTGCTGCCGCCGCCGCCACCCGCCCGCGGAGGACGGTCGCACGCCTCCCACCCAGACCCTTCCCGGCTCGCCGCAGCGGGAGGGAGAGGGCCACCGCCCGGGGCGGGGACCGGCCAGGATGAGGGCTCACCTTGGCCAGAGCCTCCTTCTGCTTGGGGCTGAGGTCGCCGACTCTGCCGCTCATCTTGGGTCGGGGTGCGGCGTTTGCGGCGGCTGATGTAGCTCGAGCTCGCTCCTTTTCTAACGCCGAGTCCCAGCCTTCTCGCCTTTGGAGGTGGCCGGCCGCCAAGCCCCGCCTTTTAAAGGATCCCGAGGGGCGGAGCTGAAGATGCTCCGGGCTGGAGTTTCTGACGCGTCCCGTTGGCTCTTCTGAAGTCGGTAACTTGGCAGGAGGCGAGCCAGAGTCCCCGAAAGTCTGGGTTCTAGTTCCAAATTTACTCTTAGCTTACAGTGTGGGCTTGGATGAAACACCTGAGCCTCACTGAGGCCTCTCTGGGCCTCAGTTTCCTAATCTAGGTACTGTGTAATGAACTCTTCTAAGATCAGCCGCCCCCCCACCCCCCCTTCTTGGCACAGGACCGAGTCTCCACCCCAAACTCTAGGGAATTTGCCTGGTGCCATGGGGCAGGGGGTGGGGGGCCAAGTCCCCTAAGCCTAGCCACAGCCCTGCCTCTGGGAACCGTGGTATTGGCCACTTCTCTTTTAGGCCCTTGCCCTTCTGTTCTGCCCTCGGTTCTGGACAACTGCTGCCAACCCAGCTCGGAGCCTTCCAGTATTGGCAGCCTATCCCCTCCTGTGGGGCAGACAGGCCAAGGGGTCAAGGAAGCACAGACCTGGTCTCCCCTCCCAGAACCCTGTTCTTGGCATCTGACCTTCTCAGCACTTTGAAAGCTGCTCCTGAGCTGCTCACACTCTCAGCCAGCATGGAAGAATGCTTCAAAGACCTGGGTGTGAGTTCTAAATCCTCCACTTCTAGGAGACTTCAGCAAGTGACTCCACCTCTCTGGGTAAAAGCTTCTTCATTCGCGCAGCGGAGGTAGATGATCTGAACCTCAAGTCAGCAGGAGAGGACAGAGTGAGCTGAAGTACACAACTCACTCAGTGCAGTGCCTAGCACAGGGCCCTCCCTAGATTACCCTGCACACACTTCCTTTGCTGCCTGCTGGGCCAGGCTTTGACCTTGGGGTGGGGATGCAGGGTGGACAAGAAGGAAGCCACAGAGAGAGTCAGGTCTGCTATCAGCTTATCTGCTTCCTCACCCCCTCCCTTGCTTATACCCAGGGGCCAGAGCTGCGGGTTCCCCTGTGGACCTACAAGTCTGACCATCCTGCCATACCCCAATCACTGCCCCTTCCCCCATAGAATGAGCCATGTACTCCTTTCAGGGCTCCACAGACACGTGGGAGGCCTTCATTGTGGACTCCCCAGCCTGTCTGTGCCCTGGCAGGTCACCACCATAGAGGTCTTATGTAGGGCGCAGAGTAAGGGTCTCCGGTCCAGCCCTGTGGTCGAGAGCCTCCACCCCACCCCTGCATGTTTTCAGGTAGTCCCAGCAGTCCTACTCCAGTTAAAGAGTCATCGGTTTCTGGCTTAAGGCAGGGCATGGCTGCCTGCCTTGCTGGATACGTGGCTGAGACCTTTATGAAAGGCCCGTCCAGGAGCAAAGTGTTCATTTCAGTGTGCAGCCCACTCAGAGGAAAATAGTACGACCCTTATGTCTGTTTAGCACTTTGCAGTTTACAAGGCCTTTTCTGATCTAGCTTTTCACTGAAGCCCACGGTGACCCTCTCAGTTAGGAAAGGAAGGACAGGCGATTAATTGAGGAACCTGAAGATGAGAGCACGGGCAGACGGGGGAATCCAAGTTTCTGGTTTCTGGGCCATACGCTGCCAGGTGCCTGAGGGCCAGGGTATGGACTCACCTGGGAGCTACCTGCAGAGACTGCCCCAGAAAGCACATGGAAAACACTCGCCCAGCAGGAAGTAGTCCCCTGCTCCAACCTACCCCACTGCGTGTCCCCGTGCCCCAGGACCTTGGAATTATCCACGATAAAAACCCAAAGAAAGTACCCTTCCTCCAGCCTGCTCTTCCCAGGTCCTGTGACTGCCTTCTTCTTCCCTCACTGAAATTTATCTATTGCCAGCCCACTATGGAACAGCTAGTTAATCTGATAATATAAATCCTGGCCTAATAATTTGGTAAACTCTGAGCTGGTTACTAAGAGAGTCCCTCCTCCCCATCCTTACCTTTTCTCTATACCCCGCCCCTACCCAGCGAGTCTCCCCCACTGCTAGGTATGCTGCTCCTGTGCTCAAGAATCTGCAGTGGCTCCCTAGTTCCCTGACTTGCATTCAAGACCTACCCCTATCTCCTCCCAGCATCCCTTGTGGCCTTGACTGCCACTCATTTCCCTTCACACACTTTCATTTCAGTAAGAGAAGCTCTGTGCTGTCCCTCACATGCACCTCTGCCCTCCTGCCTCTGTCTGAGTTGCTGCCCTCACCTGGTCCTCCCTGGCCTTCAAAGCCCTGATCCTGTCCTGGCCAGGTGGCTCAGTTGGTTGGAGCATCATCTCCTGAACTAAAAGTTCATGCGTTTGATCCTTGGTCAGGGCATATACCGAGGCTGCAGATTTAATCCCTGGCCAGGGTGCGAACAGGAGGCAACTGCTGTATGTTTCTCTCTCACATCAACGTTTCTCTCTCTCTCTCTCTCTGATCAATAAACGTATCCTGGAGTGAGGATTTAAAAAAAAAAAAGCCCTGATCCAATGCTGTTTCCAGGAATCTCTCTCTGATCTACCCAAGCCAAGACAACCTGCAGCCTCTGCCTCCTGGCCGTGACACTGACCACTTGGTGTTACAGTGGTGACTTTCAAGCAATAGCCTGGCCCAACAGGAAGAGCCCAGCCTCGGGGGTTAGACAGGCCTGAGTGGAAATCCAGGCCCTGCCCTTGGCAGCTCTGGGGTGACTGTGCTGTTCTGTGTACACTTTGGCGGACAGGTAGTGTGAATAGCCGAAAGCGGGCTGCTGGAGCATAGAGGCCGAGCAGGAAAATACGCTGGCCATTCTAGTCTTAGGAGTTACTGTCCTAGGGTTGGGACTTGTCTGGGAAGCAGCTCCAGGCACAGACAGGATGGGGAGTCCAGAGCCTGGGTGCTAGGCCAAACTCTTGAGTAAACGCACTGCAGTGACAATTCAGCGATGAGCACATGCAGGCCCCCTCAGGGCTGTTTGCCTTTGACCTCTGGGCCTTGGACACCTCTCCTTTAACACAAGGGCATTGACGTGGAGATCAAAGGCCGCTGGTTTCCCTGTCCTCTGATTCTCTGGTGCCAGTGGGAAAGGGGTGGTGTAGAGATTGGCATATATTGAAATGAGAGCTGGAGAGAGCGGTCTTTACACCCTTCTACAAATATTTGTGAAACACTACTTCCACGAAGCCAGGACGTCCGGAACTCTCTGGAAAGCCCTTGTGCTGGCAGGCGGATGTGCAGAAAAGCCCTGACTTAAGCCTCCTGGCTTCCTCGCCTCCTTCCAGCCCTGCTACATGTGGCTGCAGTTGCCTCAAGTCCTTTTCCCACAAAGTGCGGAAGGAATGAAGAAATCAGAGCTGCCTGGGACTTGGGCCTTGATGGTAGGATGAGGAAGCAGGGCAATGGGCTCACTCCTGTACCTGGCCTCCCCCCCAATCCCCACCCCCCTGCCAGGTAGCTCAGGCTTAGGCTCCTGATCAGACCTGGGAGCAAGAGCACCTTTCATTCCTTTGCTCCATAATCACTGTTTATGCAGCGGGCAGGGCGCCAGGCATGGGGACACCTCAGAGGATGAGGTCAACTAGGCCCTGCCCTCAAGGAGTTCCTGGTCTATAGGGACCACAGTCAAAGCCACTCCTATATCTGCCCTCCCCCCAGGACAGGGCAGCCAGTGCCACTAGTCAAAGCGTGCCAAGTAAAAACACTGCCCTGGTGGCCCTGGCCCATGTGGCTCAGTTGGTTGGAGCATCCTCCAGTAACGGAGAGAAGTCACTTGTTCGATTTCTGGTCAAGACACATGCCTGAGTTGTGGGCTCAATCCTGGGTCAAGGTGTTCAGGAAGCAGCTGACCGGTGTTTTTCTCTCGCATCCTTTTCCCTCCCTCTCTTTTAGATGAAAATAATGTAAACCTTAAACAACACCAACCTTCTTAGAATATTGGGGTGGGGGAGCATGCCCACCCAGACTGAGATTGGGCCCTGGTATCTAGGTGACTTCAGCCTAGTAGCCAGCAGCCTGCTCTCCCATGAAGCGTGCTGCAGCTTCTCGGCCCCTGCTCGGGCCTCTCTCCCCGCGCTGATGCTGCGAGAGAGCAGAGACCGAAGTCCTGGGCCCCAGCTCCTTCAGCTCCTTTGGTGGCTGTCACCTGCCTTCTCTGGGTGCCAGTAATCTGGGAAGAAATGTAATCCTTGTCTCTGTCCCAAGGCCATTGTGGGAATTCCAAGTGAAATAAAGGCTGGAAAAGTGATGGGTGCACAAATGTGAGGGATTATTAATGCTATTATGTGTTATTTCTGAGGACACAACAGAACGTGAGAAACTGAGCCCCATCTGGCCCCTCCCCAGGAGCCCAGTTCCTCCTCACTTCCGCAGTCCACCCTGGCTTTGCGAAGACAGAAGACACCAATCCTCTCCCTGCCCCACTTCCCACGCCCCAACCCCCCTAATTAAGTCCCTTACCTTCCCAGAGATCCTTGTCTAATCCCTAAGCCCTTTCTCACCAGTCTCCAGTTGTCTCCTGGAGTCAAATCCCTTTAGAATGAGGTGGCCCAGTTAGCTGTGAACAGAGAAGCTGGGGGCAGGGAGCGGGGACTTCAGAACCCCGGCCCCACCCCCTCCCCGGGGGTTGGGGAATTGGATGAAAAGGTGAAAGGATTGAGAAGTACAGATTGGTGGTTACAGGACAGCCACGGGGATGTAAAGTACGGCTTAGGGAATGGAGTCAATGGTATTGGAGTAACTATGTATGGTGCCAGGTGGGTACTGGAAATGTCAGGCGTAACCACTATGCGACACACCTGAAATCCATACGAAATATTGAATGTAAGCTAAAAAAAAATAACTTCCCCCGAGGGTCAGGGAAGAGAGGACAGGAGGGGTGCTGGAGACTGCCCCAGCTCTGACACTAGCTGGCACGAGCCTTCCTTTGGGAAGAGTGGGTTGTCATTCCTCTGCCCATGCCCTGCATTCAAGATAGAAGGCACATTCTGCAGCCAGCCTCGGTCATTCTGCGCCAGGGCCTTTGAGCAGGACAGCAGCTGCCGATGCCACAGCAGCCTGCCAGGGCCTGGGTCCTGGCTCTCTCGCCTGCCACGGTTACTGGACCCTTTGTGCCTAGATCTGTCATCTGTAAAATGGCAGTGATCATCTTCCTACCTCCTAAGGTCGTGATGAGGTTACATGAGCTAATTCATGCAAAGGACCTAGAACAGTGCCTGGAGCATAGTAAGCGTACCAGCTGTTTTTGCTTGAACTTCCTGTTTCTTCCCCCAGACATTCTTGCCGGTCAGGTCTCCACACCACCTCTCAGAGAGGCCGTCCTTCTCCTGGTACCAGGGCTGAAGCAGCCCCCAGCCCCAGTCACTCTCAGTGTCATTTTTCTCTCTTTCATGTGGCACTTTCCATGGTCTAAAATTATCTTGCTTGTGGAAGCGGTCATGGTTGACTATCGATTCTCAAGGGCAGGAACCGCCGCTGGTCACAATCACTGCTCCATGCCCAGTCCCTGGAACCCAGCAGACACTTAACATCTATTTGTGGGTGTGGCCCACACTCATTCTGCCCCCAACCATCCCTCCATTCCCAGCCCTGCCTCTCTCCCACACCACAGTAACACTGCTGCTGCTCTACACCTGTCCTGTGTGGTCTTGGGCAAGTCACCACCCCTCTCTGGGGGTCTGGAGGGAAATGGTGACTGAACCGGGCAACCAAGGGACAGTCGAAGGTTTCTTTAAGACAGTTTGTTACCGGCCCTGGGGCTCATGCTTAGAGTGAAGGGATTTCAGCCCTCCAGCCTAACCCTCTCTTGCTCTCACTGGGTCTGAAGTTCTCCAGGCGGGTACGTTCCTGTGAGCTAGGCATTGCCTCCCTCCAGTCCCTTGGTTAAAACAGCAGATCCCAACACTGGGCTCCAAGGTGGCCCCTTCCCCGAGGACAAGCTTGCCACCTGGTGGCCACTTCACTACATTGGCCCCTTGCACAGTAGAGGGAGCCAAGGTTTAAGCTCACTGCAGCAGGCTCCTATCTTGAATATGGATTTCCCTGCCCTTCAGCCTCCTGCCAGTGCCACCACCCACGGACTCACAGGGTACCTTGTTCATGTGTACACACAGCCTGGCACCACACTGAAGAACTCATTTCATGCCTAGGGAGTTCACCAGCCTTACCACACACCCCATCCATTCCTGGTACCGAGTCTAAAACATTTCATCACCCCTACCTTGTTCCCATTTGGGGTGACAGACCCCATGACTCACTTTTATTAACAGCTTCATTTCTTCCTAGGTCCCCTTACCACTTTAGGGCGAGAGGAGAGATGGAGGCAGTGGGGGATTCCATACAGTTCACAGCCCAGTCCCAGGCCAGGTAACCTTGTATCCAAGACACGGGCCCCACTTGCAGTTACAGCATGTCTGTTGGAAGGAGGCTCCCCGACCCCACAATCTTTTAGTCAAACTCCCATTTTACAGAGGGACACAGGCCAAGAAAAAAGAGCTGGCTTGCCTACAGGTACATGGTGAGAGAGCAACAGCCCTGTCCCTGCCAGCTCCCCACCCAGCCCCAGAAGCAAAATAAGCTGGGACCTGGGGGCTCGGCTCCTCTGACTGAGCAGGCATCCTGTCTGTCCACCTGGGAGCCTGGTGGCCTACATCTTCTCCCAGCTGGGAACCCTTCCTTCCTTCTGGGGTCCTCCAGTCTCCCCTGCCTCAGGTGCTCTGCTCCAAAGCAGGGCTGTGCCTGCCACTCATCTTCCTGCAGTCAATCTGGTCCTTTGGGGCTCTGTTCCTGAGCTTAGACCCCCTCCAGCAGCAACTTCCATCTTTACAGCTCCTCCTCCACCCCCACCCTACCTCAGGCAACAGCGGAAGGGCTGGGCTGGGCTACACCCTCCCACATTGAGACTACATTCTCAAGTACAGTGGGACCTCAGTACTCCTCATTAATTCTGAACTTGTGACCAGTGTGGAAACCGATGAGCACCAAAGGATGGAGCATCTTCTCTTGCAGGGCGACATCATGATTCACACAAGTTCTAGCAAGTGTGACAAGTCCCGAAGCAAGCCCTGAGGGTTGAAACATTTTTTTTCTTGTCAAAATGGGATTTGACAAGTTCTGAAGCTGATGAGTACCAAGGTATGACTGTACTTGTCTCTTCCAGGATCACCAAGGGTTACTCTGTAGGAGGTAATCACGGGGTAATAGCTCTGGTGACTCACCAAGTTCATGGCGCCACAACAGAAGGCTCAGATGTGTCTGTTTGTGGGGAAACAGAAACGCTTTCTAGGTGGGGGACCGGTGTCAGCAAGGATCTGTGTCTGGTTGGTGTGTGTGTGTTGGCGGGGTAGTGTGGACCACTGCCTGGGTGGGAGGTAGGGAACACGGGGTGGGAGTAGGCCAACAGACGGGATAATTACAGGGTGGGTCCTTGCAGCCCAGTCATTGGGGCTGACAGATGGGCTGGGAGATTCACAAAACTGGAGAAGCAGGACTCTCCATGGACACCAAGGGGCCTTTAATGCATGATGGGTGATTTCCGGCATGCGAGAGAATGTCAGCAACTTCCACAAAGAATAAGGAGCGATAGAACGAACACTCCTGTGACTTAAAAAGCAGAACATCACCAATGCCATCGGCGCCCTTGGGTGCCCCTCCCAGTGACATCTCACTTTGGTGAAGTGGACTCTGCGTTTCTCATTCCCTTCATTGTCTTTACAGGTTTGTCACATGTGAACGTAACCCCTAACACACATCTTAGTCCTGCATCTTTTTTATAATTGAAGTGACATTCACATAACACAACATTAACCCTTGAAATTAAAAATTTCAGTGATATTTGTACCTTCATCACTGCTCCCTAGTCCCAAACGTTAGTATCACCCTGAAAGAAAACCCTGTCTCCATTAAGCAGGCACCTCCCATTGCCCCTCCCCCAGCCACCAATCCGCTTTCGGTCTCTACGGATGCACCTCTTCTGGACACACAGCGTGACAATATGTGGCCTCTGTGTCTGGCTTATTTCATCTAGTGTGATGTTTTCAAGGTTCATCCATGCTGCAGCATGGCTCAGTATTTCACTGCTATTTATGGCTGAATCATGTTCCATCCGATGAGCATAGCAAAATGTGTTTATCCACTTATCCATCAATGAACATTTTGGTTGTTTCCATTTGGGCCCTCGTGACGAAGGCCATGAACACAGGTGTACCAATGTCCGCTCAAGTCCCTGCTTTCGCTTCTTTTGAATGTATATACATAGAAGCGGAATGGTCGGATCATAGGGTAATTCCTATGTTTAAGTTTTTGAGGAACTGCCATTTTACATTCCCACTGTTCATCAATTTTGGGTTCACTTTTGAATATGGAATGAGGTAGGAGTCCAGCTTTCTCCTTTTGCCTGTGGATATCCAATTGTCGTAGCATTTGTTAAAAGAGACTGTTTTTGACCGTGGCCCTTCCCACCCTTGTTGAAAGTCAATTGGTCACAGATGTCTGAACTTACTTCTGTTCATTCTATTCCAGTTATCTAGTATCTGTCTTTGTGCCAGTACTGCTCTGTTTTTGGTCACTGTTGCTTTGCAGTAACTTTTAAAATCGGACAGTGTGAGTCCTCTTTGTTCTTCTTCTTAAAAAAAAATTCAGCCTCCGTAGAGACTGTCAAAAATTGCCAATGCCAACTATATTTCAAGTCACCATGGCGGGGTGTCGGGACAGTCCTCCGTTAGTCATAATCACACCTCGGATGAACCTCCTTGGCCACGATACTGCCACAGTGCAAAGCTGCTTCTTTTTACAATATGAACTCTTCGGGGGCCCCTTGCAATTCCACAGACACTTTATGGTGGGTGTTTCCACTTCCTCATGAAAGGTCATTAGCATTTTGATAGGGATTGTACCGAATCTGTAGATCACCTTGGGGAGTCTTACTTCCTTAACAAAGTTAAATTGACCAGTTCATTAAGACGGATGTCTTTCCATTTATTTAGGTTGTCTTTGGCTTATTTCAGCAATGTTTTGTTGTTTTCAGTGCGCAGGTCTTTCTTTCGCCTCCTTGTTTCAATCAATCTCAGGTATGTTATGCTTTTGGATACTATTGTAAACAGAATTGTTGTTTGAATTTCCTTTTGGATTGTTCATTGCTGGTGTGTAGAACACAGCTGATTTTTGCGTGTTAATCTTGTTAAGTCCTGATGGTCTTGAGCTTAAGTAGAATGTGTTATTTTGAGACTTGCTTTTCGTGCTCACCGTTGTTAGAATATCCATGGTGAGAAGGATAAATACCATATGATTTCACTTACATGTGGAATTTAGAAAACAAAATCAGTGAACAAGCAAAATAGAAACAAACTCAGAGATACAGAGAACTGATGGGTGCCATATGGGAGGGAGCTGGGGGGATGGGTGAAAAAGTTGAAAGGGAGCCCTGGCTGGTGTGGCTCAGCGGACTGAGTACAGGCCTGCAAAGCAAAGGGTCACTAGTTCGATTCCCAGTCAGGGCACATGCGTGGGTTGTAGGCCAGGTCCCCAGTAGGCGACATGCGAGAGGCAACCACACATTGATGTTTCACTCCCTCTGTTTCTCCTTCCCTTCCCCTCTCTCTAAAAATAAATAAATGAAATTTTAAAAAAAGTTGAAAGGGATTAAGAAGTACATATCGCCAGTTATAAAAATAGGAACAGGGCCCTGCCAAGTGTGGTTCAGTTAGTTGGAGCATCTGCCTGTAACAGAAAGGTTGTGGGTTCGATTCCCAGTCAGGGCCCATACCTAGGTTGCAGATTCAATTTCCAGTCCTTCTTTCTCACGTCGATGTTTCTCTCTCTCTCTTCCTCTCTCTTAAAGCAATGAAAAAATGCCCTTGGGTGAGGATAAGAAAATAAAAATAGTCACAGGGATATAAGGTACGGCATAGGGAATACAGTCCATAACATTGTAATGATTGTGTGTGGTGTCATATGGTTATTAGACTTACCAGGGTGGTCACTTTGTGAGGTACATAAATCTCTAGTCACTGTATTGCACACCAGAAACTAATATAAGACTGTATGTCAACTGCAATTGGGAAATAAAATATACAAATAAATAAAAACTATCCATGCTTATACACCTAACTAATTCATTCTTTTTTTTTTTTCCCTATTGCATGGTATTCTACTCATGAAGCTACCACAGCTTATTTCTTCTAGCTTCTGATGGAGAATTGGGCTGCTTTCAGTTTTTACTCTGTAAACAGGGCTGTTCTGCACATACCCAAGAAATATAGCTCCCAACCAGGACTGCACCTTGGAGTCACCTGGCCTGCAAGTTTTTGGGTTTTTTTAAAATCATTGCCAGTAATAAGTTCCCACCTCCAGAGATAACAATTCAGTGATTTCTAGTAGAGGTCGGGCATCAATGTTTTGTAGCAAATCCTTAGATGACGCTAATGTCAGTCTGTGTTGAGAACCCCTGTTCTAGAGTACATACGCGGGAGTGGAATTCCTGAGAATGTGCATCTGGTTTTATTTGATATACAATAGTTTCCAGCCTGGCTATACAACCAGGCTGTATGCCCATCAGCAGTGTATAGAGTCCATTGCTCCGCGTCCCTGGCAACACTTGATGCAACACTTGACATTGTCAGACTCTTAAATTTTTGCCAGAGAGAGGGGCTGGGATGGAGCAAGCCAGACACAGTTCCTCCATGGGACCAGTGATTTTAATATGTATTTCCCTGATTAGGTTGAGCATCTTTTCATATTTATTGACCATTCTTGTTTCCTCTTCTGTCAAATGCCTATTTGCATCTTGTATCCCATATCATGTATGTCTTCCACCTAGGAGTCATTTGGTTGCAAATACCTTCTCCCAACTTGTGGCTTTCCTTGCCACTTTATTACAATGTTGTGATTCACAGAAGTTTTCATTTTATTGTTGATACTTTTCTTTGCCTCTATAATCTGCTTTTCTTTTATTTATTTATTTATTTATTTATTTATGTATTTATTTACTTTTAGACAGAGGGGAAGTGAGAAAGAGAGGGAGAGAGACATCAATGTGTGGTTGCCTCTCACATGCCCCACACCGGGGAACCCGGCCTGCAACCCAGGCATGTGCTCTGACCGGGAATCGAACCCATGACCCTTTGGTTCACAGGTCAGCACTCAATCCACTGAGCCACATCAGCTGGGGCTATAATCTGCTTTTCTGTATTAAGACATATCTCCTGATCTTAAAGTAATCAAGATAGTCTATGTTTCTTTCTGAAAATGTTTAAAGTATGACTTTTCACTTTTAGGTCTTTAATCCACATGAAATCGATGTTTTGTGGATGATGTGCAGTAGGGGCCCAGTTTCATTTCTTTTTAACCGTTAATCCATTTTCTTCGCCCAGGTTATCAACCAGTCCTTCCTGCTTCCTCCTCTGCACCCCCCAACTTCGTTGTTTCCTCTGACACCCTCATGTTTAGTCGGTATTCACTGTAAAGTCTTTCGGTTTTCCTGTATGTTTGCTACTTTTCACAGTAGAATATTAGGGAAAAGTGTCGTGGCTCATCTGGCTTTTGCCCTTTTATCACAGTGCATGTTTTCAAAATATATAATCTTTATTGTATCTTTTCCATTACCATTTAGTCCCTTTATACACTTCTCCCCGCTCACAGTGCAGTTTTTAAAAGGCTTTCAGGCTGAGTCAGCTCTCAGCAGCTGTAGCCCTTGGAGAAAAGGACGAGTGTTAGGACATCCCCGTAGGGGTCAGAAAGTACTTATTGGGGGAGAGACAGTGCTGGTCCTACGTTGTGCCCATTTCACAGCCCAGGAAAGCGACTTCCCGGAGCCTTTTCGCTCTCTGCCACCCCAGGACTCTTGCCTCCATCTCCCCCGTCTGCCTCCCATGCAATTCTCTGGTTCTCTGCCTCCTGGAATTTGGTCTGGGGGAGAAACAGAGGCTCTGGCAAGAGGGGGTTACGATTTGGCCCAGGCCACATCGTGGGACCATCCGGCCACTGCAGCCTCCAAGCCCCCAGACATCCCTCGTTCCTCCCCTTCTACAGCCCTGATCATGTCTCCGCTCCCTCCCCATCCCGCCACCCCTTCCGCACAAGTCGCCCCTTCCAACTACCTCTCTTGCTCTTCTCTGTCCTGTCTTGGCTTGTGACAATCCAACAGCCTGTGAGCACCTCCTCTCTGATTTCCCGCTTCAGCCACAGCGACCTGGGCTCTGCTCTGCGTAGTCTCCCGGGCCACTGCGCCCGAATTCCCCGCGGCCACAAGGGGGCGCGCGCGGCCCGGCCTGGGCGCCCAAGCCACGGAGAGCCCACCCCTCTCCCCGCGCCCCGCCCCGTCCGGCCACAGCCCCGCCCCCTCCCGGCGCCCCGCCCCGTCCGGCCGCGGCGTTCCTCCCTCTGCTACCCCCTTGCCCGGGAACCCCGGTGTCCCTGCTTCATCTGCTTGCTGGGTCCGACCATGGGCCCCGCCGCCCGCCCTGCGCTGAGGTCGCCTTCGCCACCTCCTCCTCCGCCGCCGTCACCGCTGTTGCTGCTGTTGCCCCTGCTGCCGCTCTGGCTCGGCCTGGCAGGGCCCGGGGCCGCGGCGGACGGCGGCGAGCCCGCGACTGGTGCGGGGCGGGGAGGGGCCCGCGCTGTGCGGGTGGACGTGAGGCTGCCGCGGCAGGACTCTCTGGTCCTGGAGGGCGTCAGGATCGGCCCCGAGGCCGACCCGGCGCCCCCGCTGGGTGGCCGTCTGCTGCTGGTGAGCGCCGCCGAGCCACCTGGCCCCTGTCGCCACGTAGAGCCCCGCACCCAGAACCGGCCTTCGTCCTGGACCAAGCCCTGGCAGCCCAGCTCCCCTTCCCCAGACTACCCAGGCCCCCAGCCTTCCGGCTTCCAAAACCTGAGATCCAGATGCTCTCCCCTCCAAACTCGTTCCCAGACCCTGGCCTTGCATCCCTGAGCGCCTGATGCTCCTAACTTCCTCTCCTCCCTCGGCCTTTGGCCTCTTGCCCCACAGATGGACATCGTGGACGCTGAGAAGGAGGTGCCAGTGGAAGACTGGATTGCGGTGGCATACGTGGGCAAGGAGCAGGAGGCCCAGTTCCACCAGGAGAGTCAGAGCAGTGACCCGCAGGCCTATCCCAAGGCTCTGGTCCAGCAGGTGCAGGGGATGTATGTGGGGAAGGGGGTTGGAGGAAGGGGCTTACAAGGCATTTGCCAGAGCCAGACTACCAAGTGGGATCCTTAGGAGCTTCTAGAAAACCCTTAGGCCTGGGTGGGGAAAGAGACCCGTTTTGGAAAATTGAGTCAGTATAGTGTGGAAACAGGTGGGGGGGAGGCCAGAGAGAGTCAGGAAGCTCCACCGGGCCCTGAGAATATCCAATGGGGAGTTCTCCATGGCAGGCCTGACCCGCAAAGACCAGGGAAGACACTGCATTGTCTGGGTCCCACAGAGCGTCCAGGGGAAAGGCAGGAGGAATAAGGGTTTCTGCTCTTGACCTCAAGGAGCTTATAACCAGTCTGTCCAGAAAAAAGGAACACTGAGGTGCCAGGAGCTAAGAATAACTGGCGACAGGTGTATTGGTGAGGCGTGCGTAGGGTGTGGGCCAGCCTCTGTCTCTCCCGCAGATGCGGAGGGCGCTCTTCTTGGGAGCCTCTGCCCTGCTCCTCCTCATCTTGAACCACAACGTGGTCCGAGAGGTAAACTGGATGAGGTTTTGGGGGCACACAGGCTGGAGAATGGGGCACCAAGGCCAGCTGACATCCCTGTTCCCCTACAGCTAGACATATCCCAGCTTCTGCTCAGGCCGGTGATCGTCCTCCATTATTCTTCCAATGTCACCAAGCTGCTGGAGGCACTCCTGCAGTGAGTAGGGGTTTGAGCTCCAAAGGACTGGGACGAGGAGCCTAGGTATTGAGGATCTCTGGCTTCGCCATTGGCTCAGGGGTCTTGGGACCGGGGCCTTTCCTATTATCCTTCAGACTGGTCTGAAAAATGGGTGAGGAGACCAGAAAAACATGTCGGGCATGGCCTGGTGTGAGGAGATGGCTCTGTGAGCAGAGGGAATTGGCCCTAGCAAGGAGGAAGCTAACTTCTGACTGACAGGCTCTTCCCTGGGCTTGTGGGCCTCCCCGGTTTGGCTGATATGAAAACTGGAAAAACCTATAGATGGGAAAGGCCTGGGGGCCAACGCAGAAGGGCTGCAGGATGATACTTGGGGTATGAGGGAGTCTGGGTCTCACCTCCCAAGAGCCCTTCCATCTGACTCCTCGGTGGCTTTCCCTCCTAGGAGGACCCAGGCCACCGCTGAGATCACTAGTGGAGAGTCCCTGTCGGCCAACATTGAGTGGAAGCTGACACTGTGGACCACTTGTGGCCTCTCTAAGGATGGCTACGGAGGATGGCAGGACTTGGTGTGCCTGGGAGGCAGCCGGGCCCAGGAGCAGGTGGGTACTGGGGAGGGGAGGCTTGGGTGAGATCACACACACATCTTGTCTCAAATCCTGTGGCCGCTCCCTGCCTGGGTGGGGAGGACTGCCTTTTCCACCTCCCAGGGCTGTTGTGAGCGTTCAGTGACACGGCAGGTATTCAGGGTGGTACCTGATCCAGGGCCATGCGCAGTCGATGGCAACTGCTGTTGTCATGTCATTCTTCCACTCAGAAGCCTTCTTTGGTTCCGCATTACCTAAAGAATCAAGTTCAGCCTCCTCCGCCTGCTTTCACAGCTCTCCTGATCGCTTATTTTTTCCTGGTCTTCTCACACTCCACCACCTTGTGCCATTTACTGGCCCTCACACTCTTCCTGGTGTCCTGCACTAAACCTTGCCCTGCTTTCTGCAGGCACAGATCCCTTCTTCTCTGTCTCCACATGTCCCAATCTAGCCAGAGCCCTCACAGCTCACTCTGCCTGCCTTCTTTGGAAAGCCCTGTAACACCCTCAGCTCCCAGCCCCTCTCTCCCTCTTCTAAATCACAGCAGTGCTTTGTGAGGCCCTTCACAAGGCTCTCGGGACAGCCCATCGTGGGTGTGTTGGAGAGTGTGACTTTGTCTCCTGAAGGCTGGGGCTGTGTCTTGTCTGTCTCTGGATTTCCCAATGCTCAGCATCAAGAGGGTTCAAAGGTATTCTGTCTGCAAGCATTTCTCCAGTCCCTACTCTGTGCAGGGTGGGTGTGCCCCAGTCTCATGGTATGCAGCCTCCAGCAAGTGTCTGAGGACGTGGGCCGTGCAAGGCAGCTCAAGTCTGGCAGACATAGGGTCAGATCCTGGCTCTGAAATCTTAGCTGAGGATCTCAGGCTGAGTGTTTAACCTCTCTGGTCTCAAGTTTCTTATTTGTGAATGAGGACAGCACGTGGCCACAGGATTGCCGGGAAATTGTGTACGTAAAGCTCATGGTTAGGCGCTGAGCAAATGGGCAGCTGCTGCTACTCTGAATATTTTTGTTGTTGTAAGTGCTTCAATAAATAAGCAGTTACCAAATAACTTTTGAGATCCCAGGGCACTAGGGACTCTATGGGAAGGGCAGTGGAGCGTACAAAAGGCTGTAAGGCCTGGGCTCTGCCCTCGAAGGGCTCAAAGACAAGCAGGGGAGAGGAGCTCTCACGCGAAGGAGGCCCTGGCAGTTCAGCCCAGATGGCACGTACTAATTCATGTTTGTGCTCTGTCCCTTCTGTGGAGGGAGCAGGCACTGAGGCTGGGGGAGGGCATTCTGGAAGGGAAGGGAGCCCCACTGTACCTCCTCCTGGAGGGCAGCCCACATGGACGTCTGGGCGGGGCAGACATTTGGTAAGAGGCTGTCAGATGAGAGGCCGGGAGGAGGTTTGGGCACAAAGGCTAGAGCTAGGAGGGGAGCAGGCTGGGAGCAGGACCGAGAGGCCTGGAGGTGGAAATAACGGTCTGTAGCTCGGTCCAGCTGGGACAGGGGGCAAAGCTGGGCAGCCATACTGCTGGCCAGGGCGGGCCGTGCAGGTGTTGGGTGGCTGTAGTAGCTGCGGCGTCTGAAGGGCTGCTGGGGCCAGCTCTCAGCTCCACCCCCAGGGCCCCAGTCACCATCCTCAGCCCCTGGGAATCAGCTGCAGCACTGGTATATCAGAAAGGTCCGATGAACTACAGCCTTACTGCTCCAATAGACAAGCCCCAGCCCTGCGTTCCCTCCTCACCTGGAGGTCCCCGAGATGCACTGAGCCTGGGCGGGCTGGGTCTTGGGCCTATAGCAGAGCTTCAGGCCAGCCATGCCTTTGGCCCACCCACTGCCCACTGGTCGCTCCACATCACGGAGCTCCAGGTTCTGCTCTGAGAGCTTACACTGTAACGGCCACTCAGTGAGTCCGGCCGTGTGTCAGTCTAGCTCAGCATGGCAGGGGGCACCACAGCAGGGCAGCTCCAGCCCCGGCTCTTGGGGGCCCCATCTGGGGAGGAGGTAGGCCAGAGACACTGTCACTGTCCTGGGGTAAGTGCTGAGCTGGAGGTGGGCGCAGGCCTTCTGGGGCATAGTGAAGGCACCTGAGCTTAGTTTAGGATGGTGGGGCGGGCTTCCTGGGAGCAGGTGCCACCACCCCACCATGGAATGGATGACAGGGACACAGAAACCAGTGGGGAGAGGACAGGACAGCGGGGAACTGGGACTTGCAGATGCCTCTCAGCAGTGGTCCCAGAGTGCCTCTGTGCTGAGCAAAAGCAGTGTCTTATGCCACCAGCAGCACCCAACCTTGACCAGAGTGGTGACCTCTTTTAACAACAAATAACTTCCTGGCCCCTCTGCCCTCACGTGATGGTAGTGGAACTTCAGCATTGGCTGGGGAAGAACATGATGGCGGAAAGCTACCGAGAACGCAGAAAGCCTTTACGCAAACGCGTTTGTTAGTCATTGCACGCCCACAGACCCGGTGAAACAGTGGGCCCGTGTGGGTGAGGTGTGCCTGCATGGTGAGCAGGCCGGGTTGTGCTCAAAACACCTCATTTCCTGAGCCAGCTGTTGAGTGGTCAAAGCCTGGCTGCCACACTGCATATGGAGGGAATTAAGTCTGGGCTGTCCCACAGGAGCTCTGAGCCCTGCCCCACCTCACCCCAGGGGCCCCTCAAAGACTAAGTGAGGCATGTCAGACATGGTTTCCACCCTCCAACGGGGAAGCACAAGTTTAGAGTAGGCGTGAGGAGGGCTGGGCAGGGGAGGCAGGCAGGGAGCACTTATCTAACGCTGGTGGTCAGGGATCACTTCCAGAGCAAGGGGTGTCCAAAGACATTCACCAGGGGAAGGGGCGAGGAAGAGGAGGGCTCCTGAGAGGGTCACAGTGTATGGAGAAGCACAGAAATAAGAGGGGGCAGTGAGCAAGGGACACTGAGAGGAGGGCAGGGTGGGAGGTTGAGGGCCTTGAGGGCAGGCTGAAGGGGTTTGAGTTTTTTCCTGAAGGCAGGGACGGGGATGGTGGAAAGGAGGCCTATTGGGGAAGGTGGTCAAGGGGTGGGGGTGCTGTGTGATCAGGTCTGCAGGTGAGATGCCTGTGTGCCTGTGACTGTGGTGGGAAATGGGTGCATGAGGCTGGAGCAGGGGACCCAAAAAGCAGTAGAGAAGTGGGCTGGAGAGGAGGGACATGAGACCCCCAGGACAGCGGGGCAGCCGTCCCTGGGGACTGGTGCCCTCTCGGAGGGCATGTGAATGTTCAGCCTGGACAGAGGTGGGGCGGTGGGGCGGTGGGTGGGTGATGGCGCCTAGAAAGCAGACCGGAAGTGCAGGTCTGGGATGGGGGTGGGGAGGTTACAGGGTCCTGGTCTGCCCGATAGACACTTCCATGAATGCCTCTTGCTGCTCAGAAGAGGCCTGGGTTGGGGACAGAGGTGGGTCCCCTGACTGTGTAGGATGGGGCAGAGACAGCTGGGCAGACCCTGGGATAGGGCTTCAGAAGAGGAAGCCAGGAGCCTGGTGCTGAGGGAAACAGTGCTGATGGGCCTCTCCTGCCTGGTCCTTGGGGGGCATTTATTGAGGGAAGAGGGTAGGGTGGCCCCAGTGTTCCTGACACCCTGCTCCCCTCCCCAGAAGCCCCTGCAGCAGCTGTGGAACGCCATCCTGCTGGTGGCCATGCTCCTTTGCACAGGCCTCGTGGTCCAGGCCCAGCGGCAGGCATCACGGCAGAGCCAGAGGGAGCCTGGAGTCCAGGTGAGAGCCAGCTGGAGCAAGTCCTGGTGCCCCTAGCCCTCAGGCCTGCCAAACTGTGCCTGCCCTTCCCCCACAGGTGGACCTGCTCAATCGCCGTGTGTTGCAAAGACTGGCATCCCTCAAGACCCGGCGCTGCCGGTTGGGGAGGGCGGCACAGTGTCCCCCGGAGCCTGGTGCCGAGACCTGTGCTGTGTGTTTGGACTACTTCTGCAACAAGCAGGTGAGTGCCCTAGGCAGAGAGGCCAGTCACTGGTTTACCTGTGATGTTCCCCACCCTACTCCTGAGGCCTCGGAACCACTCCAACCAGACCCTTCTCTTCTGCTTCTGCTAGAATGACAGGAAGAATGGGGTGAGGGGGCAGGCCACAGGGGTTTAGTTCTGTAGCTCAGGTGAGGACACGGGGCCAGGCACCCCCAGTTGGATGCCTGCCACTGTGGCCTGAGCCCTTCCACCCGCAGTGGCTCCGGGTGCTCCCCTGCAAGCATGAGTTTCACCGGGACTGCGTGGACCCCTGGCTGATGCTTCAGCAGACCTGCCCACTGTGCAAATTCAACGTACTGGGTGAGCATCAAGGGCAGGGTACCTCCACTGACTCCACCTGGTCCCCACCTGACACCTCCCTCCCTGTTGTTTTCCCTCCTCCCTGCAGGAAACGGCTACTCAGATGATTAGCTGTCCCAGCTGGGTCTCTGCACATGGAGATGGGACCCCTCCTGCCTGTGCTCTGGCTCTCGGCCTGGGCTCTTGGGACAGGATAGTGGACAAGACAGAAAACCCTGTGGGTGCAAGGAAGGATAGGGGCTTCCCCTGCTGAGGAGCAAGGGACCCCACCACTTCCACTCTGGGAAGGAGATGCCACATCTCCCAGGCCAAGGATGCAAGGCCTAGACCTGCTGGGAAGTGAGGAAGAGAGGCCCTTTGGGGCTCTTTTGTACAATCCTGAGGTGTGTGTTTGCCTTCCTCGAAGGCAGCTCCCAGGACCCTGGGCAGGGGCCTGGGGAAAGAGGGTGTGAGCAGCACAGCCGCTCTAGGGCTCTGGACGCTCTCTGGCCTGCCTGTCAGGACCCCCAGGGGGCTGAGGCTGCAGTGGCCAGTTTTGTGCTTATTTATTGGGGGGTGGGGGGAGGGGAGGAGCTGTCTGGCCTCAGGGGCACCCTGGCCTGACCACCTTTCAGGACACATCTTGGTCAAGGCTGGGATTTTAAACCCAGAGGCCTGCTACCCTCGGTCCTTGGACACTAGGATCCCCGTGTCCTACTGCCTGTCTAGCTGGGATCCCTTCCTGGCCTGGTTGAGACCAGATGCCTTAGAAACCATCCTGTCCTGTGCTTCTCAGTGGGGCTGTGGGTTGCTGACCAGAATACTTGAAGCTACAGGATAAATGTGGTGCATCTTCCAAAGGCATCCATTTTTTTTAAAAGAAGTTTTGGGGTAGGGCAGGTTTAATATTAAAATAAACATGGATATATTTTAACATAAGAAGTAAAATTTGTGTGGATGTTTTAAGATAAAAACAAACCACCTTGGACTCTACTGCCTACGAGAAGCAGGTTATAAGACAGCCCCCAGGATTCCCCCAACCCCCATGAACAGGCCTTGTACAGCCCTGGAACTCTGACTCTTAACGGATTTGACTGCCGTGATTAGGTCATGTTACGTGGCACCATGGACCTTGAGAGGGAAGGTGTCCAAGTGGGCCTGACCTAACCACATGAGAAGTTCTTTGCTGCTGATCTGAAGGTGGAGGGGGCCACGTGGCAAGGCAGGCAGACAGCTTCTAAGGGCTGAGCAGCCCCAGCTGACAGTAGCTAGCAAGGAAATGGACCTCAGTCCTCCAGCTGCAAGATCCGAATTCTGCCAAGGACCAGAATGAGCCTGGATGCTTCCCCAGAGCTGTCGGAATGGAATGCAACCTGGCTGTCCCTGAGCAAAGAATCTAGCCACATACTGTGGACTTCTGAACCACAGAACTGGGAAACGGATGCAGAAAGGAGCTGAGCCGTGACGGGCCCTTCCCCTGCGCTCAGTTAGACCCAGGCCTCCTGCCTCAGGGATCCCCCAGCCTCAGGGCTGGCTCTCACCTGTGAGAGGAGGGCCAGGGCATCCCAGCCTCCCTCAGGGAACCCCCAGGCTTCACAGAAGCAAGAGTTGGACAGACCCCAGCCATGCCAGTTCAGCTGCACACACGGCCCCTCTTGACCATTCTTTGTAAACTAAGGTGCTTCACCTGCTGGCATCAGCAGGGGAAAAATGTCATAGGAAGCTGAGAGCACCCACCCTGAAAAGTCCTCAGCAAGGTCTTAGGGCCTGTCCCTCACAGACAAGGTGACCCAGGAAAGACAAGTCCTCATGAGGAAAACTGGACTGGGACAGGCCTGGAGTGGCTGGTGGCATCAATGCCTGGGCCCCAGGGGTCAGGCCTGGGAAAGCTGGGGCTGGCTGGGTGAGGCCCTGTCCTGCTTTTAGGGGTGTCTTGGGGATCCAACCTCCTGGATCTGGAGAAACCTTTGTGACATATTTCCTGAAGGTGAGGAGTTCCTTAGAGAAACGAGGGCTGATTTTCTTAGGTCCTTAATGTCCCCACCCCCAAGTTCAGACCTGGGGCTGGGGAAGGTGTTGCCCTGTGCCAGGGGCCCAGAGCAGGCACCCCCATCTCAGACTCCTTCCTGGCCTTAGATGTCCCCATTGGGCCCACCTTCACTGTCCTCCTTCCCCTGCGTACCCCCTACATTGACCCTGCCCTTTGTTGGTGGGGGTGTCACTAAGTCCATGCTACCCTTCAGCCCTTGTTACAGGGGTCAAAAACTGCCTTTCACCTGACCCAGGTGCCCTCTTCTCCCATTGCCCATCAGGAGCTCCCGTTCATTGAGGATCCAGGGTGTGCTAGGCCTCTGCTGCTGGATGATCTGCAATGGCTGGGGACTCAGGGGTCCCTGCTCAAGACGGGGAAGGAAGGGCTCTGCTCCTGGCTCAGGCAGTGCTGTGAGGCCAAGGTCGCTGTGGGTAGATGGCCAGGGCTTTATTACATTAGGTGGGTTGCCGGTCACCAGCCCTCCCGCCCCTCCCCACTGCAGGCTACGTGGGCCGCTCCTGGGGCTGGTGTGCAGGGCCAGCCTGACCTCGGGTTGGTGACAGTCTCCTCCTCAGCCTGGCCAAGACCCGGATGGGGTTCTGGGCACATGTGGTCGAGTGGATGACTTCCTCCATGGAGGACTTGCTGGGCTGGCCACAGGACTGCTGAGGCGGAGATGCCCGGGACTGTCTCAGCAGGGTGCCACCTGCACTGGCAGACCTGCTGCCAGGTGGGTGCTGCCTTCCCAGGGGCCTGAAGGAGGACAAGATAGCAAGAGCCCCTGTGAGCCAGAGGGACCGGCTCAACCCTGGCGCCCTGCCTCTGGCAAAGCCTTCCTTACCCTGGGGAAACTTTCCGGGTGTGGGCTGGAAGTGCTGCCCCCTGGATTCCCAGGCTGGGATGGGCACAGAGCTGGTCCTGCGGGATCAGCTGCAAGGAAAGCCAAGCACAAAAAAGCCCAGCAGTCCCCTCCACACAGTTCAGCCAGGGTAACATAGCCAGAGAGGGTGTGGGAAGGCCCAATCTGTACCTAGGGCCCCTTGGGGGGAGGGGGTTGGGAAGCCTTCCAGGGCCGCTTCAGCTGCAGTAATTGTGGGAAGGTTTGCTTTCTGATAAGGCTCCTGGTTGCACTTGGAATAAAAGTATGGAGGGCTGGGGACAGCGAGGGGGAGGGTGCAGTGTGGATTTAGAGCTAGAAGGCACTGTAACACCCTCTTATCTTCTTAAAATGTGCAAGATGTTTCACAACAGTGTAGCCTAAAGCCATGTGCGATGAGGTGGGCTCTCAACAGGTTCCCAGGGTGGTGTATAAGGACTTCAGCTGGGTCAGGGCCTTCCCCAAGTCCCCAAGGGCCAGCCCTCTCAGGTGAGGACCCAGGATACCCACCTTGAGGCCCCCCTGCTGGGCTACTTCCCGAATTTTGGACAGCATGGACTGGAGCCTCCCATTCTCCTCCTGCAGGACCCGGATGCGGATGTTGTTGGCCTGCATCTGTCTCTCCATGTCGTCTGTGACGTTGCCGGAGCCTGTAAGGACAGGCTATCTGGCACCTCGCCCCCACCAGGTGGGGCCTCTTATGCCCCATAGGACAGGACCTTAGAGGGCAGGCATGGGTTGGTGGCCCAGCAGGCACAAAGGAGCTGGGCAGGACCAGTGTACTGGGCCTCCCATCTTCCTTCTGAGGCCTTGTCCTTGCTCCCCATCCCCCTACCTGCTGAAAGGTGATCATAGCATTATAGAATTTGAGAGCTGGGTGGAACTTAAGGCTCTTTGAAGACTTAGCACATAGACAAGGACTGTCTTTGGAGGACCAAAGAGACAATGAATTGTCCAAAGTCACGCAGCTGCTCTTGGGTATGAGTGAGGAATTCAGCAAGGATGTTCTTTCCTACCACTTGGAGGATGGATGCTTCCTTCAGGCTCACGGAACTTGGGCAAGCCCCTGCCCTCTCTGGTTCTGGGTTTGTAAAAAGAGGCTGCTGCCTGCCCAGCAGGGCAGTTGAGAGGGCAACAGAAGGGCCTGGCATGCAGTCAGCTCTCAGGAGTGATGACTTATCATGACCAGTTAAATTGCAGTGGATCTTCCTGGCGGTCCTGGGAATGGATTCACCCCTAGAGCTTCAGAGGGCTGGAGGGGCTGGGATGAGAACCCAGCTGGCCTGGGTTGGCATCTAGTCCTCTGTCGAGATGGATCCATAGCACTTCTGTGCCAGGGGGTCCAGGACACTGGACGGTTGGGGCTGCACGCCTGGAGCAGGCTACATGGTATGCTTTGAGGCCACAGGGAAGTGGAGTGAGGACTGGCATGTGACATGGTGGTGAGCACAGGCTACAGAGGTAGCCAGACCTGTGTCTGGGTTCAGCTGTGTGACCATGGGCAGTTACCTCACCTCTGGGCCTCTGTGTCCCCGCCTATACAGAGTACACACATGAAGCTACTGCACGTTGGGGGGGGGCTCTGTAGGGACCACACTGCTGGCCGCCCCAGCTCTACCACCCTTGCTGAGGAGTCACAGACCCTAGTATCCTGCCACCCAGGGTCCCAGTGTGCCCTCTGCACAATCCTGGGGCCCCTACTTTGGAGCTGGGTCTCAGCAGGACTGTGCAGGTCTGGGAAGGCCACCAGCAGCCGCTCCCGTTCCCTCAGCTCCAGAAGCTCCCGTTCCAGCTCTGAGACGGTCAGTTGCAGATCGGTCATCACCTGCTCCAGGCCTTGCTTCTCCCCCTGCAGGCTCTGCAGCAGCTCCTGGGACAGAGGGAGGCTCAGATCTGGCCTGCTGAATACCTCCTGGCTCCCTCAGGGAGACCCAATCCCTTCTACTCCCCAGCTGGCTGGAGGCTCCACTCCCACCTGCTGGGCCTGGAGCTGGCACTGCCCCTGCTCCTTCTCGCTCTGCACGCTCTGCAGCTTCTCCTCTACGTGGGCCCGCTGAGCCTCAGCCTCGTCCAGACTGCCCCGAAGCTCCTCACGCTCCTGGTCCAGGCTGTCCAGCTGCTGCAGCAGAGCTCGCTGTTTGGCCTGTAGGGACTAAGCCAAGATGGGCAGGCAGGGAGGCCATGAGGCCCATGGGGTTAGGCCCAGCCACATGGGACTAAAGAGGCTATAGCACCTGTGCCCCCCACCAAGTCCTGCCCTTTGAGCCGCATCAGTCTGTGTAGGGGAAGGCTATGCGCACATGTGGAAGGCAAAGGGCAGAGGGAAGAGGGCAAGGGGCAACCCACACCCCAGCCCAGTCAGAGCCAGAACCCCCAGTTTGCAGACCCTGCCCCCTTGGAAGATAGGTGGCTATCAACCTCACCCCCATTTCTTTTCAGTCACAGTCTCCACTCAGAGAGGAATTTTAAGAAATATTTTTCTTCTTCTCCTTAGGTCTTCAGCCTATGTCACCTGGAAGCCACATTTCCTCAAAACCCACTGAGTGCAAAGCAAAAAGAACCAGCCCCAGTCATCTCTGAGTCCTGGGTGCAGCTCCGGCTAACTGCTGCCTTGGGCAGTTTCCTAATCTCGCTCCGCCTGTTCGCTCACCTATTAGACAAGAACGACAAGAGCCTGTGCCCTCTGCTGCTGTGGTGAGGAGGAAGATTGGGAGGGATGCAGAGGCTGAGCGCCGTGCCTGGCTCACAGAAGCCACCAGATGCGTGGTGACCATGGCTGTTTTTGCAGGGCTCTGAGAAAAGCGCTGACTTGGCGATGAAAGGCTTTCCTATCCTGGGCCGTGCCTGACCCTGAGGCCTTTTACCTGGGGTGTGGCTTCCTGCCCAGCCTCTGAGAATGAGCCCAGCCAGGAGAGCCCCCAGACCTGCCCCTTCTCTAGGTGAAAGGTGTGACCAGTCACTCACTTCCTTAGCCAACACAGTGGGGACTCCTGCAAGACTCCATTGCCTGGGGCACAGCTCTATCCTGGGCCCCAGCTCACCCTCCGTATTCCCTATTCTTCTTCCCACTGATGAACTAATCACCAGCCATTGGTGTATAGTTCAAAGGCCACCTCCTCCCAGAAGCCATCCTGGATTCCCACAGCAGCTATGACTATCCCTCCCTGGACCCCTGCAGCACTTTTCCTGCCCCTCTTAGCCATCAGGCAGAAGAATGTGGTGGCACAACTGCTTGCCCTTGCTAAGTGGAGAGCTCTTCCAGAGCAAGGTCTCACTTGGCTATAACTGTCCCTGGGTCACCATTCCTCCACTGCCTGGCTCAGGGGAGGGCTCACACCCTCCATAAAGGGGAGTCAAACCCAAACCTGGGTATGTGTTGGAAAGCCAGTGCCTGACACAGATAAACCCTCATCCCCCGCCAATGGATCCCTCTCTCCCTGAAGCCAATGTGACAGGGACCCAGGGTGCTGGCAAGGCCCCCAGCCTCACCTCCTGGTGGCGGACCATGCTGTCAACACGGGCCTTCTCTTTGTCCAGCTCTGTGCTGGCCCAGCGGATCTGCTGGCTGGCTCCATCCAGCCGCCCTGCCAGCAGCTGCACCTGTTCCTCCAGCTGCTGAACCTGCTTCTCCGCCTCCACCTTGCGCTTGGCTTCCTCCTGCAGCTGCTGGGCCTTTGTCTCTGCAGGATTGAGTGGGCGTGGGAAGGGATAGGGCAGGGGAACCCTGGGTGCAAGGCACTGCACTGCCTCTGACCCAGGATGGGGCCAGGGGTGTATATGTCCCGTTATATCTCTGGGCCTCAGTGTCATTGGCCACAGAATGGTGCTCTGAACCCCACCTAAGATGGTTTCTGAAAATAGAAGGTGGCACCCCAATTCAAGTCATTACCCAATAGTATGGCTGCTCAGGTCCACCCTCCTTTGGTGGTGGCCTTTATCTTTGCCCCAGAAGCCCAGGGGACAGGGTAGAGGGTGCTCGTCCTGCTGGACCACTGGGCACAGGACTCATGGTTCAGGGCTGTATGATGGGACTCCTCACCCATGGCCTGCATGGACTCCTGGTGCTGCTTTAGCTCCCCCTCGAGTGCAGCCACCTTCTTCTTGAGGTCACTTGTTTCTATGCAGCCAAGAAAGAGTCCCTTCAGAGGCTCCTTTGAGCCTGGCCAGTGGCCTTCATACCCAGTGTACCCTACAGAGTGGTGGCAGCCATTGCCATGTGGAGGGGCCACCTGGCCTTGCGGGTGGGCTCTGGGGGGGTGCTAGGAAGCCTGGGGCCCCATCGCCCTGCTTCCTATTGGCTGGCTGCCACGTCTCTATACCTCTTTGGGTCTCATGTCCTCCACAGAGGCAACAGTGAGGCTCCGAAAGAGCACCGACTTGCCCAAATCCCTCCAGCCTCACAGTAGTGGGCAATGGCTGCCTTCCAGTGCCAGTGGCTGCATCTCTTTGCCTAACCACTTTTGCCAAAGCCAAAGAGGTCACTCTGCTGGCTGGAGGTGCCAGGGAGAGAATTCCACTGAAGGGAGTCACCTTCAGTGACCAACAGAAGTGAGTGGATGAATGCCCCAGCTGCCCCGCCCCTCTGTAGGGGTAACTCAGGCGCATGTTCTTCACTGGCTCCAGTGTTTCCAGTGGGATTAAGCTCCATTGCCTGTGGTGTAAATGGCTTGATGAATGCTTTTTCTTTTTCTTTCTTTCTTTCTTTCTTTCTTTCTTTCTTTCTTTCTTTCTTTCTTTCTTTCTTTCTTTCTGCTGCCTTCCCTTCCCTGCATCTGTGGCCCACTCCCTAGCCAGGGTTTCTTCCACACCAACTACTTGTACAGCAAGCAGCCCTGTCGCAGGGTCTGCTACAGGGAGAGCCCACACGAAGGCTATAGCAGAGCCCCAGGCACTAAGGGTCCAGCCTCTGGGGCACAAACCTGTGAGCAGTTGCTGCTTGTCACACTCCCACTTGGTCAGGCGCTGCTCGGCTTCCTCCGCCTGCCGCCGCCGCTCACCCTGCTCCTGCCGCAGTGCCTGCTCCAGCTCACCCACCTGCTTCCTCAGTCCATCCTTCTGCCCCTCAGCCTCCTCCAGCTGGGCCCGGAGGGCCCCGACAAGCTGAGTGAGGGACCCCACATGCTTACTGAGGCGGGTCAGGTCTTTGTTCTGTTCTGCTGCCCAGTGGCCCACAGTGGCAGCGGGCAGTGGCCTGAGCCCCATGGTGTCCTGCACCAGCTGCTGGAACTGTCCTAGGGACGAGGACAAGTTTTGGCTCTGACACAGGCTGATGACCACCTTACCCACCTCCCACAGGCTGCCCTGGACACGGATGCATGCATCACAGGGCACCAGCGCAGTCTCCACGGTCTGGGACTGGACACTCTTGGTGCTCCCAGTAGTCCTGACTGGAGACTGAAGGGAGACTTTGACGGAGAGGCTGCCTGGTTCTTGGCAGGTCGGGGGCAAGCCTGGAATTGGAGAGGGGGGCTTGATGAACTTGGCGGTCACAAATTCAGGGTTCCTGGCTGGCTCGCCCTTGGCTGTGGGCTTGGAGGTGGCAATCTCCCCTTGGGTTGCCTTTTTCTGTGTTCAGGAAAAGAAAGGGAAAGCAGGTGAGGAAGAAAGGCTTAGAAGGTGACCACTTCCCCAGGGATTTCTGTGATAGCCTCTCCTGATGCTCAGACCCTCAGATACTATCTAAGACCGATGCGAAAGAAAGAACCTTTTCCTTTCTTTCCACTGCCTCAAGTCACTAAGCCCAGGCCTCCTCTGTGCTGCCCACCACCCCCGCCCCGAGGCTCAATACAGTTACATGCATGGTACTGGGAGAGTAACGGTGACAGACACAGCTTCTGGTTACTGGGCTCCTTCTTAGTGGATGTGACTATTTACTACAGCAACTCTCAATTTTAGTTTCCTCCCCATCATGGTGATGGTGGCCCTTCCCACTGGGTGGTTGTGAGAATTATGGGGTAACCCTCAACGAATGGCGCTCATATTAACCCTATTACCCAACATGCCCTGAGAGGCAGAGATTGTCGTTACTCCCATTGTGCAGGTGAACAAACTGAGGTTCAGAGGAGGCAGGACTTTTCCAAAGTCCCACAGTATAAACAGCAGAGCCCAGGAGCCCAAGCATCTCCCCTGTGGCCTGTGCTGAAACAGAAGGCCTTGATTGGGAGGCTCCAGAGTCGACACTCTCCTTCAGGCAGTGTGGAGCCAGCAGTGGGTATGGCGCTCATATGGTGTGCTAGGAAGCTGGGGCATAGTGGACTGGTGTGAGGGTGACCACAGTTGGGGAACGGCGGGTAGCTGACCCACCTGGGGGGGCATTTTCTGGTAAAGCATGCCCAGCTTCAGCAGACTGTCCCAGAAGCGCCTCACCGTGAGTCCCACAGACATGCAGGGCCCCACAGCCCGGGCAGGGGGCACTGTCTGCTCCGAAATGAGGTTCTCTAAGTAGTTCGCACAGCTCTGAAGCAGCAGCAAGAGCCTGAGGGCAGAGAGAGCCAGGTTAGTGAGGGCAGAGCCCAGTGCCACTGTGCCCTCATGCCACACAATCGCGAACCCTGGCTCTGGGGAACTGGCCAAGGCATCATGGACTAGGAGCATCTTAGAATATGCTCTGCTAGTCCAGGTTCAAACCCAACTCAAGAGCCACCTCTGGGAAGTCCTCCCTGAGGGCTGAGCTTGGGGGCTTCTTTTGGGCCTCCTGGGTGGCAGCACTTCTGCCTGGCAGTTTCCCACTGTTGCTGCTCTGGGAAGATGCTCTGGGAGGCTGGGCCTTTGCCTCAGTTGTATCCTGAGTGCTCACAAAGTGCTGGGTGAGTGGCTGCCTTACATCACATGGCTCAGAGCCTTCACCTTAAGGGGCAGAGCTGAGACCCCAGAGGGGAGGGGCTTGTCCACAGCCTCAGGGTGAGTGTGTAGGGCAGGGGTCCCTTGCAATTTCCCGATTCTAGTCAGGGGCTCCTGAAGGACAAGCTACTTCTGTGACAATGGAGACTTGGAGTGAAGAGAGTTGGTCTCTATCCTAACCTCTAAGTTCAAAATTAGAGTCCGGGGCTTATTTTAAGGAAAAGGGATATTGGAAGGATATTTGCATTTGCATGGGAACCAAGCTATTTTAAAGGAAGCGGTATTATGTTCACAAAACATACCAGGCAGGTAAGTGACCTTCTCTTGTTGCAGGTGCAGGGGGGTCATCCCCAACCCACTGGGCCATGGGCAGAGAGGGCCCAGGGGAGGATGTGCCAACTGCCTCTAGGCCCTGCCTCTCCCTGGGCCAAAGTGTCCTCTGATGAATGGGAACAACCATGCCTGCTGCACAGGTGAGCAGCAATGGAGGATGGGTAAGCCCTTGGAAAGAGGACACAGCGTGTCCTCAATAGTGATCTGTCTGCTCAGATAGGCAGACCCTCTCAGTTGGAGACTGCTGTGCTACCTACTTTACCTTCCTCCTCAGCCATAATCCCACCCCTGACATGAAGTGAGCACCTCCAAATGCTACACCCTGAGCAGGTGACCATAGCCCTGTCCTCCAGGATCCCCAGGCTGACCTAGGTCTTATACCCAGTGGTCTCTTCCCAGAGTTATGTACACACATAGAAGCCCAGGGGAGGCTCTGACTAACGGCCAGAGGTAGACAGAGGGATGAGGCGAGAGGCGGGAAGATACGTCAGCTTCACAGAAGGGGACTACGTAAAGTGGACCTTGATGGATGAGTGGAGCTGGGCCAGACCAGCAACGGGCAGGCAGGGCATTCCTAAAAGAGGGCACAGCACATGCAAAGCCAAGGAGGGAGGGAGGTGTGTTCTGTGTTCACATATTCAGCCCCTCGCAGGCTCTAAACTGTGCTTTTACACCACGGGCTCCTCCAGGCCTCCAAGTAGTTACCCTGGCTTCTTTGTCATCAGGCAGGTTCGTCCCCATGCCGCTGGGGTTCCTGCTTGTTGGGTCCCTATGACTTCATTAGCGTGCAAGCTTTTGGAGCATGGGGAACTGGGGTTGGGGTCCCCAGGGGACCCCAGGAAGTGGAAGGCTGACGACCATGCTAATGTTCATAACAGCACAGAAGTGGTAGGGCTGTGGGGGAATCCACCGGCTTCTTCCCAGCAGAGCCAGGATTTGGAAAAACACACCTCATATCTATCTGCCCACATGACACAGAACACAAATGGGAACAGCACAGCCCACAAGACACTGGGACAGAAACTCTGAACAGCAGCTGTGGTGTCCCCGACACACAGAAACTCTGAGGAGGCAGCTGGCCACAGCCAGAGAGGCAGTGGTCAGAGCTAGGTGCCTAGAGCCCCACAGGGCAGCCGGCAACCCCGAGGGTGGACAGTACAGGAGAGCACAGCACACGCCATGGGTGAGATCACTGTGAGTGCCCTGAGCTGACCTGGCCCCCGGTGGTACTCAGTCAAAGGTGATTGTTGCTGCCAACATCCTCACCACCCCTGGAGGGGATCCCATGGCTGCTACTGGTTTCAGGGATGGGTGTCACAATCCCAAGAACACCAGGCTGGTCAATGCCCTCACCTGTCAATGACGAGCTCCAACAGCACAGCATGAGACAACTGTGTGAACTCAGGGTCACCCGGCACATGGTCATAGTGCTCTAGCAGGGCCACCATGTCCAGGTCACAGGCCACACGGTCAGGAAACTTCCAGGAGGGAAAGCGCACGGGTCCAGCGCGAGAAAAGACATCTACAATGGCACCCTGCAGGTCAGTGAGGTCCTTGCGCAGGCTGTCCATGCAGGCCTGGCTGCCCAGCAGGTGAGCCATCCTCACGGCTCCTGGGGTGGGCAGAGAGGAGCCCCATTAGCCAGAGCCATGTGGCCACTGCAAGAGGAACCTTCCTAAGACCTCTATCTGCCCAGATTCTCCTAGGCCCAAGTCTGTCTTACAATCTGGGGAGAAGTCTGTTTACCAACCCAGGTCCCCAGGCCCTTTGGAAGCTGGTTGTGGGTGACCTCATCAGCCTCCCTCTCACCCGCCCCACCCTACACCTACACTGCCAATTCCATTGTTCCACAAGTACAATACCTTTGAGGGCCTGTGTGTGCCAGGCCCCTGTAAATGCTGGGCAGACGCAGTTATGAAGGAGAATGTACCTACTGTCCTTCCCCCCCAGCGTGAACTGACAACTGAAGGCAGCTGTAGTTACAGCATGATGGGGAGTGCTGGGCCACACCAGACCACAGTCATTTCCACAAGTCTGCCTGCTCCAATCTGATCCATTTCAGGTCCAGAGATCTGGGTCAAACCCTGTCTGAACACTTCACACTGGACAATAAACACTGAGGACTCCCTACAGCCCTTGGGAGAAAGGCCTCCTCCGGTTATTCTTCACCCCTACCTTTCTAGTCACTCCCTCTCTGCCTCATATTCTCCAGTCCAACCACCATCAGCTCCGGGGCCGCTAAAGCACAGGTAATCGTCTCTATGCCCATCTGTCCCCTCTAAGTGAATTATGTTTCCCCCATCCAATTCCCATCACGTGGCTACCTCCTCTCATCCTTCAGGGTTCCAGATACCACCTCCTACGGGAAGCCTTCCCTGAGCACTCTCCAGGCTGGGCTAGATAATTCATCTAGGCTTCCCCATTTCAGCCCTGATCCCTTTGCTAGAATGGCCTTCCCTCTCTAGGCCAGATCCTTAGTCCACCTGAGTCACTAAAGTATGCCCACTGTGGCCAGCCTGGGGGCTAGCCCATTGATTGTTGATGCTCACTGGTAAGTGAATGACTAAGTAACTGAATGAAAAAAAAAAAGAATCCACAAAAAAACCTTTAAAATACACTGATTTGGGGAGGAAAACAAGTCATAATGTATAAGAGAGAAGAATCTGAAAATTTGTATGATACCTACCCTAACCACTCTGGTGACAGGAGACTCTTTATTTGTTGATACACAGAGTCCCAGCTCTGCCCCTTCCTAGCTGTGTGGCCTCAGGCAAGTCACTGCACCCCTCTGAGCCCCAGCTGCCTCAGTTGTAAGATGGAGACACTAACCCCTCCCCAACCAGTCCAGGTGGTTGTGAGGCCTTCAAAGGTGTCTACAAGTAAGGTGCTTGGTTTGGTGTAAGACACCAACCAAAGTTCTCCAGCAATGGTAACTAGTACTGTTGGATTTTATCATCATCAGTAACAACAGCAAAGACCATCTTTGTCTGGAGCTGCTGTCTGCCTTCTACATGTCCCCTTTGCCCCTGCGGCCCGCACAGAACGCTTCCTGTCCATCTTCAGAGTCTGTGGACATCTGAAGACAGTGATTTGGATGAACTGTTCACGGCCCTTGACTCAGAAGGTAGAGAAGCAACACTGTTCTGGCCCCTCTTGTGGCTCATTGCATGCCTCCAGCAGACGGTGTCAGAGCCACACTCTGTTCAGAGCTGGGCGGCCCTGTGGATGCTGAGCCCTGATCCTTCCCCACCCTGTAGCAGGGGCCCCCTTGTCCTCTGTGGACTTCTCAGGAGCAGAAAGTGCTTCCTTGCACCACAGCCACTCCCTGCAAGGTAGGTGCTGCTTGAGCAGTAGTTAGGCCATGGCCCCTCTGGCTCCCAGCAAGTCTGGGCTAAGCTGGGGAACCTCTCTTCCTCCTCCTTATTTCCACCTCTCTCATCTCAGAAAACGGCACCCCCACTTAGCCCAGCTGGGCACTGCCTCGAATCCCCTTCCTTTAACCCCACATCCAAGCACAGATCGCTGCCAATCCATGGCCAGATCACACTGTGAACCTACCACTTCTATCCATAGACTGCTCCACACCCCCTCTCCCTTCCTCTGCCCAGCACCACCTTGCTCATTGGGTATATGGCAGCCAGAGTGATCATTTTAAAAGGCAACTCATGTCCTGGCTGGGTGGCTCAGTTGGTTAGAGTGTCGCCCCCATACACTAAGGTTATGGGTTTGATCCCAGGTCAGGGCACATACAGGAGTCAACCAAGGAATGCATTAATGGGTGGAGCAACAGATCGATGTTTCTCTCTCTTTCCCTTTCTCCCTCTCTCAAATGAATACATTTAAAAAAATAAATAAAAAGGCAACATACCCTCTACCCCTTCCTACTCTATACCCTCCCCGCCCCCCATCCTTCCTAGGCCTCTTTCTTGAAAGGCTTTCTACAGCATAAAGACTGGAACACTGCCCTGAGTTCCAGGTTCCAGCCCTGGATGATCTGCCCTCACCTCAGCATCTCACCACTCAGAATGTGTCCCCTCCCCCATGTCCTCTAGATAAGATACCTCCCTCAGGTCTCCAGGCCAGGTGAGCTCCCCTTGTTACACATTCTCAGAGCACCCTGTTCTTTTCCATCTCAGCAGACACTACACTGGCGCTGAATCATTATTTGAGTAATTATTTGTGGGTGGTGGTCTCTCTACCTGTGAGCATCTGGACTGTCTTTTCAGTCACTGGGATATGACCTGGCCACCTGGACCAAGAGGCCTGAGGGCTAGCCTGTGTCCATGTGTGCTAGGAAGCTCAGAGGCACCAAGGGGTAGTTTCTGAGGGCTAAGCCTCCAGCCTCGCAGAGGATAATGCCCTATTCTCACCTCTGTGTGGGTGCCTGCCTGTGAAGCTGGATGTCTGCACAGGTGCCTGCCTGAGTCTCAGACTAGCCTGTAGGCTCTGGGGCTCAGGGTCAGAGGCTCATCCAGGTGCCTGATTTCCTGTCTCCAGTGCAGGGCTGGCCCCAAGCAGCTCTCTTCCTGTACCTGGGAATGAATGAAGGCAAGAGTGCGTGAGTAAGCACTCAGAGAGGGTTTCCTGAGGGGTGGGAGGCATGGAAGAGGCTGTCCCAGAATAGGGGGAGGGTGTTCCAGGCTGGAGGAATAAAGTGAGGGAAAGGGCAGGTGGGGTCACCTGCCTGGAGCCTGAGCGCAGCATGCTTTAACAGTGCTGGCTCTGACCACTTTCCAAATTCGCTTCCTTACACAGATGAGAAAACCGAGGCTCTGAAAAGTGAGGGGTTAGCCCAAGGTCACTCAGGGAGCTGGGATTCTTGAGTCCAACATCTCGGCTCTGTCCTCAGGCTAAGCTGCTTCTAAAGCAGCTCTGTGTAAAAGAAATATAAAGCAGCAAGCCACATATGGGGCTTTTGATTTTCTACTAGCCACATTAAAAAGGGTAAAAAGAAGCAGGTAAACTAATTTTCATAATACATTTAATCCCATATGCCCAAAATATTATCATTTAAACATGAAATTAACAAAATTATTAAGATTTTTTACAGTCTTTTTGTTTTTTACATGAAGTCTCAAGATCCAGCATCCATTTGACACTTACAGTGCATCTCAGGGTGGACCAGACACCGTTTTCAAATGCACCATCACACTGGCTGGAGGCTACCATATTGGTGTAGGTATAGAGGGTCAGATCCTATGTGTTGACGCAGCAAACAGTGACTGAGTATCTACCATATGCTGGGCATGGTGTCAAGAATAGAACAGAGCAGGGCACAGGGAGCCCTGTCTGCCAAAAGCCACCATCTATGTCTGACAGTCTCTTCAGGGGACAAGCCTGGGGTGTGTCAGCTTTGTCAGCCCCACCCACAGGGCAAGGAGTAGCCACCCCACAACACTCTCTCACACACACAGGGCCACATGCTGCGCACACACGTTGCCTCAGTGACTGCCCCTCATGAGCTATTGCCACCCATGAGATTTTATGTCCCCAAAGAATGAGGCAGAACCAAACAAACAAAAAAACAGACTGAAATATCCTGGGTTTCCTTCCTGGAAAGGGAGGGATGGACATAAGTAAAGTAAGCAAGAAACCCCACCCTGGGAGGAGGCTGTGGAATTCAGGAGGTTGCTTGTGAAGATACCAAGAAACATTGACCAGGTCACCATCAACTACAGCTGTCACCTGGGGCCAGCTGCGATAACAACTCCCGTTAGATTCGGGTTCTGATAGGCAGCAGAAATGCCAAAGAAGCAAGAATATGCAAGAGGAAAACACAACATTGAAAGCAGCCAAGTTTACCTGTGTCCATTCTTCTGAACATTGGAGATTTGCAAATATCAGCATGGTTTGAGTACCACTTAGGTACGTGCCAAGTGAAGGAGCATTTGATGCACAGGCTTTCTAACTCCCGGGTGTTGAGTGGAAAGCTGCCAGCCCTGCAAGGCTCCTGAGATCACATAGGTGATGGCACTAATCTAGCCAGTGCTGCCCTGAGGTAGGAGGGGCAGCTAACTGCCCCAACTTAGTTCCCTGGAGCTCAAGGTGGACTTCTGACTCACAGAGAAGAGAGGGAGCCTTTCCTTTACTCCCGCTCAACATTCAAGCCCCTTCCCTCTCTGAATCCTAGGCCCCTACCCCTCTGGTAAAGATTATGCCTGCCTCCTAACCTGGTCACCTGCTGAGATTCAAGGTCACCACCATAAAAATACACTTTTGAAACTCTAAAACTGCCTGGATCCCTGGGGTCACTGAAGAAAGCGAGTGAAGACAAAGGAATCAGTAGTTGCAGGAGCAGAGGAGAAAGAACGGCGGGGGTTGGGGTTCCCACTCCACCAACGCTGAACTTCACTGTCCTCATCTGTAAATCAGTTGCTATAGGAAACAAATGATGTAATGCCTGTGGTGTTTGGCAGTGTCTGGCTCATGGTGATGTTCAATAAGTCCTAGCTATCATTATTATTCTACACTAATAACAACCAGGACATAAACTAGTTATGGGGTGTGTGAGAGAGCTGGCGAGGAGACTTGGGAGGGCATCTCTTGCTATCACGCCCCCATTTCACAGATGAAGAAACTGAAGGCTAGCTCAGAGGCCCCCTGCATTCAGGAGTTGGAAAGGAGGGGAGAAAGGACAGGGAGAGGTTCTCAGGAGTGGAGGTGCAAAGAGCGGGTTTCCTCGGGGAAGCAAGATAGTGGCCTGTAGGCTGGTCCTGTGGGAGTCAGGGGTGGATCCTAAAGAAACAGCCCTATTTGAGATGGTCCGTGGTGGAACCTAGAAACGGCTGGCCTACGGGAAAAGGGTCCAGTGTAATTAGAGCCTGGGACTTGGGAAGGGGGCCCGGAGGAGGGGGGGCTGAATCGAAAAGAGGCTAAGAGAATAAGGTGGTGGGGCTTTGAGGAGGCGGGCCCGAGGGGAGGATGCTTTCCTACGTGAGAGGCCAATGGGAGGGAGCTGGGTCCTCGGAAGGCGGGGCTGGAGGGAACCAGGAACCCGCCTGTGGAGGAAAGGAGAGGGGGGGCCGCGGCGGTGGGGGGCGCCCTGGGGGCGTCCGGAGGCTGATGTAAAACTTCTTACCAGTCTCTGGTATCGCAGTCTCAGCCCCTGTGTCGTCTGCACGGCTCATGGAACTGCCCCTGATGCGCCTGCAGTTCCTGGGAACCCAGCAAATCCTAACCCGGCGCCCCGACTGCTGCCATGGCAACGGCGCCTGGAGCCGGTCCTCGGGTGGCAGTGGAGCGGATATTACGTCTGGGAAAAGGGGCGGGTCTGGAAGTGCGTCAGCCTCACCTCCTCGGTGACGGCTCGCTCGGCTGCCGCCATCTTGCGAACTTGCTGTCCCACTGCTGCGGGGAAAGTCCTTTGACGCAGCACCGTTCACCTACACGGAGGCGGACTGGCAGCCCTGAGCGTCGCAGTCATGCCGGCGGGACCCGTGCAGGCGGTGCCTCCGCCGCCGCCCGTGGCCACCGAGCCCAAACAGGTACGGTGCCCCCTTCACCTCGATCGGCAGCCCGAGCCTAGGCCTAGGCGCGCCGCACTTTTGCAGCAAGAAGCATCTGCTAGGAGGGCTTCGAGGGACTGCAAGTCCCAGGAGGCAGTGCGCTGCCTTCTGGCGGCGAGCCGAGCTCTCTGGAGCAGTGGTTCTCAAAGTGTGGTCTGCGGACCGGCCGCATCAGCATCACCTGGGAGTTTATTAGAAATGCAGAGTCTCTATAAAATCCAGGGTAGGCAATAGTCAATAATATCGCAATAACTGTATGTGGTGCCACGTAGAAATAATCGAAGCAGCACTTTGTAAAGTGTATGGTTATCTAACCACTATGCTGTACACCTGAAACGAATACAGAATAACATCGAATGTAAACTACAATTGAAAAATAAAATTAAATGTAAAAGAAGGAATATAGAGTCTCCACCCCAGGTCTTCTGCTAGGAGTCTGCATTTTAACAGGATCCCAGGGTGATTCATTAAAGTTTGAGAAACATTGATCCAGCCCATCTACTGTCTTTGTGTGGCCTTTGCACCCACCGACCCCGCAGCCTTTGTCCAGTAATCCCTAGTTTCCCAGCCTGCAGGGTAGAGCTTTGAATGCTAATTCTTCTGCATCTACTAGGTGCTTAGTCTAAGCAAGACACTGAGCCAAGGCTCCCCTGTTACTGGAAGGAATGATGCACAGCTGCTGCCTTAGAGAGCTAGCTCATAGACTATTAAGGAGACAGGCACATGTGAATGTTCAACAAATGTGTGTTGCCCCATCACCATAAACAATACAGTTCCAGACAGTCCTTTAAAACAGATCGCAATTAGAGCATGGTAGTAGATTTATGGTGGGCCCTTCCCTGTGGGCCCCTCATAGTGGACCCATGCCAGAGTAAATTGCAACCTCGAACCATTGCCCAGCCTCCTTATCTGTGGGCTGTGAGCACTGAAGAGGGTTGTACAGTGTGGAAAAAAAAAAAAAAAAAAGATCTCAATTAGCCGAGGGGGGAAGATGTAAATAATTGCAGTATGGTGTGATTTACAAAGGAAACAGTAATCTAATCACCATTGCTGGTGGAGGGGAGATTAAGGTAGGTGAAGCGACAGGAGTGAGAGGTAAATAGCTTTTGGAAGCATGAATAAGAATTCCCCAGGTAGGTGGTTAGAGGAAAGAAATAGTATTCTTTATTCGTTCAGCCAACATTGAGCATATTGTAGGCTGACCGCTGCTTTGGGTTCAGGATACAGTGGAGAACATGACCGAAGAGGTCCACGCCCTTTCCACAATATTTCAGTGCCTCTGTGCCCCCCGGTGTTTTCCCAGTCACTGGGAAAATAAACAAGGTGATACCACATAATAAGTGGAAAGGCACTAATAGAGGCATCACATGGTGCTTCTGATCAGGGGTGAATGGTGGTTGAAGCATAGTTCTGGGAAGTGGTAGCAGGAGATGCGATTCTGAGGATTTGGACTTTCCCTAGGAGACAGTGGAGAGAAAAGGAAGGATTTTAAGCAGGATCATGACATGTTTGTGTTTCAGAAATTCAGGTAGGTAGGCAGCGATGTGGGGAATTGCTGCAAGGATGGGGGGTTAGTCACTGTGTTCAAAAGATGTTGAGAGTCTGGCTAGATCTGAGCGTGGAGGGGGCAGAGGGTTTAATGGTAAGCTCATGTCACAAAATGGCTGATGGTACAGGCTCTCCCGCCAGAGTGGGCCAGAGTGACGTGTTAGAAATCTGGTTCTATTGCCATTTGGGCCAGTTAAGCCCTCTATTCCTCAGTTTTGTCATCTGTGGAATGAGGGTAATTAAAGTACTTCCCTCACAGGGCTCTGATCAAAGCTAATATATTCAGAGTGCTTAGAAAGGTGTATGTACCTACTCTGTGCTTGATAAATGTCACTGTCACTGCATTTGGAGACTGAGGAAAGAGGAGGGAGTCCAAGGTTCTGGCCTGGTTGGCCCTGTGCCTGTTTAGCCATTCATGAGGAAAGGGGTTAGGAATGACCAAAGTGTCTCGGAATCAGCTGATCTAGAGCTCTGGCACACACAGTGATCTGGGACATCAGTTTAGGGGGGATTATTTAGGCTAGAGGTGCTAGAGGAAACGGAGGGTGTGGTTGTGAGTGTCTGCGGACAGTGCAAACACTGGACAGAACCAAGAACAGAATTTTGGGGATGCCCAACATTTTAGGGCAGGAGGTGAAGCAGACCAGGAAGGAAACATGGATGGAATGGTGAGCAAGGAGGAAAGGTAGGTGAGAACAGGGCCTGGGAGTTGAGGAGTGGAGAGTTTTGTGAAGGAGTGGCCATTGATCACGCAGCCAGATAACTGCTGTACTTGGCTGTTGGCAGTTGTTTTTGACTTTGGCAAGAGGACTTGAAATGGACCGGGACCAAATGGGAGCTGAGGAATTGGGACCCGGGAGGCTGAGAGAGCTCAGGATGTTTAGCTAGCAGAGAGGAAGGGAGGAGGTAGGGAGAGAAGGCAGCAGCAGAAAGGAACATGAGGGCAAGGGAGAAACTTTATTTTTCCAAGATGAGAGACTTGACCCTTTGTTTACTGAAGGAAGACTGGTGAGGATAAGAATGTTAGAGCTTCTGGGCAGTTGATGCTGAGTATTCCAGTGCAGTTTCACAAGACGTTTGAGCACTGAGTGGTGGTTAAGACTGTGGGCTACATGCAGAGGGAAGGGCATTTAAGGCAGGAGGAGCTGCCCTCAAGCAGTTTCCTGTTTCTTTATTTGGCAAACAATCACTAAATATCCCAGGCCAGGCACATCCCTTGGTGTGGGAGCCTTCTGGATTCAGGAACATGGTTTCTCAGAGACCCTCTGCATCTGAATCTCCTGGTCACTTAGTAAAAATGCATACGCCCCGCTGTCACTGACACAGTCCAGCTGGTGGAGCCAGGAAAGTTGCTTTTTTACTGACGCCCCAGGAAGGGTGCTGGCAAGCACAGTACAGCCGAGAGAACCGCTCTAACAGAGCAGAGGGCTTGGCCCCGAAGGAAGTCTGTGGGAGAGAGCCCGATGCTGTCAGGAATAGCCTAGAAGGGTTTAATCTTCGGGTTTGGGGGCCCAGCCCCCAACCAGGAACTTTAAGACTTTATTTTCTTTTTCTTTTTTCACAGCCCACAGAAGAAGAAGCCTCGTCAAAGGAGGATTCTGCCCCTTCCAAGCCAGTGGTGGGGATTATTTACCCTCCTCCAGAGGTCAGGAATATTGTTGACAAGACTGCCAGCTTTGTGGCCAGGTAACATAGCTACTTCTGCTCACATGGCTTATGGGTAGATTTTAGCACCAAGAGCTCCTGAATCCGCACAGGTCAATGCTGGGTTTTAGAGAGGTGCTGTTAGGCTGGCACTGCAGGGGCATCGATGGTTGGTGTACCTTTGAAAGCACAAGTCATCTGAGCAATTAGTTCACCTGTCAGAGACACTGATGCCCACAGAGAGGCACTGTCAGTGTGGGCACATTGGCTCATCTGAAACCACAACGTGGCAGTGAGGTGGCCATTGGTCAGGACTGGCATCTCTAATACAACAAGGCAGTGCGGAGTGGAGTCACACCCAGCCCCAGAGTCGCCAGGAACCTGTGCTTCCAAAACAGGCCTAAGGAAATGCCTGGAAAGTTGTTTTGTCACGGAGAGTATGTGTATCTCTGTCCAGCCTGAGGAAGACAAAAAAAGGGTTGATCATTTTCATTGTGCAAGGACTACATTCCCCAGAGCCTTAGGTGACCCTCCTGCAGAGGAATAAAATGCCACCTCAGGGTTGTTGTGAGGCAGGAATAAGGTAATGAGACTGGACGCAGTTCAGGTACATCATGCAGGTGTTAGCTCTTGTGTCAGATGGCTCGGAAATCGGCCGAGTTCCTCTTGTCCCCCTGCCCCCATCATGCTTATACACACTCATGCATCCTCAGATGGATCTTGACAGCCACGTGACTCCAGAGGTCAGCACATCCCTAGTGTAGGGCATTTAAAGTATTCCTTTGGCAGCCAGCAGGCCACATCCAGCCTACAGATCTTTTTGTTTGTCTTTGCAATACATTTTTTTTAAACTCAAATTAGTTGTCACTTTTGATTCTTTCCTTCCTTCCTTCCTTCCTTCCTTCCTTGGAAGGAGGAAAGTGAGGAGGAGAAACATGGATGGGTTGCCTCTCATAGGCTCCCCAGCCAGGGACCGAACCCACGGCCTAGACATGTGCTCTGACCAGGAATCGAACTGGCAACCTTTTGCTTTACAGGACAGTGCCCAGCCAATGGAGCCATACCAGTCAGGGCCAGTTGCCAGTTTTTAAAAATGAGGAGATTGTGCAATGATTGTGCAATGAAACTGGATGTCTGGCTTCTCTTGGCAAACTGGACAACTCCATTCATGGAGGCAGTAGCTGGCCCTGAGTGGACTGCTGTCCTCATGGCATTTGCTGTCCAGGGGCCATGCCTTCACCTCTGAGGCTGCACCCTCATCGTAATACATCATTTAGTAGATGTATTCCTTTCCCAGTCTCCTAATCAAATGAAATATAGGAAGAGGTTACTCTGTTTATTGTCTTCACTGTGTCAGGTGCCGTGCAGATTCGTCTGATCACATTTCAAGGGCTCTGATTAAGCTGGGTATTGGGTTAAAATTGCTCTGTTCTTGATTGAACGTTATCAGACCATGCCAAATTTAGGGCAGCAGGTATTGTATTTATGATAAATGTTTAATGTCTCATAGCAACACTGCTTCCCCTTTTCCCCTGATAGTTTAAAAACAATAAATAGGAAAAGGGTGTTAGGGTGTTGGAGGAAGAATCAACACAATCTCCTACCAGAATAGTTTCTGCTAGCTGTTTTCACTTTTTCCTGTTTCCTTCTGCCCTTGGCATCCCTTTTTTAGATCCTTGTAATACTAGCAGAGATACTTTCACATCCTGCTTTTCCCTTCTGTGCTGTGCTGTAGGCATTTTCCCGGGTTGCTTTGTGGTCTGACGCTGCGCGGTCCCCTCTGGAGAGGCTGCACCGTGCCGAAGCAGCAGGCTGTCCTGGGCTTGGCCGTGTCCTCCAGCTTTTCCTTGGATGTTGTTTCCAGCATTTCAGTTTGGCACATGCAGCTGTGGGGAAGTTTCTGAGCATTTTCTTGCCCTTTTAGATGATTTCCTTAGAATAAAATTGTGTGGTACATTGTGATACATTACTGGCTGAAAGAGAATTTTTTGAAGTTTTCTTAAACATTTTGCCAAGCAGCTTTCCAATAACTTTCTGCCAGCCTCTTCTGCCACAGAAATAAGAGTCTAACCAAGATCCCTTAAAAATAAATCTATACGTCTGCACTCTACATCTGTTTTTGGCTGCGATGATTGCCTTGCGGGACACTTCTAAAATCTCTGAGCTTGCTTTTGTTTGCCTTGCAGCGAAGGGACAGATCAGCGTCTCACTCTGGAATGAAGCAAACAGGCAGGACTCAATGCTTCATTTCTTCAGGGTTCACACATACTGATTGATGGAGCGTACAGTAAAACATCAACCAGTACAGCTTTCCAGAAGGTTTTTTCTGTGTGGGTTAGGTATTCCCTTTTCTGTATTTTCCTGTTAAGGAACTAAAGTGGAAATAACCCTTGCAAGTCCTACCAGCTGGATTGAGTCAGAATCCTGTGTTTTTCTGTTGAAATGTATTCCTTGTATGAGAGGGTACAATTCTAAAATTAACATTCGACTAATTTAAAGCAACAGAAGAGCTGGGAATGAGCATGGGTGCCTTTTCGTTGTTTCAGCCTTTCAGATTGTTCCCAGATGTGGTGACGTTGTGGCTTCAGAGGCGGTGAGAGAGGAGACAACCAGAGCCCCTCTTTCTGGCAGCTGTTTTCCTGCCCCGGGCATTTGCAGGATATTGTGACCAGTGTTAGCAGTATTGAAGTGTGCCTGCACTCTCCTCCTTGTGTGTAGTTTGCCGTGTTTAAAGAGGGGGACAAACGATTTTTCCTCGAACGTGAGGTTCTAGTTGGACTAATTCACTGTCAAATTGAGACCTCATGGGGTTAGTCATGCCACAGAGTGTGGAGGAGCTGGCCTGGACGCTGGTGACCGCCACCACGGCACCGATCGTTATGGTGGCTAACCTGGGGCACAGCATTGCCTGTGCCCTGTCTGCCCCCGCCCGCCCCCCGGCCCCCATCTTCAACTGACAGGGCCAGGGTGTGGAAGTGTGAAGAGAGCGGAACAACCTGGCTGCCCAGCAGCCCCTGGAGCCCCCATTGGTGTGTTTAGGGCCCCTCTGAGTGCCGGCTCCGGCTGCGTGAGCGATGGAAGCCCGCAGTCACCTCCTCTGCACAGATGGTCTCTGATGTTTACGGAGCAGCCCTTCTGGTCGTATAGGAGTGACAGCTCTCATTTGCAGGCCGCTGTGTGACTCGAGAAGACTCTGCATCTCCTTAGCTAATCTGATCTTCTTAGCACTTCAAGATAGAGATGGTAGTGCTCACACTTTACACGTGGGAAATTGAGTCCAAGAGGAGTTTGGTAACTTGGTGCTCAGTAGTGAACCCCGGACTTGACCGTGTGCTTATCTTGTGTCTTTAAGGTTCACGCACTTTCTGACCGACCCAGGTGTTACATACAGGGTGGGGCAAAAGTAGGTTTACAGTTGTGAGTATGTGAAACAGGGTTATTTTTGTGTTTTTATTTATTGATTATTGTCTTCCATGTGAACAACTGTAAACCTACTTTTGCCACACCGTGTGTGTGTGACACCTTGAATATTGCTTTTGGGACTCTTAGAAAAGAGTCCTCGTGACCCTTCCCAGGCTTACTACCCGCCACAAGGTCAGCGAGTTCTAAAAAGAGAGACTTTTTTTCTTTTTATTCTGAGGTTATTAAAGGCATGCAAGCTGGGGACAGAGGGGGTGTGTGGGAACCTGCCCTAGGTCCAGAGAGAGATGGGAGACCTCCCGGCTGATCTCACTGCTCCCCTGTCATCTGCGTGTGCCTTACCCAGCAGCACAGGTTCGCATCCTTGGAGCGTGCTTCCTGCCTGGGCCTCACCCAGCAGTAAATGGGGTGATTTTAGGCAGTACTTAGACAAGTCATACATACAGTTGTCTACATTTTCATGTTTTTTTCAGTCCTCCTCATTACCCAGAGGACAGAGTCTCAGTTTGCTGCTGGTATATCTTTGACACCTCTCCAGCACCCTGTAAATCCCCACTTTTAACTAAGAGACTGGCCACGGTCACTGCAAACTTGGAGCTAAACTTTAACAATACTATTACTTTGTTTTCATTGTATTTAATTTTAAATCTGCCTTTTGTTAGTAAAGCCATACTGATTTTTTTTTAAGTAAGTAGTGTTTTATTTTTTAAGATTTTATTTATTTTTAGACAGAGGGGAAGGGAGGGAGAAAGAGAGGGAGAGAAACATCAATGTGTGGTTGCCTCTCACTTGGCCCCCACTGGGGACCTGGCCTGCAACCCAGGCATGTGCCCTGACTGGGAATTGAACCAACAACCCTTTGGTTCGCAGGCTGGCACTCAGTCCATTGAGCCACAGCAGCCAGGTCGCCATACTGATTTTTATTTGAAGTAGTAATGTATGCCTTCCTTTGTAAGTACATTTTTAAAAGTAAATAAAAAATTTATTTTTTTTTAAGCAGTAGTTCAGGTGGTTTTTTGGAAATGGCAAGACTGGCAGAGGAACAGGAGACCTTGTGGTAGAGGAGGCCTGGATCAGGCCAGCAGAGGCAGATGGCACTGGCCACTGATAGCAGGAGTCTCGGGGAAGACCTCTGCTGTGCGGAGAGATGGACCAGTTTGAGCGACGGGAGGGGCAAGAAAGTGGCTTGAACTTCTGGGTCTCAGCAGTTGCAAGGGCTGTGGTGTTAATTCTTTTCTCTTCCTTCTAGAAATGGACCTGAATTTGAAGCTAGGATACGACAGAATGAGATCAACAACCCCAAGTTCAACTTTCTGAACCCCAATGACCCTTACCATGCTTACTACCGCCACAAGGTCAGCGAGTTCAAGGAGGGGAAGGCTCAGGAGCCCTCGGCAGCCATCCCCAAGGTCATGCAGCAGCAGCAACAAGCCACCCAGCAGCAGCTGCCTCAGAAGGTTGGAGCCAGTCCCTCCCCTCACTTCCCCAGGCCTGAGAGGGAGAGGCCAGGACAGGGAGGGAGGGGAGGATAAAGAACTCTGCTACCCAAACTGCACACCACCCAAGGAGAGACGTGAGGTTTTTATTCCCATGTTACAGAGGCAAATGCTGAGGCTCAGATAGCAGAGTCTTGCTGACAGTTGACATCTTTTTCGCACTGCCCATCAAGCTGTGTGCTCAAGTGCTTTAAGGGCCGTTTTCTTGGCACCTCGCAGGGGCTGCACGAGGAGGCCAGGAAAGTGATCATTTTACAGATAGGGAATCTGAGGCTCGGGGAAGTGCAGTTTACTTCATAGTCCGTGCTCTCAGCCCCCTCTCTTTGCCTGGCCAAGGCTGTGGTCCTTTCTTGTGCCATCATTCTGTCTCACTTTCCCAGGGCCTCTGTCTGGCCTACCCTAATACCCCTCAGCACTAGGCCCAGAACTAGGGACAGTTAGGGTTGTCAGTGAGGACAGGAAGGCACATTTTGCTTCCTGTGTAAACCTGGACTGGTCCATTTTCTTTCCTCTATCCCTGAACCACAGTGGCAAAGGCCGCTGCTCGTTTTACAATGGGAAGCAGAGGTTGACGCAGGTTCTGGGGCCTTGCATTGCAGTTCACTGCTCCTGGGGCCTCAGGCTGCTGCGGTTCCTCATCTATAAAAAGGGTTCACGGGACCTGTTTGCTCCACCTCATGGTTCATGTGGAGGCCAGATGAGGTAACAAATGTGTAAGTCCTCCACCCAGTGAGGCCTACTGCCTCCTCTGTCCCCCTCAGTTGGGATTTCAGAAGCTGTGTTCTCATCAGATCTCCTGCTACCCAGTTTCAACCTTTGATTTCAGGGCAGCAGCAGAGATACAGAAGGGCATGGATCTCACTGGAAGCCTTTCAGGGTGTTGAGGCCGCGGTTGGTCAAGAAATCGCTGCTCTAGGAGTTCAGACTCCCTCCACCCTGTGCCAGTGCTACACACCGTTTAACAGTCAGCCCCTCTCGAGAGCCGATCCCCTCCTGCACCTCTTGCCTCACACATCCTCTGCATCCATTGTAGGTCCAAGCCCAGGTGATCCAAGAGACCATCGTGCCCAAAGAGCCCCCTCCTGAGTTTGAGTTCATCGCAGACCCCCCCTCCATCTCAGCCTTTGACCTGGACGTGGTGAAGCTGACGGCTCAGTTTGTGGCCAGGAATGGGCGCCAGTTTCTGACCCAGCTGATGCAGAAAGAACAGCGCAACTACCAGTTTGACTTCCTTCGCCCACAGCACAGCCTCTTCAACTACTTCACAAAGCTGGTGGAGCAGTACACCAAGGTGCCTGTCGGGTGGGGGCTGGGGTGCTGGGCCCAGGGAAGGGAGGCATTTTATCTCACTGTCTGCAAGGGCAGTGCTGCTCTGTGGTACCCTAGGCGGATGTTGAAGTGTCATTTCCATGTGAAATCTTCATTTCTGTTCAGTTTTCCCTTTTAAATGCAACATTGGCTGCTGTTTGCAAAAAATGAAGTGCATGATTGATAACTGCCATTAGGGGAGTGCCTGCCATGTGACGAGGCCAGGTGGTGCCAGCTGCTTTTAAGTACATTTACATTTCCAGGCTCCCAGCGTGGGGCCTGGGAAGGAAGAGAGGCCTTCATAATTGACACTTATTACCCAAGTTAATCCTCACTAGAACCCTTGAGGTGTTTCCCCCTCTTTTTCGAAAGCAGGAACAGGCTCAGAAAGGTGAAGTCACTTGTTCACAGTCTCTCAGCTAATAAGGAGCTACAGTGAAATTTAATCCAACATTTGATTCTGAAACCAGTTCCTTTTCACCCTAAAATGTACAACACTTGAATTAGCAATATCCTTTAAACAGACATTGGGAAACAACTTAACATAGTATAGCTAGTATTTGAGTACTTGCATATGCAGCATCTTCTCATTTAATCCCTTATAAAGTATCAGGCAGCCATTGTTATTATACTCATTTTACAGAAGAGGAAACTGAGGCACAGAGACGGTAACTTGGCCAACTTCACACAGCTACTGGGTCGCAGAGCTGGCGTTTTTACGTCAGACCCTCAGACCTTGGCGATCACACTGCACTGTGGCAGTCGAGTCTGGCAAGCCAGCGCTGGCGTCAGAGTGGTCTTGTCGTTAGTGTGTATACTGGTACACGTTTTCCTGCGGTATGGGTTGTTTTTTGTGCGGGGGAGAGCATCTGTTCTTGATATTTAGAAATAATATGTTGAAGATCTGCTTTTAAAGGACTGACAGTGATTTCCTGTAACTTATTAACTCACTCTGTATAAGTAGAAAGAATTATAAAAATTTGTGTGTTTAGAAAAAGACCAAATCCAGAAGTTAGTAGCTCAAATAACAATCATTGAAGGTCCAAAGCCAGAGGATTACTATAATTATATAGTACCAGTTTTCAGTGAGCCCTGGGTCAGTATCTCCTAGTGGACTGCTTCGGGGGTTAAAGGTCCCCAGATTTCTTCTTACTCTTTACTTTCCTGTTCCTTCTCCCTCAGAACTTGGGTGTTGGCATTTAGCACTCTAATTTGAGGGCACTGGTATCTGTCTCTACCCATGGGGACCCTAGGAGCAGATTGATCACTGGGGTAGCAGTACAAGGGAGGATGGGGCAAGGCTGAGCCACTTTGCTAGTGATAATAGGTAATGTTGGGGCAGTTTAAATGACTGGCTATTTGGAGAAAAGCCAGCAAATAATACATTGTGTGTCAGACACTATTCCAGGTACTAGAGATATAATAGTGGAAAAAAAGACAGAAATCTGTCTTTGTGGAGTTTTCTGGTCTTTTGAGGGGGTGACAAGCAAGTGCAATCTCAGTGTATGTCAGATGGGGATAAATACTGTGGAGACAAAGAAAGCAGGGCATGGGAATGTAGGGGGGGTGGTCAGTGGGTGGCAGTCTTAAATGGGACAGTCGGGGAGGCCTGGTAGCGTGTGCAGAAGGGTAGGAGCAGGCCGTACGTACACTGAGAGCAGCCATCACATACCAACTGTGTGCTGAACGTTCAGCTTGCGGTTTTGCACACTTAATTGCTAATTTTTACAACAGCCTTTTAAGTTGATGGTGCCAACGGAAGTGGTGATATCACCATTTTGTAGAAGGAAACCAAGTTACAGAGGTTAAGTAACTTGCCCAGAGTCACACAGCCAAGTGGAGCTGGGAATGGGACCCAGCATCCCATGCTCTCCCTTCTGTGCCTTTCCACAGGCTGGGGAAGGCCACCTTTGTGTCCCGTGTTGTGCTGCACTGACAGTTGCATTAATAACTTCTGTGTTTCAGATCTTGATTCCGCCCAAAGGCTTATTTGCAAAGCTCAAGAAAGAAGCTGAAAACCCCCGAGAAGTTCTGGACCAGGTAAACTCAATTTCTTATAACCAGTTATGTATAACCAGTGCAAGTTACATTTTGTGGGCTCTGTTTCACGTTTGTAAATAATCTCTGAGGTAGTACCTTGTTATGTTCAGGCACTGTGCTGGGAAGAAAGGCCTTATGGCTCTAAAGGCCAAAGAAACCAGGATTCTGTGCTCTCTAACTTTCTGCTCTGTTCTCAGTCTCACTAGGTCTTCCTCTTTTCTACCCTCATTAGCAGACCACTCCTGAACGGGTTCTCTGGTGACAGATGCCTTTTGAAGCCCCAGGTCTTCAGAATTGAGGACAGAGGGCATATTGGTGCTAGCTGTTCCAGGTGGCTGCATGAGGTCTTGTTTCTCAGGCTCTCAGACTGCCGCTTCTCTTGTGGGCACTCGGTTGTCACGTAGACTTCCTGGGAGGTAGTTAGCTGCTCTGTGAACACGGCCCCTTGCTAACTCGAGCAGAAATCTGAGGTTGTAACAAAAGGCTGGCCTTGGGGCCCAGGCAGAAGATGTCTGTGGCATTTAGAATTTTCATTCTGTCCAGACTGTGGGCCAGGCTGAAAATAGATGCAAATTCCATAGTTTGCTTCATGTAGTTCCCCCTTTGTAGGCAGAGCAGCCTTTCTGTTCTGGAGGAGGTGCCGGCTTTAGTAAAGGCCTTGGAAGTAACATCCTTATCAGGAGCAGACCCTGGTTCAGCTCAGCACCTTGCTGTTTTCCGTCTCTTCAGGTGTGTTACCGAGTGGAGTGGGCCAAGTTCCAGGAGCGTGAGAGGAAGAAGGAAGAGGAGGAGAAGGAGAAGGAGCGGGTGGCCTATGCGCAGATTGACTGGCATGATTTTGTCGTGGTGGAAACAGTGGACTTCCAACCCAATGAGCAAGGTAGGACTGTGACTCCCAGGAGCTCAGAGCCGTCCTGGGGAAAGCTTGTACAGGTGTTCCAGAGACCAGCAGAATTCCTGAGGGCTTTGTCAGTGTCTGTTTCATCTCCGCTTCCAGAAGACTTCAATTCTATGACATTGTCCCAGTTAAACCTCAGAAAGTACTTAATTGTGTCAGACCTCGATGGGCCTCTGGAGATAGAAATCAGCCTCAGCTCTTGGAGAGCTCACAGTGTAGAGAGAGTAGATAGGTGGGCCTATGACAAGGAGCATCTGTGGAGGCCTCTCTTTGACTCTGGCTCATCCTCACCCAGGGAACTTCCCTCCCCCGACCACCCCGGAGGAGCTGGGGGCTCGAATCCTCATTCAGGAGCGCTATGAGAAATTTGGGGAGAGTGAGGAGGTCGAGATGGAGGTTGAGTCTGATGAAGAGGATGAGAAGCAGGAGAAAGCAGAGGAGCCTCCTTCCCAGCTGGACCAGGATACCCAAGTGCAAGACATGGATGAGGTATGTCCCTGGGAAGGCCGGCAGGATGACCTTTCCCCCTGGAGCCCAAGGAGATGGGGGTGTTCTCCATCAGAGTCAGAGATCCAGTTCTCTTGTGACCCTCGAAGGGAGGCATGGGTCTTGAATAGGGCATCCTGACTGAGCAGCTGCCCAAACCCAGGCAGTACAGAGCCTCTTTCCAGCTTGGGCAACAAAGATTCATTCACAAGCAAAGATCTGAAAGCTGTGCCAGCCCTGTTCTCTAACTTTCCCCCTTTGCCCAGAGGCTCTGTTCCCCACCATCCCCACGCCAGCTCCCAGCTAGGGAACCCTCTATACCTCAAGCCCTGATGCATTTGAGCTGAGGCCCAAGTGATCAGCAGTTCCCAGAGCTTTTCTGAGTGTATCCTGTGCTGCTTTTTGGCCACCTCTGCCCTCTTTGGGCCAGGCCTTCCAAGCAGGCATAGAGGCCCCAGAGCTAAGCTATTCTCCTCCCCTCGGAAAGAATTTGTGCGCAGCCTGAGAAGAAAGGCCCCTGTGTCTGTGGGAATTGACTTTTTCTCTCCCTCCCAGCATTACTCCATGAGCAGCAACCATTAAGTGCCGACTTGCTCCCCGCACCCCTCCCTGGCATGTTAAGTGCCCTTGGCCTCCTGGGACAGCCTGGTGCCAGCTGCTGGAAATGCCTGGGCGGAGTGTTAGCACCACAGCCCCTAGCGTTCCCATTCATGCTGTGCGGAAGTAGCTTGGCTGGCTGCCGGCTGGCCTCGGCTGCCCAGGGAGGCTTAGCACATGCACACTGCAGGCAGGGCCCTAGGCAACCTGCCACCCTGAGAACCACCAGGGTTCCGCTGCAGAGAGGTGGTAGCTTCTTGACCCCTCTTTGGGTCCTGCCACTGCTTTGCTTTTCAGGGTTCAGATGATGAAGAAGAAGGGCAGAAAGTGCCCCCACCCCCAGAGACACCCATGCCGCCGCCACTGCCCCCGACTCCAGACCAGGTCATTGTCCGGAAGGACTACGACCCCAAAGGTAGGATCTGCTCTCCTGTTCTCCTGTTACTCAGACCTGTCCATTTTTACTATGACTCGAGGTGGCTTGTTAAAGGCATTGATCACCTTCTGTCCTAAGCCTTGCAGTGGGGAACAGGACATAGTCATGTCTGGTGCCCTGACAACTTGCCCAGCTCCAGATACAGTGCGGCACTGAGCGGATGTACTCGAGTGAAGGATGCACAAAGGAAACAGCACCTGTTAACCCAGGCTGTCGCCCCGTGTTCTCACTTAGACACCTCTGTTTCCTTTTAGCTTCTAAGCCCCTGCCTCCAGCCCCTGCTCCAGATGAGTATCTCGTGTCCCCCATCACGGGGGAGAAGATCCCTGCCAGCAAAATGCAGGAACACATGCGCATCGGGCTTCTTGACCCCCGCTGGCTGGAACAGCGAGATCGCTCCATCCGTGAGAAGCAGAGTGATGACGAGGTGTACGCTCCAGGTGAGGTGGGGAGGTTCCACCACCCAGTCCACACCCCTTCTCTGACTCAGCCCTGACTCACTTTTGCCCACGGGAATCTCTAAACTACAGTTAACTTGCTTTATGCAAACATAGAAAGCAATGATTGAGGTCAGCAAAAGCTTTTGAGGATAAGTACAGCCTGTAGTGCTACAAAGAACTCCCCATTTTCCAGAATGACTCTATAGACTCCTTCAAAGGCAGGCACCTGATAAGGATGGCATGTCCCCGTTGATGTCACAGAGTCAGGTCTGAATATAGCTGGGAGGGACACTCCAATGAGCACCTGGAAATGAGACCCAATACGGTGGTCGTGTGACAAGCAGCCGATGGGGAGGAGACTGTTGCAGAGGTAGGGACCAGACTTCTAGTCCTGACTCTGCTGCTTGCCACTCACATGACCCTGTCCTCTCAATTGCCTTTCATAAGTCAAGGAGTTGGACAGGCTCTGGTTTACAGGTTTATTTAGTGCTGATTGGGCAACCTTCCTCAGGCTCAGAGGATAGGCTTGCTGAGTTGGGATTCAGAGTGAGCCTTGTCCCACGGGACCAGATGCTTCCACCCTACACCAGCAGAGCTGCTGCCTTGTCAGAAGGGCACCTTGTTTAGATTCCTTCTCTGTTCCTTGTCTCCACTCTGACTATATCCAGGTCTGGATATCGAGAGTAGCTTGAAACAGTTGGCCGAGCGGCGTACTGACATCTTCGGTGTAGAGGAGACGGCCATCGGTAAGAAGATTGGCGAGGAGGAGATCCAGAAGCCAGAAGAAAAGGTGCAGTTGGATATATCCCAGTGCCTTTCCTTCTCTCAGACTCCCGCATTGGGCTCAGTTCCAGGAGCCCTGACAAGCTGTGGCTTTGCTTTCCCTTTCAGGTGACCTGGGATGGTCACTCAGGCAGCATGGCTCGAACCCAGCAGGCTGCCCAGGCCAATATCACCCTCCAAGAGCAGATCGAGGCCATCCACAAGGCCAAGGGCCTGGTGCCAGAAGATGATACAAAAGAGAAGATTGGCCCCAGCAAGCCCAATGAAATCCCCCAGCAGCCACCACCTCCATCTTCAGCCACCAATATACCCAGCTCGGCCCCACCCATCACCTCGGTGCCCCGGCCACCGACAGTAAGCCAACAGCCACCTTGTCACTGATCTTTTAGAGCATGGTCCTTGGGGTTGGACACTAGTGAGTAAGAAGAGCAACTGCCTTATAGCAGGGCCCAAGTGCTGAATGGGTCAAATAGAAAGAACCCTTTAATGGGAAGAACCTCTAACTTGACCTTCTATCTGTGTGGGAGGATTGGAACAGAAAGGGAGGCAAGTGGTAGATGTGTAAAGCAGGCTTGGGGCAGAGAAGGGCTGCAGGGCTTAATGGGTCTTCGAGGACTGCTGGCTCATCCAGGAGGCTAAGTCAAGGTCAGCCTCTTCAGTGACTTTTTCAGTATCTGCCATGAGCAGCTGGTTGAGTCCCAAGTATAAAGAGTGTCACCCTGGGTGTCTGTCTCAGCAAAGTTCCTGTCAGAGCCTGGGGTTCAGTGAAGCTGCAGTCTCAACCCCAGGGGGCTGAGTTGGAACTGTCTAGCCTCCTCTTTTTTTTTTTTTTTAAACATTTTATTTATTTAATTTTTTTGGTGGGGGAGGAGAAAGATCAGTATACAAGAAAACAGTGGTTGCCTCTCACATGTTCCCAACCAGGGACCTGGCCCGAAACCCTGGCATGTACCCTGACTGGGATTGAACCGGCGACCTTTTGCTTTGCGGGACAACACCCAACACCCTGAACCATACCAGTCAGGGCCAGCCCCGTCCCCAGAGTCTACAAGTGACCAGTTGCCAGCTGTGAGTCCAGCCTTGGCTTCCTATGACCTGTGGGTCCCTTCTCTCCCACAGATGCCACCTCCTGTCCGTACCACAGTTGTGTCCGCAGTACCTGTCATGCCCCGGCCCCCAATGGCTTCGGTGGTCCGACTGCCCCCGGGCTCGGTGATTGCTCCCATGCCGCCTATCATCCACGCACCCAGGATCAACGTGGTGCCAATGCCTCCTTCAGCCCCTCCTATTATGGCACCCCGCCCACCTCCCATGATTGTGCCAACAGGTCAGTGTCTCATGCTGTTCTTGCAGGCCAACCCCTGTGAAGAGAGCAGTAGCTGATGGTAGTGCTAGCTGTTCCAGCTGGGGGCCTAGCCCAGAGGAGAGCCGTGGCTTCCCCGTGTGAGAAATCCCTGAGCTCAGACGGGGAGCCACGGTTCTTGGAGGAGGGAGGCTGGTTTAGCAGAGCCAGGGGTTTGTGCACCCAGAGGAGTCAGGCCCCAGGCATGTGCAGAGGCCTGGCAGAGGTTACTGTCAGTAGGCGCCCACTCCATCCATCAATCCTGCCCCTCTTCCAGTCCCCTGCTGCCCATTTTGGGCAACCTCCTAGGTCCGCTTGCCAGGGAACTGGCTGGCTGCCAGACTCAGCAAGGAGTGGCCCTTCACACCTCCGACTGGGAGAAAGAGTAAACCTTTGCAATCTCCCCTTTTACTTCTTACCAGCCCTTAGTCCTGGGCCCCTTCCCCCACTCACACAGCTGCATGTTCCTGTCCTTCCAGCTTTTGTGCCCGCTCCACCTGTGGCACCTGTCCCAGCTCCAGCTCCAATGCCCCCTGTCCACCCTCCTCCTCCCATGGAAGATGAACCTGCCTCCAAGAAACTGAAGACAGAGGATAGCCTCATGCCTGAGGAGGAGTTCCTTCGCAGAAACAAAGTACGTGATCCCAGAGTGTTATGTGTGGCCTACAGCCTATGGCTGGGGTGTCCAGTCTTGCCTCAAACACTCCCTGGCCCACCCTTTTCTGTTCCCACAGTTATGGCTTCCAGGACCTAGGTCAGCCAGTGGACGCCTCTGTGGGCTCCTGAGCACATACTAGTTTCAGGGTCAGCAGTTGGAGGAGCAGACAGCAGTGGTGGTCCCAGTGTGAACTGTTGTAGAGGCCATCAGGGAGACCGGCCTGCACAGGCAGCAGGACTTGGGTGTGAAAGGGACCCTAGACCCTGGAGCTGCGACTTCCAACCTTTTTCATTTCATGGCCCACATACACTAATTACTAAAATTCTTCAGTGCACCAAGAAGTATATATATCTTTTGCCAGACAAAAAACTAGGTGTAATTTTGGTTCCTTCACATTGGACAGCTGTTGTATTGGCTGTTACCATTTTTTTATTTGACAGTCTAAAGTAAAAGAGGTCAGTGCCCCTGACTAGCTAGTCAGGAATTGCATGTTTTAAAAATTCTTTCGGCACAGTGGTTGAAAATTGCTGCCCTAGAGGAAATCTTAGGTGCAGGTCTTAATTTCTTTGCGGCCTTCGCCTTAGGAGCCATCCCTGCGTTCATAGGGGTCCTGCTGGGACACTGGAAATGAGGGGAGGTGAGAACCTTGGCACTGCCAGTCCCTAGGGACACTGTTAGGCTCCAGTGAGGAGGCAGGAACCCCACTCCCCAAAGCATCCAACTGAGTCTTTTTATCTTCTGTTTTTTTCTGATAGTGTTTCCCATCTCTTCAGTACTCCGGGGCTGGAGTAGAGCTGACATTATACGGGCACTTGTCCATTCAGTGCTCACAGTAGTATTGTACCATGCTGTGGTTGTGATCAGCTGCCTTACAGACATGGCATTGAGGCTCAAAGAGCCCTGGTTAGCAGGGAGGCTGAGTTGGGAACCCAGGTCTTCTGACTTCGCTGTTCATATTCTTTTTCCCTGTGGTGATTCTTGGGATTTGCAGAGCATTTTCATGTTACTTCAGCTCCAGACACACCAGGAGGCAGGGTAGAGATCGTTTTAAAGAAGAGAAGCCAAATCTTATACTGTGTCACAAGTTGCATCAGTAGTGAACCAGGGACCAGCGTCCAGGAGCCCAGATGGAGAGGTGACATTGTCTAGACTGGCCCAGGAAGAGGAGAGCGTAGTTCCTGGTGGCCGCAGGGACCCCAGGCATAATGGCCACCTCCTGTGTTGCAGGGTCCAGTGTCCATCAAAGTTCAAGTGCCCAACATGCAGGATAAGACGGAATGGAAACTGAATGGACAGGTGCTGGTCTTCACCCTCCCACTCACAGACCAGGTATGAGTTGCTACAGGGGAACCAAGGGGTCAGAGGGCAGCTTCTTTTTTTCTTTGTTTTTAAATGTATTTATTTTTAGAGAGAGGGGAAGGGAGGGAGAAGGAGAGAAACATGGATGTGTGAGATACATCGATCTGGTTACCTCTCACACACCCCCAAACTGAGGACCCAACCCGCAACCCAGGCATGTGCCCTGACTGGGAGTTGAACTGGTGACCTTTCAGTTTGCAGGCCAGCGCTCAATCCACTGAGCCATACCAGCCAGGGAGGGGGCAGCTTCTTTAAGCTGACCTTAGCAAGGGGGTGAATGACCTCTCCTTGGTCCTACAGGTCTCTGTTATCAAGGTGAAAATTCATGAAGCCACGGGCATGCCTGCAGGGAAACAGAAGCTGCAGTATGAGGTGAGTCAGGTGTCTGGTCCTGCCTCTTGGGTCCCAACACCTGTGCTGTCCCAGAAGCTGAAACCTCAATGGAACCAAAGGAGTGGGAAGACACCTGCATGTGGCCATCTGAGTACACCCTAGAAGTGATGATGCTGGCTGGGAGTGCTGGGGCAGGTTAGCTCGACAGAGTGAGGCTCTGGAAGAGTCATAGTAGAGTATTGTGTGGGGTCCAAAACACCCTCTGCCTCAATGACTGGGGTGGACTCTGTGGACAAGTATTGGGCGCACTCCGGTGGGTTTCTGGTCTAGTGGCAGAGCCATCCCAGCCAATGTGGTCTCAAGTGTGGCCTGGCTTCGTGCATGGACATGGAGGTGATAGTCCAGCTCACCCTGGTGCCCACCAAGTCTCACAGGGCCACTATGTTCTCCCACTTTGGACTTTGACAAATTCCCACTCTGGGCCTCAGCTTTCTGCTCTGTAAATGAAGCTGTTGGACTAGTTGATCTCTAAAGGTCTTCTGATTTAAAATTCTGTGGGACTGGTCAGGGCCAGCTTCTTGGAGCATTGACAAAAGGGAAGAGCATGGCCAGGAAGGAAGGAAAAGCAAAGCATTCTGGGAGGAGCCAGAGACCTGTGCCTGTACTGCTCTGCCCTCCCCTCTTCCCCCACCCCTCACCCCCAGCCTTCCTTCGGGCCTTTGTTCACTAACTTCAGAGTGAGTGGACATTGGGAGTGAGTCTGCACGGTATGCTCAAGGCCAGATCACCGCGTGCTAAGACACAGTCTGTTTTCCAGGGCATTTTCATCAAGGATTCCAACTCACTGGCTTACTACAACATGGCCAATGGTGCCATCATCCATCTGGCTCTCAAGGAGAGAGGCGGGAGGAAGAAGTAGAAGAGAGAAACCTGCTGTCAGGTCCCAGCCACTGCCGTCTTGCCTCTCCTGTCCCCCACCCCCCTGTCCTAGACCCAGGACACCCTGCCTTGTACATTTGTTTCCCTCTTACTTAGTTTGGAAACTCAAATTGTCCTGCAGTTTCCTCTCCCTACCCCCTTCCCACATTAGTTAGGAGAGGGCCAGTACTCTCCTCCCCAGTGGTGTCTGGATTCCTTTACGTTCGAGTCTTGATTTGAAGGGATTCTTTTCTACCAGCAGCTCGTTAGGAAGTGTGAACCCGGGGATGTTCTGTGGGATAGAATCATAGTGCTGATTGGCACTTGCCTGATAGAATATGCTTGTTGTCGTCATTAATAATTTTGTATCTTGCCACAGGCTGTCTAATAAACCTGTTGGACACTTCTTGTGAAGTCAATGTCATAATAAGACTTATCTCTTGGCCACCTGTACCCTGTCTACACTCGAGGCAGGGGGAGCATGGCATGGGGCTTTGGGGCTCTTCTGCTCTGAGGAATGCTGGGCTTTTAACTGACTTATTGACACCATCAAGTCTTCATGAATCTTTCTTGAAAAGATACACATTTATTGTCCTTTTAAAACTTTTGGACTCTCTAAAGGCATAGCCTTGTATATTTAATGGACTAATACAGATGTCTTCAACATGCCCAGTGAGCACCAGGACCACAGAAGAAGGGTGGGTGAGATGCAGTTCCTGGGTCACTGGGCAGCAATGAGACACGTGCAGATGAGACTCAAGGGTGGCAGTTTCCTACAGGCCTAAAATCAGCCATCGCCATATTGGCTCATTGACCTTGGGCAGCAGGCTTACCCTGAGTGAGCACAGGGACATGATGAGTTATTTGGGTTTTTAAAAAAATTATTTTTAGCCCTGACCAGCGTGGCTCAGTTGGTTGAACGTCATCGTGCAAATCAAAAGGTTGCTGGTTTGATTCCCAGTCAGGGCACATGCTTGGGTTGCAGGTTCATGTCCTGGTCAGGGCGAGTACAGGAGGCAATCGATTGACATTTCTCACCCTCTCTCTCTCCCTCCCTTCCCCTCTCTCTAAAAATAAATAAGTTTTAAAAATGTATTTATTTTAAAAATACATAATTGTGCTGAGGTCATGAACTATTGTAAGGACTATAAAGTTGAACCAGTTCACTTCTAACTGTCTTAAGCACTTCATCATTGTTTATCAATTTTAATTCATGTAATCCTGATGTGAGTATTCCTGTTGTTTGCTTGTTTTTGTAAAACAGCACCTACTAATTAGCTCCCAGTCTGTAAGAAGTGCAGACATGGCGTGACTGGGTTCTCTGCTTTGGGTCTCACAAGGCTAAGATCAAGGTATTGGCTGGGCTGCGTTCCCTCTGGAGGCTGTGTGGAAGAATGTGCTGCAAGCTCATTTTTGTTCTGGCCGAATTCAGGTCCTTTTGGTTGTAGGACCAAGGCCCCCGTTTCTCTGCTGTGTCAGCTGGGGTGACTCCCAGCTCTGAGGCTACCTGCATTTCCTGGGACTTGGCCCTCTACATCTTCATAGTCAACGGCATGTTGAATCTTTCTCGTGTTCTGAATCTCTCTGACTACTGAGTATTCCTGTTTTTAACCCTTGAGTAAACTGAGGCATGTCGTATACCCACAGTCACACAAGGAGATGAAAAGAGAATGTGTGCAAAACACTTGTCTCAGTCTTTGGCTCCGAGGAAGGGCCATACACAGGCTGATGTTTTGGAATCGTGCTATTGCAGGAGAGGTATGTGCTGCTGCTATAAGGTGCTCCAAGGGAGGCAGGTGAAAGCCTGTCGATAACTGTTGCCTGGTTTTAAATCTGAAGCTGATTTTATTTTGAATGTCTCGAGTGTGTTTTTCCTTAGAGCTCCCAATGCCTTTTCTTTGCAGTCTCTCCATTTAATCCTCCTAGCTGCCCCACAAGGTCATCTCCAGGGCTTGGGGCTGAGGCCATTCCCAAGATCATAGAAGCAGTGTTTTAGTCACTACCCTACCGTACCCCACCCCCTACCAAGCACAGAGCTCCCAACTCCAGACCTAAGGAAGTGCAGGTGGCCCTTCTACAGTGCCAGTTCTATGGCTCCGTTACAAACTGCTGGACCAAGTTTTTTCCTTGATCTGTGGGATGTTATTCCTCACCCTTTTTGACATTTGCCTCCTGTTTGGTTGCTGGAAGTTTTCTCCAGGGACCCAGGCTGAAATTTGGCTTTCTGAAGTGATCTCTGTGGTTTGGGTGCTTAAAATCAGTCCACTACCAGTTGCTTTTCCATGGCTGGCCAGCAGCACAAATTGCCATGAACACCACCTGGGTCTCAATCCAAGAGGGAAGGTATCAGGAATCCTGGGGGCATCCGGTGATCCAAGCTCTTCTTTCTTCCTGGGATTGGATTTGGCGATGGATAGGGCACTCTCCTGCATTGACTGACAGATCCCACAGGCCCTCCTCCGTGACTGAGGTTGTGACCAGAGGTCAGGAATGCTGCTGGGTGGGAACATGAGTGAATGGAACCTTTGAGCCGCCCTCGGGGGCCCAAGCCCAGTTTCCCGGAGCTCCTGAATGAACATCTGTCCTGGCTCAGCTGCAGAAGACCCATTGACCACAGGCAGCCTTGTGACCGTCCAAGGCCATAGACCCAGCACTCTGCATTTCTTATAAAGGGCCTGTAGCATGCAGCCAGCTCCTTCCTTGCATGGCTTTTCTGATTCTCATCACCATCCTCTGAGGATTATCTGCCCAATTGTTTAGATGAGCTGTGGATCCAAGGTCATGGAGCCAGTGAGGGCTCTGGAAGGCCAAAGCAGCTTTTCCATTCCTGGTGACCACACTGTCCCCACTGCTTCATCAGACTAGACTGTGAATTGGAGGCACATGTTCCTGGTGTGGCACTGCTGGGAAAATGGCACAACTTGATGCTCTCATGGTCACCATAATTTTAAAGACTCGCTTGAAGAGGGCTCCAGGAGTAGGAGGCATTAAGGAATTTTACTTTAGATCCCGCTGCTTGAAATGAGCACTTGTCATGTAGTCCAGAGGAAGCCACTAATGATTACACCCATTTCACCTTTTAAAATTATAGTATTGCATTAGAGAATAAATAGAAGGGTATATCAAGTTATGTTAGGATATATACTTCAATGGAATCATGTACTGTAATTCTAGCAATCTTTATATGTAATCATTTATCCCTATAATACAAAAATTAAAAAAGTACAATATAGCTTACATTTAAGAGTACACATGACTAGCCCTGACTGGTGTGGCTCAGTTCGTTGGTCATCGTCCCGCAAAGCAAAAGGTCGCTGGTTTGATTCCCAGTCAGGGCATATGCCTAGATTGTGGGTTCAATCTCTACCCCTGGTGGGTATGAGAGGCAGCCGATCGATATTTCTCTTACTCTCACTAATAAGTAAATAAGTATTTTAAAAAAGAGTACATATACTAGTCTACAAGAGTTTTTTAAAGTTTGCTTTTTAAAAATAAAAGTAAAATGTAAGATCTGGAGGTTAAGATTATTAACTCTATCTAATTCGGGGATTTGCTCTTAACTATTCTACATTGTTATATTTTAAAAGTGAGTAATTCTAGGTACCCCTGAGCCATACAATTCCTGAAGCCAGACAAGATAAATTTACTATTCCTTGTTGTATCATTAAAGAAGGTGGTGGTGTTCTAAGCTGAATTCAGTTAAGCCAGTCAGTGTTCCCTAGCCCGGAGCTGCTGTGATGAGATTAGGGATAGACGTGTGTTGTATGAACAGATAGTATGTAGAGGAATGCAGTCTCCTCACCGTTGAGCAGAAGCTATCAGAAGAGTCATTCTTTGTGTGGATGTGTGGAGGAAGGATGTGAGCTTGGAGCTGCTGCCATGGGGGTGCCCTAGCTTGAGGGTGAAGCAACCACAGGAAGAAAAAGGAGAAAAAAGGAAATGGAAGCTGATAGCCCTGGTGACAACCTCTGGATCAAACTGCTCCTGAAGCTTATCTACCTTTGAATTTTTTAAAGGTATGGCACCCACTAAATGCAGTTTTGGGTTAAGCTTATTTTACCTGGGTTCTCTGCTACTTGGACCAAAAGATTGTTATCCTCTGTGTAGGGATAAAGAAGCTTTAGAGTTTGCCTACTCATCATAGGCTTTTGGGCACCAGGAATACCTTCTGAACCACTGGTGTTATTACAAATAAAGACTATGTCATCTGGATAGCTGACAGATTTCCTGAGCAGATGTAAGCTCTCTATGCCAAGAGGAGACTACATGGGAGCCTATGTGAGCACCTCAGGCTAAACTTGCAGGAATAACCCTAGTAGAACGAGACCCCAGGTTATCAATATATTCCTGTAGCCCTGGTCAAGCATCTCGTCCTCAAAAGAACTACAGCAGTCAGTCAATCAGAATGTTTCATAGCATTGCCAAAAGCCTCTCATGCAGGCCATTCCTTGGAACCATTCATTCATTCACTCCTGCTTTCTCACTACATTGTAACCACACCATCAGAGCCTGCTTCTCTTTCAAAGGCTTTGCCCTTGGTGCCCTACTTCTTCACACTGTTTTCCCAGGCCCTCACAGTGAGGCTTCCTCATTTCCACCTCCCCCAAAGCCCCATCTTGCCCCCAGCATTCTCTATACCTTACCCTGTCTTATTTTCCTTTTTATACTACCTGATAGATGTTCTATGCTTGTTCATGTTCTCCCTCCTCCCCTGGAATATAAACTATTGAGCCAGGACTTCATCTCTTTTGTTCACTAGAGTAATATCAAATAAGTTAAAGAGCTCTGGAGTTTGAAGTAAAGAAACCTAACGTTTATATTGAGTGTCTACTATGTGCTGGAGTCTTCAGAGACATAGCTCACTAACTTCAAGTAATTATTGACATTCCTAGTTTTCAGAAGAGGAAATAGGTTCTGAGAAGTTAAACAATTTTGCACAAGAACATCCAGTTCTTGAAGGGACACAGCCATGAAACAGACTCCCAAGCCATGTGCCATTGGTTAATTAGGTAAACTTCCCTGCTGCAGCCACAGGCTGTGGTGGGAGACACACAAGACAATAATGAATTTGCACATGCTTTGCAAACTACAAATGCCACCACTCCTGGGTTCCATTTACTGGGTATCTCCATGTGCCAGATGCTTAGCGCATATTATCACCCTGAAGTCTCAGAACAACTCTTCCAAGGAGGTATTTTTCCAGTCTTTCTGTTTTGCAGATGAGGAAATGGGCTCAAAGAGAAGAGATTTGCTCAAGGTCACAGAGTGACAGAGCAGAGATTTGAATTCTGGGTGATTATATGCAAGAAAATTAGAAGCTGGGGCATAAAGGCCTTTATCTGAGAAACATCTATCCAGTCTCCCAAACATGGACACATTGGTCCTTCTAACCTGCCCTCCATCCCCACCTCAAATACCTCTGGGGTGAACATCATTGTGCATGTGCCTTTACAGAACTGACAGTGTTTGGGATATGATCCTAGGACCAGAATTATGAAGTCAAAAGGTTGTAGATACTTTGCCAGGCTTGGGACTTAATATCTGCTCGAGGTGTATCTGGGCCCTCTCTCCCTTCCCTGGGATAGGCCCACATCCCAATGTGAGGCCCACTCTGCCCCTCTCAGGAGCTGGGGCTGAGGCCACCACTCTGGAGCCACTGGAGGAAAGGAAAATTCTCCCAGACTGAGAATTTAAGACCGAAATAATCTGTGCCCACCCCCATGTCTGCAATTACCCTGTTTATGGAAAACCAGAAGCCTATGGAATGTGAAGACTGCAGAGCAAAGTCTTCAAGAATGTCTGGGCCACATGGCATCAAGGAGATAAATGGCAAAATCACTGAAGTCTTAAGGACCTGCCCCAGCTTAGGGCTTGCTTTGAGCCCCTTAGCCACCTGCCTGACCCAGGCCCTGCAGCTCAGGTCCGGCTCTCTCAGTCCCTTCCTGTCTCTGAGCCTGTCTCCTGTAAGGTCTACAGCAGAGTGTCAGGTGACAACATGGTACTGGATTTAAGCAAGGAGCTGTTATGGCTCCAAGTGTTGACAGTCTCTGGGGTCAGAAGTAGGCTGCTGGGAGCTAAGTCTATGTAAGATGCGATTGGCTCCTGCCTCTCAATATAAGCTGTTGGGAAGAGCCAGGTTCTGCTGCAAGCTAGTTCTAGGACCCTAGGCAGCTGACTTCACTTCCCTGCACCTCAGTTTTCTTAACTGTAAAATGGGACCTACCTTGTTGCTAAAAGATTACAAGTGGTGGGACGAGTTTGGAAAACAGTTTGCCAGTTTCTCAAAAGGTTTAATCCAAGTGACCGTGTGAGCCAGAAATTTCCACTCCTAGGTATTTAGACAAGAGAAACAAAAATATTTTCCCACAAAAGTTTATACCTCAGTGTTCATAGCAGCATTATTCAAAATAGCCCCAAAGTGGAAACAACCGAAATGACCATCACTGACAAATGGATAAACAAAATGTGGTCTATTCATGTGTGGAATATTATTCAGCCATGAAAAGGAATGAAGTAGTGGTATATGCTAGAACCTGAATGAACCTTGAAAACACTATGCTAAGTGAAATAAGCCAAACACAGAAAGGACATATATTATATAGTTCCATTTATATGAGATGTCCAGAAAAGGCAAATCTATAGAGGCAGAAAGCAGATTAAGTGATTGCCAGGGACAAGGGAGGAAGGTTGGAGAGTGACAGGTAAGGGGTAGGAATTTCTTCTTGGAGTGATGAAAATGTTTTAAAATTAGGTTATGGTGATGGTTGTACAACTATATAAATAGGCTTAAAACCAAGTGATATCCCTGGCTGGTGTGGCTCAGTGGATTGAGTGCTGGTCTGTGAACCAAAGGGTCGTGGTGGGTTCAATTCCCAGTCAAGGCACATGTCTGGGTTGTGGGCCAGGTTCCCCACTAGGAAGTGCGCAAGAGGCATCCACACATTGATGTTTCTTTCTCTCTCTTTCTCCCACCCTTCCCCTCTGTCTAAAAATAAATAATTATACACTTTAAATGGATGATTTTTACGATATTTGATTATATCTCAAAGCTGTTGGGGGGAAAAGATTACAAGGGAAGATAGGTAGAATTTAGGGCAGTGCATGGTTCAATAAACGTTAGTTATCATTCTTATTAATTAGATCTCCCACAAGCTAACTTAAAGCCCCAGAAGCAGGTAGCAAGGGGAAAGGCTGTCGAACTTCCAGCTCCGCCTGGGTCTTTATGCCACTGTGTCCCTGGGCTAGTCCTCAAACCCATCCTGGATCTCCTCAGAGATCCTCATAAATGAATGGATGCAATAATCCTCGCCCATGTTCTTGGGGTCTCGCGAGGAGCCAGGGCTCGGGAGGAATTTGAGGGAACCTCGGCGGAAGCCTTCTGCCTCTGCCTGCGCTGCGTTACAGGTGACAGGCCAGGCTGCAGCCAACCCGGAAAGGCCGGAAGAGTGCCTTCAGGTAAGCGTTAGTGATTGGCAGCCCAAGCGGGGAGGGCTCTGGGTGACGGCTGCCCCGCCTCCTCACGTCGGGCCGGTTGGCGCCATCCTGAGTGGGGGTGGGCGGGCCCCGAGGTCCGCGTCGGCCATTGGGCGTGGGGGGAGAAAGAGCTCTGGAGGACCTAGGGCCCCGCCCCTGGCCTTGAGGCGACCAATGGGTGCGGCGCGTGGGCGGGGCGTCGGCGGCGTCGGTGGCTGGGCGGCTGAGGCAGCTGAGGTGGCCGCTGAGGCGCGGCCGGGATGGCGAAGAGCCCTGGAGAGAATGGGCCGCGCTCGCCCGCGGCCGGAGGGAGCCTGTCAGGGACCCGGGAGAGCCTGTCCCCGGGCCCAGACGCGGGAGCCTCCGACGAGCTCAGTTCTCTCGGCTCCGACTCGGAGGCCAACGGCTTCGCTGAGCGCCGCATCGACAAGTTCGGCTTCATCGTGGGCTCGCAGGGCGCCGAGGGCGCGTGAGTAGCACAGGCACTCGGGGCCGGGGGTCGGGTGGCGGGCGCGGGACCCGCCTTGGGGGGCGGCCCTGGACGCGGACAGAGCGCCCTCAGGACAGACCGACATGTCACCCTCCCAACCAGGAACAACCTACCCGGTCTCTCCGCTACCCCACCCCCACAATCCCCTAGGCAAACCGACCCGCCCCACGCCCGGGAGCCTACTTATGATGGAGGGACAGACAAGAATCCCACCTCCCCCGATCTGCCCCCACCCTCCCGACACACCGCCCCCCCACCCCAGAAACGGCCGACAGTGCTCTCCTCCCAGCTTCAGGACAGACGCTTGTCCCACCGTCACTGCTGCCACCCTGGCCGTAGGGCTAATAGCCTTGACCACCCCCTGACAGGCTCACAGATGGCTGTCCCTTCCCCAGCAGACACAAACTTTCAATACCTGCCCCCCAAGACCTAGACACCTTGTCTCACCACCTCACTCGCCCCTCACCAGGGGAACACCTTAGGCAGGGCTCAAAGAACAGACTCTCCTGCCCTCATCTCACTCCAGAGCAGAAACAAAGACCTCTGGGTGGGTCGACATGGGTCGGTGACAGTACAGACATTTCCACTCTGGGACAGACAGCTCCTTCCACTCATAGAGGGGTCCGAGTGTGCTCCCCTTCCCACTCAGAGTCAGATTTCTTCCTGGCACTGGCAACCCGTGGGCAGAAAACCCCTTTCTGCTAGTGCCCCACATGGTGACAGTGCCTCTCCTCGGGCACAGAGTGTTGGCTGTCTCTGTGTATGCTATGGAAATGGGCCCCGCCTCTTAAAACACAAACGTGGGGGGAGCGGGCAGGGAGACAGCAGGATCCAATCCTCTACCCCGCAGCACCCAGGCACCCAGCTGTCAGGCAGAGAACTGTGAGGCAGTGCACCACCACCTTCCCTCCAAGCTGGGTAAATTGGGCAGCCACACTGTGCCCCACGGAACCCCCAGAGCCCAGAATTCAGAGAGATCCTATGTAGAGGCTAGCGGTCCCCTTGGGGAAGATGGACGCTAGACCCCATTCTTACCCCAGCTGTCCCTGACGTGAGACCAGTGTTCTGCACAGAACGGACAAGCCTCCCCAGGATGTGCCTTCCCTTCAACAGAGATAGCTCCATACAGTCACCTGTGGGAGCCTACAGCACTGGTCAGTGCCATGACCCTACTCCAGGGGGTTCTTCTTCCCCTTCTCTGACCAGTTGTGACTGCCCAAGGCTCCCGAACCCTCTCTTATGACTTATGGAAGTATAACAACCCCACACCACATAAGCAGCTCCATCAAGGCCACTTCCAGGGTTTTCTCCAGTCCAAAAGCTTCATATGCACCAGGCCTCCTTCTCCTTTGTAGAAATGTAGGCCCCTCCCCTAAGGAGAGTTCTGTCCTACCCACTGGAGCTGTCTCTTCTGACCTCTTTCCATTTGCTCACACCAAGCTAAGCCTAATCCAGTCCAGCACTCAGAGAACACCCCATATTCTGATTCCTCATCCTGATTTGGTGCTTTGTCACAGTTTCCTAGGGATTAGTTTGTGAGAACCCAAAAGGGATTTATTTAAGGTATATTTTTGAATTGAGGAATAGTCACCAGGGACCACAGCCCTGGGTGGGATGGGGTCTTGAGAAGCAGGAAGAGAGTTTCCAGTTGTATTTGTGGATTTTTGGCAGGACGAGCTCAGATTTGCTGGTGAATTCTAGGAGATGAGAATTCCTACTGCATGTTTATCAGGCAGTTAACCAGATCTCAGGGTACAGAACAGTGTGATATAGTGGGAAAAAGCCAGGCTTAGGAAGAACTCACACTTGCTGGCCGTGTGACCTTGGGCAAGATCCTGAGTCTGAGCCTTGTTTATTTACTGTAAAGGGCAACATTAACACCTATTCCCAAAATTACTGTGGGGATCAAATGAGATTAGGTATGTGAAGGTACCTAGCACAGTGCCTGGCACAAGTAGTGGCCCAGAAAATGTTCGTTTTCTTTCTTTTCCTTCTAAGGGTCTGAAAATCGAGGAGAAAAATGAGGGCATACCTCTGGTATTTGTGGATAGAGAGAGGCCCTAGTGGGAGCACCTCCCTTTGGCTGTAGTCCCCAAACCGGCCGCCAGACATCTGTCTTCCCCACCCTTCAACCACAAACCCAGACTTTGCAGACACCCTCTGCATCACTGGTGTCTGTAAGCCTGGGGCTGAGGTGGGATCCCAGGTCTCCTCCTTTCTCCCTGCCTTACTTTCTTGACCCCGTTGGTCAAACTAAAATCTTGGGTATCTGAAAGCTTTGATATTCCCTGCTTTGTTTATATTGTGGTTTCAAAAAAGCCAAAAGTAAGTCCCTACCCACAGCCATAAGAGGGGAAGTTATGGGAAGTTTCAGGGTGACCGCCCTGAAACCAGTCTCGTGGTTGAGGGCTAGGAGTCCATGTGCTATCCCAGAGAAGTGAAACATTAGCACTGATGGCTGCAGTGGAGATGGTGGGAACTCTGGCTCCAGATTAAAGGTCCATTTCAGCCATCCTGGACCAAAGGTTGTCTCAAGTGGGTAAGTTTTGGCTATTGCCAGGGGCTAGGGGGATGGGGAAGAAAGCAGGTCAGAGGCTACCCTGCTTGGGTGACTGTTAGGTAACTGGCATGAGTAGATGTTAAAATCATAGACTGATTGAGCTGGATAGGATCTTAAGATTGATCAGTTTAGCCCTTACTTATACAGATGAGGAAAATGAGGCCCAGAGAGAATAATAACTTGCTTAAGGTCACACAGCATATTAGCAGCAGAACCAGGACTTGAGCTAGAAGTTTCTTACTCCCAGGTCAGGACAGTTTTCACTGCCTTCACCATCCCTTAATATGGCCTCTGGTCCTAGCAGAAAATTAGATGCCGGACAGGTAGAACATAGGGTTCCTAAGCAGGAACCTGACTGCCCTCACATTCCCTGGCTCAGCTCAGCACTTTTGACTCCCTCAGCAGTATAGGAGGCTAACAGCAATGGCCCAGCAAGAGTAAGAGTGTGTTGTCATTACCAGTTCATTAGACTGATCAGCTTTAGGCCTGGCACTAGATGTATTCACCTTTTCTCCTCAGACCTGCAGCAAAGTAAATGCTCAGTTAATATTTATTTATTGAATGACATTTACTGATAGACATTTCAAGTCAGAAAGCTAAAAGTGACCTTAGAGATGGCCATCATCATACAGATTGGTAAACTCAGGCCTGAGAGAAGTGATTAGCCTTATCTCTTCAGTCTGTTAGGAGCAACATCAGGAATTGAACCCAGAACTCCTGATTCCTAGCCCTAGGCCTTTCTACTTCACCTTGTCTGTCATTTGAACCTACTCTGCAGGGAAACCTTGGTGGAACTACCTGCTCTCAAGCAGTAGCAAATGGGGAAAGGCAAGAAAGCAGCCAGCCAGCAAAGGGCCCTGTGGGTGGCATGGACACAGACAGGAGCTGGCAGCCTTAATTCTTTTGGCTTGGCTAGGAACTGAGATGGTTGTTGAAGCCCAGAAAGAACCAGAGGGGGGGAAAGTGTCCTCAGTAGGGAAGAGTGGGAGGAGTAATGTTACCATTTCTATAACTTTGGGGGGAGAAAGAACAGACCTTTGGGGGGGGTGGGCAGGGGGCTTTTTGCATCATAAGGGAGGGAAAGAAAGATACAGATACCAGATCTGGCCTGAGAGAGGTGGGTCCCTGATCTCCCTCTCCTTTTCCCATGTGATTGCCAGGGCTGGCCTCCTGAGGCTGGAGCTTCCCACCCAGCTTCCATCTGCTTAGTGCAGCAGGCCAGATGAGGTGAGGAGCTATGCTCTCTGGGATCCCAGGGGTGTTGGCTTCCTGTTAGGGGAGAGAGGGATCTGAATTGGGCCCAGGGAGAAACATCTGGAACAGCAATATTGTCTTCTGCTGATTCAGTTGTCCTTTCCCCTGGGCCATCCACTACTTCTAGCCAACTATGGAAGCCCTATGACTTTGTAAATCATAGAATTGTCTTAATTGGCATCCTTGTAGTTTGCTCTGTGCCAATTTTTGTTGGGGTATGGCCAGGGCCCTCCTGGCAGGCCAGAGCCTGCCTCCCTGCCTTTGCATTACCTTCTCCAGTTTATAAGCTCAGAGCATCCTATTTTCTTGAACTATTACAGTTCCCAGGAGTGCATGGAGCTGGCAGTAGAATGGTCCCTGGGTGGCCCATCTGGAAGGAGGCAGCTGCACATGTGGGGCCCTGTTCTGTGACTCTAGACCACAGGCCCTCCATTTTCTCTCCTCCTTCACTTCCTTCAGCTTCAAAGGAAAATCCGGTTTGGTGGCCCTGTGAGTGTTCTAGAGCCTCAGACAAGACTTGACTTGGTGAAGGAGGGGGCCAGTGCATCAGCTGCTTGCCCTGGGAAGGTGCCGGTGTGTCCGCCTGTTAGGAAATCCTAAGCTGTGGGAAAGAGATAAGGTGGTGAGGCCTGCTTGATGTTTTGTCCTTCTAGCATCTGTGTCTGAAACAGAACCTCTGAGGGCCAGGGAGGCCTGGCTGTGGTCCAGCCACCCAGTCTGTTTGCACTGAGGTGGGGGAAAAAGGTGCTCTGTGCTCCTTCCTCATACAAGCTCAGAGTCCGGTTGTCTGTGTGACCTTGGACATGTTGCTTCACTCCTCTGAGCCTGTTTCTCACTGAAATGGTTATGATAATACTGATTTTGCAGGGTTTTTATGAAGCTTAAATGAGTTGATGTTTGAAAAGAGCCTGGCTCATAGTAGGTGTCCAATGAATGTTCTTACCCCTCTTAAAGACTGGAGTAGCTAGTGGTCTTGTCTTTTCATTTTCTACTTTCCATCCCTGGTTCTGATGAGGAGTGTCAGTGAGGTCCATCCTCTGGGTAGAAGTCAACCCTAACCAATGGTGAACCCTTACTTTCTTCCAAAAGGCATGGTTATCCCCCTTTCGGTAGATGAGCATTCTAAAGATTGGAGAAGAAAGTACCTGAAGTTTGCCAGCTAGTAAATGGCAGAACTGGGACTAGAACCTGTTTCTCAAAGCTGAATCCAGTGACTAAGCTTTGCTAAGGTGGCAGCAGGCAGGGTGCCAGGTGCTTGCCAGTCTGTGAGGCCCCCATACCCAGAGCAGGAGTTAGCAGGAGCCTGGCTACCTCCCCATTCCACTGTGAAGGGCAAGGCATGTCTCAATACAGTGAAAGTCCATGGGAAGCTAAGTCAAAGAAGGCCTGGCAAAAAAAAGATCCTTGGGGAGGCCTTGGAAGCATGTCTAGGTTAAGCTTGGTCTAGCCCTCCTATAGCCAGAGTCCATACTACATTGCCGTGGATCCCAAACTACTGTATAATGGCCATCTGACTTTGATATCCAGTCTGTACCTTTTTGAAGAAGTCTTTTTGTGTACATAAGGGAGGGATTATGCTTTGTGTACGTGTGAGGAACCCAAGGCCTGAAGAAACCTCATAGTTTTAGATAACAGTGGAGCCAGACTAGGGAAAGATTCCAGATCTTCTGACTTAGCCCATTGCCACTCTAGCTATATGGCACTGCCTGTCCTCTTCCTCATTTCAAGCCAATTTAGCCTCTAGGCCAGAGTGCATTACCCACCAGAGTAGAACCCTGCCATCATCCACCCATTGCCAGTGTCCTAGCTGATCACTTTCTTTATCCTGCAGCCATCACACCTAAGGGGGAGGAGGCCTCCTTTAGCTGATTTGTCTGCCTCTGGCAAATCTGCTATTTTGAGCCCAAGGACCCTCCCTGGGAGAAAACTGTCCTGGCTGCTCCACTGGCAAACCAACACTCCTGCTGCTTTACCTGCTTAGAAGCCCCCTACCCAGGATTTCAGGGCAGCTGCCAGATTAAGTTTCTTATTTCATCTTTCTCTTTCCCTTCTTTGTCTCACCCCATTGTGCTCCATTCTATGCCTTGTCCACTCCTCAGAGGCTGTCACAGTTTAGCTCTTCACTATTCTTTAGGTAGGGAAATAGACTACAGACTCAGGAGTCTGGGAGAGAAAGCCAAGGTTACTTTTGCTAGTTTATCCATCTTAGCAGTGGGCTTATTTATAAAACATTTATTGAGCGCCTACTCTGTCAGCCCCTGTGATTAGAACAAGGGGTACAGAACTGAATAAGACATCTATCTGTGTCTTTCTTGTTGCCCTCAAGGGGTTCACAGACTTGTTGGAAAGTGAACTACACACAAATCATTATAATGTTGAGCAATGAAGGCTATAATTGAGGTGTGTGGTTGCTTTGGGAATTTAGAAGAAGAAGCAGCCAACTCCACATATAGGAGCCAAGAAAAAAGGCCTGGTATTTGATCCAGGCCTCAGAAGGAGCAAGGGAGGATATTCTACTGGATAGGTGGGAACCATGTACAAAGTGCCCTCCGAAGCCAGCTGTTTGAGAAATGTGGTCTGCAGAGGTGACAAGAAGAACAGGAAGCAGGAGGATCATGTAAAGCAAGGGGAGGCTAGGAAAGTAGGTTGGGCAGACCATACCTAGCCTTGAATGTCAGACTGAGGCCTTCTGTGTTTCATTACGGTCCGTCTGGTGCTGGTGTGGAAGATGGCAGTGAGACTAGTTGGGAGAGTTTGGAACAGCCCAAAAGAGCTATGGAGAAGGCTAGAAGAGGTCTGGAGCTATGAGGATGAAGAGACCAGCAAATCAGTAGGACTTGGTGCCTGACTGCTTATGTGGACTGATAGGGAGGTGGGAAAGCTTGGGATGACAGGCTGAAGTGGCCCTGGACTCTCACAGAACCCATCCTGGGGCCATCTGGTCTCAGGGAGGGAAGGGCAACTGTGACCTTCCTCTGTAGTGGACAGCAGGCTGCTGTTGACTCTGCTTTGTCACAGCCTGGGGCTCCCCAAGGTGCCTGGCATAGCTGGCATGCCCAGGGCACATCAAGGCATTCTTTGTCTTTCTCTAGTAGGAGAGTGGGTTAGCTGGCCTGGTTGGGAGGGGGTGGGGTGAATGGTACTGCGCTTTGTGATCTCTGCCCAGTAAGCATATTGGATGGTAAGGAAGGCTTCAAGGAGAAAGGAGTAAGGTCTGAGGGCATGGAAAATCTACCTTAGGGCAGTGTGCAGCTAGGGAGGGTAGATTTGGGATTTGGGCACAGCATTAGCTGATTAAGGGCAGGCAGATGATAGCTGAGGGCTGGCTTGACCTCACCTTGAGTCATTACTGTGTTCCTGCAGCTGTTGTCTCAGTTGGGATGTCTCAGCTGGGATGGGTAGAAGCAAGTCCAGTGCCTTGGAAGAGGCTAACACTTTAGCACCTAGGAGCCCAACCAGCCATTTCTGAGTTGAGAGATTCTGGCTGGAAATATGGATCTAGGCTAATAATAGCGGGAAAGGGCTCTGCTAGCTCCATCACTGACCTTTGTGGTGTATAACTTAGGCACGCCCCCTCGCCTGACCATGGTGCTAATGCTCCCTGTTTTATATTCAGCACTTAACTATATGTGCAATCATGTGTTTGGCTCAGGGGATACAGACCTGGTCCTACCCTCCCAGAATTTACAGCCTAGCAGGGATATCAGACATTCAACAAGTAGTTAAAGGCATGGCCTGTGTATAAAAGGATTGTGAGGATTAAATGAGAAAACTGGATTAGGAGCAAATGTAAACAGAAGCTGAACAGGGGTCAGGAGACCTGAGTCCAGGGCCTCTTTGGGCCCCTTACTTGCTGTGTGACTTGGAGAAAATTGCTTAATCTTTGCAAGTTTCAGTTTCCCCTAGATATAAACTAAGGCAGTTTTAATGGGATGGCATTGAAGAGTTTGTCTGAAGGATGTTAGAAGCCTGACTCTGAAGGCGCTGGTCTTTTCTTTCCTTGGCCTGTGAAGACAAAGCAGAAATGAGAACAGAGGTAGGTCTCCTGAAAAATTCACCCAAAGCATGTAGCCATAGGGCTGCCTGGGGCCTATGCCCTCCTGCGTAATGGCAGTCACTTGTGGAAGGAGTCAGAGTTTGCTTCGTAATTACCACCACACTCCTGTGTTTTTTGTAGACTTTCATCCAGGCCGTCCTGTCCTGCCTCCGAGTGACCCCTTCCACCCTCCCAGCATAGTCAGTTGGTAACGCCATTTCACATAAGACCCTGCATGGTGGACCAGGCTTCACTGATACCACCTCATTTAATTCAGTGAGATGTACTTATCACTATAATCCCCATTTTGCAAGGGCAGACATCAAACTGCAGAAAGGTAAAATGAGTTGCCAAGCATCACACAGTTTATGGCTCTAAATCCACTAAGCTTCAAGCTCCCTGGGAGGAGGGCTTGTGTACACCCAGCCTGGTGGACAGCCCTCAGTTCTGGAGGTGAGTGACAGGGCAGGATCATAGCAGAGCCTGGATTCACCTCGTAGAGCTGTGTCCTCTGCTCACCCTGGACCTTGGATAGTTACTGACTGGCTGAAAACCTGAGTTTCTTCATCTGCAAAAGGGGAGTGATAATTAGAGGACCTCTCTCATGGGCTTATTGTCAGGACTAAATGAAATAGTGTAAGTTAAGTGTTGAGCACCATGTCTGGTTCATAGCAAGTGCCTGGCAAGTGTTATAACAGACATTCAGTTATGTTAATTGAATATTAGAATTATAATGTTGTAAAAGGCCATCATCATGCACATCTGTGCTCAGCCCTAAGCTGGACTTCAAGGAATATCCAGAGCTGGTGCCAGGTCAGAGAGGGAGTGCCCTTTATCAAGCACTGTCTGTACTTTACTCACCTGATCTTAAGGTAGAGGGCAGTATTCCCATCTCCCTGGGGGGCAGTATTCCCATCTCCCTGAGGAGAAAACTGAAACTTGGAGTGCCCAAGGTCACGAAACTAATGAATCTGTCAACAAGGAACTAGCCAGGTACCAGGTTCTGTTCTAGGCCCAGGACGCACCGCAGAGAATGAAGACAGGCAGAGCCCTTGTTCTCCAGGGACCACTTTGTGGAATGCTGCCTCAGCGGAGTAGACAGTCAGGTGGAGAAACCTTACCTGCTCTACTGGACTGCTCACATTCTTCAAACAAGCTGGGCCCTTTTCTATTAACCTGTGCTTGCTCATGCTGGGTCTTCCACTTGGTGTGCCTTTTCCCCTTTCTCAACCTGGCCACTTTCTGTTACTCTTCAAGGACCATCTCAAAAGTCAGCTCTCCTTTAAAGCTTTCCCTGAATACCCCTGCTTCTTCTCCCCTGGGGGATTCTTGCAGTCTCCTAGCACCTTCTACATGCTTCTGCAATAGCACTTCTATGTGTGCTACTTATTTATTCACCCATCTGTCTCCTCTGCCAGATTGACCTCCTCAAGGGCAGGGAATGTATTTTTTCATTTTTGTAGACTCAGGGCCTGGAACAGAGCCTCTAGAGAAATGTGTATGGAATATAATGAGGTGCTGATCGTGTTCTGTCTCTAGAGTAGTTAAAAAAGACTTTGTAGAGATGAGAGGAAGTTTTAAATGAGGCCTCGGAAGATTAGTGGTACTAAATAATGGTGGGGTTAAGGGAGGGCAACTCAGAGAGTGGGCTACCTAGAGTTAAGACTGGGGAGAAAAAGGGATGTTTAGAGGGAATAGGAGTAGCCTGAGATTTCTGTTGGACAAGGAAGGCAGTAGGGGGCCTTGAAGGAGTCCGGCAGAAGAGAGACCTTATGTAAGGAGTGAGTCAAGACTAATTTGGTAAGATATATCAATAAGATCTAGCAGTTTGGTAAGAATGCGTAAGGGGGCCTAACATGAGTCAGGATGGCTGTGGGTGCCCACAGTGAGATTGTGATCTGAGGACCCAGTTGCCAGATGAATTTTAAGCATTACTTTTACTTGTATGGGGTGGGGGGGGGGGGCTTGGGGAAGGGATGTTTTTGGTTGCAATAGTCTTTATACCTTTCTACAGTTGTCAATGGGAGTTGCCTTTGGGGTTTGTTTTGGTCAGTCCCTTTCCCTAGCTGAGTGGAGGGGGAGGGGGCGGAATCCCTGCTTTTTGGAGCCTGCAAGGCTGGTGTGGTGCCTAAAGGAATCATTTCTTCCATCTGCATTTCAAGGGTGGGGTTGGGGAGGTTGAAGCTGAGCAGAGTAGAGAGCTGGGCAGAGGCCCAGGGCACTGAGGCCAGTGAAGGGTGGAGAGAACCTGTTTACCATTGTGCACTGACCCAGGGCTGGAAGGAGCAAAGCCAAGGAATTCCGTATGGGAAAGGGAGGCAGGCCTAGAACTAGCTTGCTTTGGGAGTTGGGGGGAGTGAAGCAAGTCAGACTCTCTCTCACCCAGAAAGGGAGCCTGGATACTGCCCTACTTCCAAGCTAGGGGCTACTAGGCCCCAGGAGGGTGCACCAGGCTGCTGCTGACCAAATCTTCTGAAATTTCTACACTCACAGGGTAGCCTTGGGCAGGTAGATCACTTATCATCTGGCCTACAAGCTTCCCTGGCTGTCTGGGGAGGGGGTAGACTCACTGGGTGCTCTCAACAGGCTTCCCAGCCCTGACCATTGGCTGTTTGCACACCACCAACACACCCTCTCTTGCATTCCAGTTTCCTATCATCAGTTATTATGGTACTGGCATAAAAACTTCAGTCACTACTACCTCTTAGGTTAATGAACTCCAGAAGTTGTTGCCCATTGTGCAAAGTAGTTCAGCTTTTTGTTTATTCTCACTTCTTTTTTCAGCTCTGGGTGGGAGAGGGGAGCTCCCCCACCCTGTTGTCCCTGGATCTGGGATTGGCCACGTTCTCTCTCAATTTTCCACATATTCATATTGCTCACCACTGCCCTTCTCAGCACAGAGGGAAGTGGTTCTCCACTGGGTGGTGAAGAAGAGGGAAGGGAATGTGACAGGCATTGAGGCGGTGTTACATGTGGGGCACTTTCTCTTTATTGTGTAGTTTAGTGCTCAAGCAGCAGCTTCCACTTCTAGGCTGTGTAACTGTGGGCAGGTTACTCAACCTTGCTGAGTTTTAGGTTTTTTCTCTATTAAATGGAGATTACAACAGCTAATTCCTTGAGGAATTGTGTGCCTATGTAGTGCTTGGCAAAGCTAGTACATGGCAAGTGATGGAAATGTGTCAGCTCTTATTGTCTCGTGTGATCCTTACCTCTGCCCTCTGAGGAGATGACATTTCCTCCATATTGCAGGAGGGGAATCAGAGGCTTAGAGAGTGGAGCATCCTGCCTCTTTCACATAGCCATAAAGTGGTCGAGCTGGGATCGGAAACCAGGAGTTATAGTCTGTGTATCATTAAGTGAATTCCTTAATCTCTTGGAGTCTCAATTGCTTTTGGGTAAAATGGAGATAATCCTGCCCTGCTGCATGTTTATGTGGCTGTGTATATGGACCAGTCAGATGTGAAAAGGGATGTGAAAGTGTGAGGTAAGATGCAAATACCGTTTACTAGCCACCCACATAGGCTGGGCCCTTATATACGTTTATTATTCCTCATTGTGGCCCTATAAAATGTGAGGTGTGTGTTTGTTACCACTTAAAGATGACATTGAGACTTAAGGAGGGCAGGTATTTTGCCCATGGTCTCCTCGGTGGAGGATCTGCAATGGAAACCTAGGGTGGCAGGCATCAAAGTCCCCACTCTGCTCTCCACCACACCCCACATGGCCTCACAGTAGTTAAGAGGAGGATCAGTCCTTTGGTGTGTGACCTTGGACTTTCTGCTAGGGCTGTGTTTCTCTTCCTTTGGGCTGGTTTGGAGAGTAAAGCTTGGAGGAGGTGCTTAGACAGGTTTCTTGGAACCAAGGTTTATCTTCCACTGGCACATAAAAGAGTTACAGGCACAGGACCCATACCTGATTGAACCTGCCAACCAGAGGGACTGAGGTATGCCTGGGCAGAAAACAGACAGCTGGAAGGATGGGAGGAGTGAGACCCCTAGCCTGAAGTCTCAGTAGCCTTGGGAAACAGTCTTGTCCCTCTGAGCTCCTAGCCTCACTTTTGTGTCCTGTGCTGCGCTTTCTCAGGAGAGGGTGACTGGCAAATGACAGATTACCCAAGCTTGCTGTCTCCAGCTGAGGTTATCCTTGCAGGCTGCATTCATTCAGCATATTGGCCTCACTGAGCATTGTTAGGTATGGGCTGGCTACTCAAACACTGGAGGAGGGGGGGGATTAGAACGTCTCTAGGGACTTGGGGGCCAGAGATAGAGCCCCACAGCAGTATCTTTAGAATAGCCTTATTTCCCCACAGCCTTCCCCAGGGAGTCAGAAGCAGCACATGAGTCACTGTGGCAGAGGGGAAGCCCTGGTTCTACCATTTATTAGCTTGTGACTTTGCCCAAGTAATACAACCTCTCTGATTGAGTCAAAATTTTCATGGGCCGAGTGGAAACAGTAATTAATCTATGAGGGATCCATCTCTCTAGGCTCTTAGGGGCACAAATAAAATTGCTACAGACAGCAGTGGCTTGTAGCCCTAAATGCAGTGCAGATGAAAGTAATGATGCCATGGAGAAAACCAGACAGGCACCTGTTGAACAGCTGTGAGGTACATGGTGGAGTTACAGAAGTTCAAGACCCAGTCCAGTTATGGAGGGATATGCAGAGCAATATGAGCAAGCTGTGATGTGCTCATTTTGGACTTTGTGTCTTCATTCACTAATGAATTAGTGAAAAAATCAATTTTAGGGGATTGTGATCAGCATTAAAACAAATATAGAATAATATAAAATGGAACTAAAATATCTCAGTGCATTAGTACATGTAAGAGTAAATTGTTTTGCCCTGGCTGTGTTGCTCAGTTGGTTGGAGCACTGTCGTCCCGTACACCATTTGAACCCATACTTAAGTTTCCATCAGGGCACATACTTAAGTTTTGGGTTCGGTCCCTGGTTGGGGCAAGTTGGGAGGCACCCTATCGATGTTTCTCTCTCACATCAATGTTTTGATCTCTCTCTCTTTTTCTCTTTCCCCCTTCCTCTCTCTCTCTCTCAAATCAATAAACATATCATTGGGTGCGGATTTAAAAAAAAAGAGTAAATTGTTTCATAAAATTCAGTTATATAGGTATATGTATAAAATCTCAGTATAAAATGTATTTCTTACTGTGGGTCTTGGTTTAAATACTTTGAGAAACACTGTTTTAAGTCAGGATGCAAGTCTTCAGGTTGGAAAACAGTCAATGAAATCTGAGCAGGAATGGAAGCCCGGGGCTTGACCTACAGGGTCAGAAGGTTGTAGTGCAAGGGTCAGGAGCTGCAGAGTCAGGTAGGCCTGGGTTTTAGTTTCTGTTCTGTCACTTACCACTACATGGCCTTGAATGAGGAATGTAACCTCACTGAGTCTTCTTCTACTTCTGTAAAATAGAGAGAATGATATTATGGTAGGGTTATTATGAAATACATATGTGAGATAATGTATGTGAAACATTTAGAAAGAAGTTGGTAAGTAGTAAATGTTGTACAAATGATCACTACGATTGCTGCTGTTATCATTGAAGTTGTAGTTTTTAAGTTATATTGGGCCCTGAAAGGGTTATGGTGATTTGGGGAGGGGAGAAAAAAGGGCATTCTGGGTAGGGATGAGTGAGTGCAAGGGTTAAATAAGCAGTATGTGTACCAGGCATGAGAATCATGCAGCCTTTGAAGGGGGTGTTGAGGTTATAGGAAAATTTTGGCATTATATGACGAAGAAAGGTTTTTTTCATTTTGTTTTGTTTTTGAGGAAGAAAGTTTTCACAGTAAGACACTTCAGCAATAGGGTGGCTTCACCTGGCAATAATGAGGCCCCATACCTGGTGGCATTCCAGCAGAGGCTGGGCTGCTAGAGACTGTTTTCATTAGATTCTTTTGGTTGTAGACTCCCTCAGGCCACCTTAAGGAAAGAGGAGTTTTCTGAAGGGTGAGTGAAGCTCTCAGACCTGAAGCATCCTCCATGGGCCATTTGGCCCCTTAAACTGGCCATATGGTCAGCTTCCCTGTCACTAGAAACTGGCTCATGCTCTCCTTCCACTATCAATAGGAAGCCACCTCAGGGCTTCAATCCCATCATGCTATTTGCAGGGACATCCTGACCTCAACTTCATCTCATGACTCCTTTCTGAGCATCCTTTGAGGGTCAATTCACAATGTAGGCCATCCAATCAAATAGGGAAACTGAGAGGGCAAGGGACTTCCTGTTGTAGAAGGGATTTCTATATCAGACAGCATCTTGATCAGATGCTTTCTGAGGTCCTAACTGACTAGACCAAAGGATATATGAACCTTCTGATTTTTAAAAAATATGTTTATTGATTTTAGAGAGACAGAAAGGGAGAGAAACATCAATTGACCGCCCCGCATATACTCCCCGACTGGGCATCAAATCCAAAACCTAGGTTATGTACCCTGACCAGGAATTGAACCTCCAACCACACTGGCCAGGGCTGAATCTTCTGATTTTTTTTTCTTTTCTCTTTTCAGAAGATTTTACTTATTTATTTTTAGAGAGAAGGGGAGGGAGGGAAAAAGAGGGAAAGAAACATTGCACATCAATCGGTTGCCTCTAGCACTCCCCCAATCGGGACCTGGAGGGCAATGCAGGAATGGAATTGGTGACCTTTCGGTTCACAGGCCGGCCCTCAATCCACTGAGCCACACCAGCCAGGGCTGAATCTTCTGATTTTTAGTAAGTGGATAGCCTGCAACTCTTCAAGGCACATCCTGTGCATAAAGAAAAATCTACCTGCAGTTAGAAAGCATATGATGTGCTGAGTGCTGGGTACAATCGGATCTTCAAGTGTCACCCTTCTCACCATCTCCAGGTGGGTTAAATTTCTCTGCTGTTGGAGGAGAAGCCATTCAAGTGACCGTATTTCCTCAAAATTTTCCCTTAAGGTTTTAAAAATCAGAACAATCTTTCCATTGACATGTACATTTAAAGTAGTGATGGATTTTTTGTATGTTTCTGAGAAGATCTTGCCAAATCAATGGAGTAGCTTAAAATCAGTAGTGTCTTAGAATCCAGGAAATATGGTCGTTTGTTTTGTACCCACTTGCAGTTCGGTTTGAGGTTTGATGTTCAGGCTTTGAAACTACCGAAGCTGTTATCTGGCATCAGTTAAAAAAGAAAAAAAGCACTGAACTTGATGTGTTCCCCTGTGTATCTGCATTTGGGAGAATGGGTATCTCTGAGGCCCTGCAACCAGATCTTATCAACAAAAACAGACCCGAAGGTTGAGATGTCAAATGGGCAAGTGTTACTTGGAATTCTTTGAAAACTGTTAATCTCAGGTGAAAGCTCTGCCCTCTGTGAGCTTTAGTTTTCTCATCTGCTCAGCGGGGGATTGGATCAGACATAATCCATATCCATGACTGCCAGAACTTCCTGCTGACTCAGTGTGGGCACTCTGTTTCATTTAGTTAACTGGAAGGCTCATCCCCTGACTTGTGTAATTGAGTGTTTTGTAGGTAGTGGAAAGCAGGATGGCCTGGGATGCATGGTTCTTTGGTTTCTAGTCCCTGGGTGCTAGGGGGATGCCAGACCTGATCTAGAGGTGTGATCTCTGCTTTTCTCCTCTCAAGGAGGGAAAGGGAGTGTATTCATGCCCTTCTTGTTTTTGCCTGTAGGTGGTGGGAGGGTCAGAAGTTCAAGACTGGGATGACCAGTGTTAGTGCCTCTAGGCTGACCAGGTTTGCCTCAGCCTGTCGTCCCTCCTCAGCTGTTTAGTTCTAAGGCTCTTCTCAGGCTTGTGCAGTTCCCAGATAAATTGCACTGAAGAAGAGGACCTGCCCTGTTGTGTCTCAGAGGCCTCTGCTCAGCCAGCGCCCCGCCCTCTGCTCTTCCAACCAGTAAAAGTCACAGCAGTGCATTTCCTTCCGGCAGAGAGAGAATCAGAATTGAGGACTGGGCCAGGCCCTGGCCTCACCATGTCCTGTTCCTGAGAGCCTCCTCCCAGCCGCCTCAATGCCTTTGACCCTGCTCTCCTTTCTGGGAGGTCAGGCAGGACTGAGTTCAGGCTCTTGGCTAGGATCTGACTTGGATTTGAATCTGGGTTTTTCCACTGATTTGCTGTTTGACTCTGAGCAAGACACCCTCTCTGGGTATCTTACCTCTGAATATCGTCAAGGACTTTTTTAAAGAGGGGAAAAAATAAGCGTGCACACACACAAATTTAAAAGATACATAATCCGCCACTTTAAAAATAACTTTAAAAAGAGAGAGTGTGTGTATAGAGAGGTACACATATACATTTTGTTGTTATTTTACTGATACTGCTCTGTAGGCTAAATAGTAAAGCATGAATTCATGAATTTCTGGTGACTCACTCCTTAGAGGAAACCCATTCACTTGAAGTGCACTCAGGCAAAGCCAGGGATTCCTGCCCCAGCTTGCCTCAGCTGCTTTGATGCCCATCTGCCTGCTTGGAATGGGTCTCGACGCTGAGGTGTTTTCCCCACCAGCTCTAGTGAACATTTAGCGCCAGGAGAATGTTAATACCATGGGGTCTAGGACTTTGTTCTGGGCACAGGAGTGCTTCCCCATGGCCTTTCCAGAGGCCCTGGCCCTGGAACAATGCCGACACAGCTGTGATAGCTGCTTAGTTAGTAGATGTACAAATATAGGTAGTATTTGATGGGGCTTTGATGTGTTTGTAGGATTTTAATTGGTAGAGACAACTTGGAGGGTGTTCCAGCACAGGGACTGGCATGAGCAAAGTTTGAAATGTGGGAAAGGGCCAGGGTGTAATTGGGGAAACTATGAGTAACTGGTTTTGCTGGAGTGAAGAGGTGATTATGTTATTTCTGTACTTGTTTGACTAGTTTTTTCATCCAATTCTGTACCTTGCATGTAGGCCCTCTGAAGAGGCTTATTTATCAAGACAGATCCAGTAAAGGAATGCTTTGCTTTGATGCACAGATAACAGGCACTCAGGCCTCTGCCTCAGAAAAACAAGTGACCTTTGGCCCCTTGAAACATCGAGGTGGTGGGCACTTGAACCTGCTGTCTCTCTGGCCTATGCCTTTTAGAGAGGGGGCAGAGTTTTCTCTCATCTGTGTTAGGGCATTCATGAGTTAGCAGCCCTAAAGGGAACAGCAGGTATGGAGGGCAGGGGGAAGAAGGGATGACTGACCGGACTGGTGGCTAGGGCCTAAACCAAGGCCTTTGCTTCTCTTGGCACTTCTGATCGCTCTGCCTTCTGATCCATAGGCTGGAGGAAGTCCCCCTGGAGGTGCTGAGGCAGAGGGAGTCCAAGTGGCTGGACATGCTCAACAACTGGGACAAGTGGATGGCCAAGAAGCACAAAAAGGTGAGGGGCCTAGTTTTGGGCCTTGGGCAGGCAGTTGGTAGCCTGGGGAGGAAGAGGAAGAGGAAGAGGGAGAAACTATATCAGCTAGAGGAGCAGGGGCTTTTCCAACTGCCAATTTCCATAGGTATGCCCCATCTGCCAGTTCTGAAATGGGAACAGAAGCTGTTTGGAGGCCAGGGCCCAGCCTCTACTTGGTTCTCCCACATGATCTCAGACTCATGCACACTTTGTCCTAGGGGCAAACTTCAAAGCCGCTCTTAGCCAGAAGCCCTTACAGGCAGCTCTCCTCCATTCCTTCCTGAGGAAGTCATCACTGCTACTTACCTGTCAGGCAGGACTTTATAATACTCACAGTAGCTAACGTGTTGAACATTTGCCATGTGCTGGGCACTTGGCTTGGATAATTCTGTAATAACCTAGTCAGGTTGGTAGTAGTAGTATCCCCAGTTTATAGATGACCTACAGTACCAAAATTTGAACCCAGCTGTCTAATAATTTCAGTGCCTATACTCTTCACTGCCACAATAAGGGGGACTTCTTCACCCTCTAGATTAATTTAATCAATTTTCTCTTGCCTCCTGGCCAAAGCAAAAAGAAAGAAAAATAATCTTACAGTTTAATAGTCTTCTGAAAATGAAAACATGAGTGGGCCTTTTCTAGTCTGGCTATCTTTACGTACCAACTCTATTGCCCAGCAGGAATGTCCTTGCCCACCACTCGTGTGTGTTGATGCCCTTGCCCACCTCAGCAGGGTTTAGTTACTCCTTAGCCTAGTGGAGGCCGGTCCAGAGCCTCACAGCTGGGGTCTCTCTGCACAAGTTCCCAGCACAGAGAACAAACTTTCTGGCTTGCTGTCATCAGCTGACACACTGGTGTGGTTCAGGCTGGCACAGCTAGCTGCAGGACCTAGCAGAAAGCTCAGGATCAAAGGTCAGGTATAGGAATGGGCCCAGCCCCACTGCCTTCCTCTCTTCATGCCTGTGGCTAGCTGTTTAACTTGGGATGAGTCTCTTCACCCTTAGCCTCAGTTTCCCTCATCAAGTGGGAATGACAATCCTGTTTCAAGGCTCCAATGAGGTGGTGACTGTAAAGCCCTGTGCTCATGGGGAGAAAGGAGCAGGCCTGGGCTCTTTATTGCTGTTCTGTGTGGGCTTTAGGACACTCATTTTTTGCTAATTAGAAAGTCTTTCTCTCTTTCTCCTCTCTTTTAAAAAAATTTAGAGGCAGCTGTTCCTCAACTGCTTCCAATCTGACTCTGGGGTATGTTTTCCTGCCTCCTCAGCCTTCAGCTCTTATCCTGAACTTCAGCTCTCTCTCCAGTGTTGTGGTGATTGGTGACTAGTGGCTCTGACTCTCTTGCCGCAGCCTCCCTTGCAAATGGGGATTCCAGAGGGGTGCCTTGGGGCTCTCCTCTCAGCAGAGGAACCAGCACCACTTCCTCTTCCCTTTGCTTCTCTGGCAGTGTGGTTAGAGGCTGAGGGCCACCACAAGAGACTTCATTCCACCCTCTGCTCTATACCAGCTACCTCAGCAGTGGTCACACTGGCCCCGGGAGCATTTCCTGCCTGGCTGTGCAGAGTTGGGCTTTCCCTGTGGTGAGGAAGTCATGGCACAGGAAGGACAATACCTGTTTCAGGAAGTGTGTCCAGACCCAATACTTCTCCTGGGCTTACCCCAAGTCTCCAGGAGAGGGGCCCAGCTCTGTGGCTGAAATGCTATCTTCCCCTATAGGATTTTGCTCAAGCAGTCTGAACTCGGCCAGCAGAGTGTGGCCTCACCCAACAGTCAAGAGACCTCCTTTCCCAAGGCACTGCCTCAGAGAATGATAATCCTGTATGCTTTCTTTACTAATCCCCACTGTTGCCTTCTCCCTAAGGCAGGCATGTGGAAATTATCTCTGTACTGAGGAGGATTCCAGCGGCCAGAGCGTGAAAGGCTAGCTGAACTCCTGGATTTCATTCCCTGGCCCTGACACTGAGTGAGGTCATGGCCTCATTGAGAACCTTAGTGGACTGAAGGTATTCCTGGGCTCTCCTGGGGCAGGCCAAGTATGACAGGGCTTTGATGATGTGGGGGCTGCTCTGGCTGAGCTTGACCCTGAGGGGAGCCTAAAGGACCTATGACTCTGGGCCATACTTCATCTCTTTGCCAAAACCTGCCCAGACCAAGTGGCTTCCTTAAGGAGACCCTTGTCCCACAGCAGCAGGAAACTGTTCCCAGAGTCTGGGGCAGTTCCCTTCCACTCCTGTACTCTCCCCACTTTGTAGGCAGTCCCAGAAGCTTAAGTTTAGCTCCTGTGACCAGTCACTCTGCTCTTCTCCCACTGCCCTCAGCCTCTGCTTGTCTCCTTCCTGGTTCTTGACTCTTTCTGACCCTTGGAAAATTTTCTCTTGTTTGTGCTGGTCATCAGGAAGCAGAGCTTTCTGTGTTCCCTCCTCTGAGAGTTTGCAATGGGACTGTTTGAGGGGGTTTCCAGGTGAGGGGAAGTTAGGTGTGAGCCCAAGACCCTGAGTCTTCTCTGTCATGCATCTTGCTGGAATGGAGACATGGAGAGGAAGCCATTATTTATTGAAGACAGTCTACTAGGCATGTTTCCCCCCCCCCATTCTAATAGAATCCTAGGTATCGTCATTCTGATCTTACTATTAATGAGAAATGATTGGCTCAGAGCGGGATGCAAACCCACATCCAGGTGCTCTCCCTTTTGCCCTGAGCTCCTATCTTTTTCATCCTAGGCCAGGCTGCTTAGTATAGAGGTTGAGGGGAGTGTCAACCCCCGCCCCCCACCCCCATTCTCACCCTTCTTGACCCTTAGCCTTAAGGTCAAGGAGGACAATCAGGGCAGCTGCCTCAGAGCCTCATTCAGTCTTAAGCCCAGGGAGAGCTTGCTTCTCTGTCTGGCTCTGAGAGGCCAATGGAGAGGCATGGGACTAGGTCCCTCTAGCCTGTGTAGTGTAACTAGGAGATAGTGGGGTCCTCTACTGTGTGGTCACCTCTGACAGTGACCTTAATATTTTTCCCACTCTTTGCCTCATTTTCCCCATTTGTAAAAGACTATGGTTTTTCATACTAGATTTTGGCCGTGGAAGCCTTTTTTTCTTTTCTTTTTCTTTCTCTCTCTTTTTTTTGTCCCAAAGAGGTGCATCATTCATTCCCAGAGGTACTGCAATACCAGGTCGATGCACAGATGGAACCAGTTCCTAGTCTATCTCCCTGCTCCAAAAATCCATTTAAAACATGATAGTCAGATGGAGGATGTATCAGATGTTAAGCTGATAAGAACAGATAACTGCTTGATTTTAGCCAAAAGGCTGAAAAGTGATGGAAGTCTTTTTTTCTGATAAAAATAGATATGAATTGAGCATTGGCTCTGGGTCATGAGCTACCCCAAACACTTTATCCCTCACCTCTCCCAGTCTGTGAGTGATGGGGGAAGACCTATGCCATTTTAGCACCCAGGCCAGCTGCCTCTGCCCCAGGCTAGTGATCATGGGAACACAGGGTTAGGGAGAGCAGATAAGAAGGGGGTTTCCTGATCAAAAAGAGGAAGCCATTTTGATCAGCTCCCATCTTCCCTCTGAGTTGTGCTGAGATCTCTCCTCTCTAGGCTGGCCATGTCCTACTACATGGCCTCTTAAACAAACATGGCCATGAACGTGGCCCAGCCACTTTCTTGGTCATTTCATGAGCTACCCTCCCTATAGCTAAAGCTGTGGCCCACACTGTGCAGATCCCTTCCTGGTAACATCCTGTGGGGCTCCTCCAACTTGTATTGTTTCATTTTGATTCAGAAAATGTTGATCAGGATTCAGAAACCTGTGGTAGACCTCAGCAATACCTGCATTGTCACTGGTCCAGGGGGGTAAGGACTCTGCCATCACCTGCTGGCAGCACATTTAATTGCACTCACCCCCTACCCCACAATCATAGGATCTGCATCATAGCAATAGTAGGAAAGTCCTCTTTTCTCCCCTTTTCTGCTCTTGCCAGTGTGTCCACCAAAGGCCTGCCATGCACCAGCAGAGGGGCTGGGCTGGCACACAGCCTCTAGGGGAGCTGCCTGGATGGATACATTGGCACAGCCCTCCTTTTGACTTTCAGATCCGTCTGCGGTGCCAGAAGGGTATCCCACCTTCTCTACGGGGCCGTGCTTGGCAGTACCTGTCAGGAGGCAAGGTGAAGCTACAGCAGAACCCTGGAAAGTTTGACGTGAGTTGCCCTTCCTTCACTCTGTTCTTCCTTCCGCATATCCTGGCATCCTCCTGGCAGTGATCCTCCCTGTGTCTACCTGGACTTTGGCAGTATGAGCAATGGATGGAACCGCCCATTAAGTACCTTACTGTCCATTCCAGCTTTTTCTCTTGACAGTCACTCAGGTTTGCTTTCTTGGATTCAGTGGGCCACCTCCCAGCACTTCATCAGGAGGAGACACTCAGACCACTTCCCTGAGTGCCTGGGGCCCTGTGCTTAGGGCCTCTGGGGGCCTGCCCGATAGAGCCACAGAACCCTCAACACTTCCTGGCCTCCCATCCTCTACTCTCTCTCTCATCTCATTCAAGCTCAGCTAGACATGCTTCAACTATGTTGCTTGTGGGATTTACTAGCCCAGGGTGTGGCAAAGCCAAACTATATAATATCCTTAGGAGTCAGAAGCCAGTTAGTGGCCAGGGTAAGAACTCTCTGTCCTCCATTCATGGGGCTTTTTCGGCTTCCCTGGGCTGGGCAGCTCCTCTAGCCTGCTCTCTTAGGAAACTGTGGGAGGCATTTGGCTTCCCTGGGGTTGCCCCAGCTTACCTACTGGACCTGGCCCCAGGCATGAGGCTTTCTCCCAGGCTCTTGGAACTAATGACAGAAAGACAGTGAGAAAGCTGTGAACCACCAGCTCTTTGTTTGCATACTTCATGCTTCAGTGAACGCCGTTCCCAGACAAGGGTGGGTGAAGCAGGGCAGCCTAGAGTTTCTGCTATTGACCTAGAGAGGGTGAGAGCTGTTTGCTGGCAGTACTTGGCATTGGAAGTCAGGGAGTCTGGTAGAGTGTGTCTGCCTGGGGACAGCTCTGAATTAGAGCAGTTGGACTGGACACCAGTACCAGGCCCCACTCAAGCAGCTTCTCATTTTCAGAGTCTTCCTCCCAGTGGCGACATATCTTCCATTTCATGGGGCTACATCCTGGGCAGAGGGGGAAACTTAGGGGTGGGAGCCCCACCTAAGTCCATAGCTTACCTCAGGCTGCCAGAGTACAGCATGAGAGCTGAGAGCTTGGGCAGCCTGGCCAGCCTCCTATTAGCAAATGTGAATGCATCATGTGTGAATAGCAGAGCATAGAGCTGTGTGTGCTGAGTGGTGTGATGGGAGAGGAATGGGGCACCCCTATGAAGTCTCAAAGGCTGCTTTTGGAAGGAGGTAGATTTGCCAAGAAAGGTCTTCAGGATGTCCTGAGGCAGTCCTAGGGGCTGGAACAGTGGTTTATGAGCACACCTGGAAGGGCTTTGTCTGTGAATGACATGGAGGAAATAGACAGGGATGTTAGGTTCCTTCTGGCTGCTGAGGGCACAGGAGCCTAAAGCAGAGGTGTGGTGAGGGGGCTGCTGGTGGCAGCATATACCTGTTTCTGTGCTCCCATGCAGACTGAGGTGGCCAACCCCAACTTCAGCTGTCAGGGCAGGTGCTACAGTACCTGGTGGCTCTAAGACAGCCTCTCCTGCACTTACTATTTCTTCCTCTTTTCTTGGACACACCTCCCGTCCAGTTCTTACCCGGTTTTCTTCTCTGGCTTCACCTCACGATGGCACCAGTGCTTTCAGGCTCTCGTGGAGGCTGCAGTAGCAGCACCGTCTGCCAGTGACATACACCTGCCTTTCACTCTCAGCAGCCTTTCTCTCTGCAGGTCCTTCAGCCGCTTGTTTTCATTTTTACCCACTTGTGTGTGCTTAAGCACCTTGGGCTGCTGAGGTACCAGGCAAGCACATCCTAGGAACTGACTTTTTGGGTTCTGAGGTCCCCACCTCAAGGGAACCCTCAGGAGAATTTGTGGGGCCCTCCTTTCCTTTCTGACAAAAGCAAACCTGTATTGTACTCAGTACCCAGCCCTTGGCCCGACTCAGGGGTGCATAGGATACAAACAGGCTCTTGTCTTGAGGGGGTGTGTGTCTCTAGAGGTTGCACACCCACCTCTTCAACTGTGTGCCTGCTCAAAGGCCTTCTCTGGAAGCCCCTGGCTCCTCCTGCCACCCTCTAGCCTTGACTACTCTATCAGCTTTTCCTCTTAGTGCTTACTCTCACATATTAAGTTACCCGGTACCCCAGGTCCTTTAGTTCACTGCTGAAATACTCCCACCAAAGGAAAAGGGCTTGTATGAAGTTACCTGCCAGTCAGGGCCCAGCTCTGTGCCTGTGCCCACTTTGTGTGTCTGCTGAGGACCAAGCCTTCCCTCCTGGGGGCCTTCCCTGATGCTGCCCCAGTCCTGCGGACAACATGTATTTAGTCTGCTTCCCTGCTCAGCTTTCTGGATTTCCTTTTGATTGATTTTCTTCTTTAAAAAAAAAAAATTATTTATTTATTATTAGAGAGAGAGGGGGAGGGAAGGAGAAAGAGAGGTAGAGAAACATTGATGTGCAAGAAATACATCGATTGGTTGCCTCTCATGTGCCCCCCAACTGGGGACCTGGCCTGCACCCCAGGCATGTGCTCTGACTGGGAATTGAACTGGTGACCCTTCGGTTCACAGGCCAGCACTCAATCCACTGAGCCGTACCAGCCAGGGCAATTTTTTTCTTCATTTAAAGTTGGGGTATGAATATACATAGAGTAAAATGCACATATCTTAAGTGTGTAGTTCAGTGAGTTTTGACAAATAATATGCATGTAACTAACATGCAGATCAAGATATAGAATATTTCAAATGACCAAGAAATGATTTTTCTTTGTGTACTACAGTTGACTTTTTTAAAAAAATCCTTACCCAAGGATATATTTATTGATTTTTTAGAGAGAGAGAGGAAGGAAGAGGGAGGGAGAGAAAAAGAAAGGAAAGAAGGAAAGGAAAGGAAAGAAAAGAAAAAAGAAAGATTGATTGGTTGCTTCATGTACGCACCCTGACAGGGATTGAACCCGCAACCTTTTTGGTGCATGGACAGTGCTCCAACCAGCTGAGGCACCCGGCCAGGGCATACAGTTGACACTTGAACAACATAGGGGTGAGGGGTGCTGACCCTGCATGCAGTTGAAAAATCCACCCATAACTTAAGTTGGCCCTCTGCAGTTGACTCTTGAACAATATGGACTTGACCTGTGTGGGTCCACTTATATAAGGGTTGAAAAAATCTGTATATATTGAAAACACCAATTTGCGAAGCTACATGCGTTTCTGTGTTCATTGAAGTATTGTTTATAATAGCCAAGGTATGGCAGCAACCTTGGTGTTCATTGATAGATGAAAAGATAAAGGGGATGTGGTACATATATACAATGGAATATTACTTGGCCATAAAAGAGTGAAATCTTGCCATTTACGACAACATGGATGGACCTAGAGAGTATTTTGTTAAGTGAAATAAGTCGGACAGAGAAAGACAAATACCATATTATTTCACTTATATGTTGAATCTAAGAAACAAAACAAATGAACAATGAAACAGACACAAACCCGTAGATACAGAGAACAAACTGATTGTTGCCAGATGAGAGGGGATAGGGGCTGGATGAAAAGGTGAGGGATTAGGAAATACAAACTGGCAGTTACAGAATAGTCATGGGTATAAAGTACAGCATAGGGAATAGAGACAATAATGTTGCAATTTTATGTATGGTATCAGATGCATACTAGGTACTACACTTATCGAGGTGATCACTTTGTGAGGTACATACATGTCTGATTACTAAGTTGCATACCTGAAATGAATATAATACTGCATGCCAACTATAATTTTAAGATACAGTTTTAAAAATCCACATATAATTGGACCCCTGCAGTCCAGCAGTTCAAATCTGTGCTGTTCAAGGGTCAGCTGTACTTTGTGTTCATAAATGGTACTCATGCTTAAAATGTTTGCAGAAATTCAGAGAAAATAGTTAAACTTTGTTGAAATCTTAACACACAGAGATGGCTCTGAGGTTAATGGTTTGACAAATGTCATGTCCTTCCAGACAGCACTGTGTGCAGATCACACACACACACACACACCCTTCCTGAATAGGCAACCCCACTAGCACTGGGAGACGGGTAGCCGAAGAGTTGGGACTGATGGCTCTGAGTCATCCTAACTTCCAGGCCCAGCTCCACCATTTTTCTAACGACAAAGTCTTGGGCAAATGACTTCTCCCTCATCTGTGAACAGTGTAATGGTAGAACCTTTATGGTAGCCTTCCATCTTAAGGATGTGATATAAAGTGAGTCCTAAAAGAAATTTCTGTAAGTTATTTCCAGCTACAGCTATGGTGGACATTCTTACCCACACAGGTCTTCCTGGGGCCAAGATTACTGCTCAGAGTTTCCAGGGCTTACCCTTACCCTTGCTTCTTTGCCCTGCCCAGGCTTTTCCACCTGGGCTTTCTGACCTATCTCTGGAAGGGCCCAGTTCATGATGGGATTGGGTGGGCACTGCCCCTGGTGGGGGGCTCCTCTAATGCCTGGGATAGTTTTATCCTCCTAGCCATCCCTAACTCCTAATATATTCTCTCAACCTTGCTTCTAGGAGCTGGATATGTCCCCTGGGGACTCCAAGTGGCTGGATGTGATTGAGCGTGACCTGCACCGGCAGTTCCCTTTCCATGAGATGTTTGTGTCCCGGGGGGGCCATGGGTGAGCAGCCTGGGCGTGGTAGTCTGTTGATGGCTTTAGGCCCTGTCCCTCAGAAGTCAGAGGAAGTAAATGCATTTGGAGGTTCTAGGGGGCTCAGGAGCTAGGGATTCTGAACTCCACTTTTAAGATTTTATTTGTTTGTTTGTTTGTTTGTTTGTTTGTTTGTTTTAGAGAGAGGGGAAGGGAGGGAGAACATCAATGTGCGTGAGAAACATTCATGAGTTGCCTCTCGCACGCCCCCAACTGGGGACCTGGCCTACAGGCCAGTCATGTGCCCTGACTGGGAATCGAACCAGCTACCTTTCAGTTCACAGGCCAGTACTCAACCAACTGAGCCGCACCAACCAGGTCCCCAACTCCACTTTTAGAGTTTTCCTTCTTTGCTTTGAGTTTAATGGGTCCTCTTGGCATCTCTTCTTTCCTCTGGGGCAACTTTCATTATTTACTCCCCAGAGGGTTAGCACTTGCCCAGCCTGATTGTTTTCTGGAAGCAGGTTTTAGTGGGGAGAAAGAGGGTTAGAGATAGTGGGGTGAGCAGAGGGTATGTAGGAAGGGAGACCCCTGGGACAGAGTGGGCTGGCTAAGATGCCACAGCTTCTAGGTGAGGGGCCCCTACTTCCAGCCTCTGACACATCATTACCCTGTATCTGGCATCCTGCCTTGGCCTTGCCCCTGCTTTCTCTTTTGAGGCTCTGATCTCACCTGTCAAATGGAGAAAGCACTTCTCTTCCTTTGTCCCGTGGTCATGTGGGAGTTCATGTGCTACAGTTGGAGGCTGACCCCTTGGTGACCACAGTCAGGTCACGTCCCCTTTCCAGAGAAGTACAAATTCTTAGACAAGTCTGGTCTAGTGGGGCACAGGTGAGGGCAGTGAATAGCAGAGTCATACCTGCCATTCCTGCAATGCTTGGCCTTTCCACAGCCAGCAGGACCTCTTCCGTGTGCTGAAGGCCTACACGCTGTACCGACCTGAGGAAGGCTACTGCCAGGCCCAGGCACCCATTGCCGCTGTTCTGCTCATGCACATGCCTGCTGAGGTACCACCAGGCCCTGGGCGGGCAAGCGGGCGGGCAAGGAACACCCAACAGCAAGGCTTTACATTTCTTTTGCCCACAGCAAGCGTTCTGGTGTCTGGTGCAGATCTGTGAGAAGTACCTGCCCGGCTACTACAGTGAGAAACTGGTGAGTGCTTGCTGGGCCCAGGACCTGGCCTGGGACCTGCCCCGGGCTAGACACCATTTTTGGCATCTCCAGGAGTTTCTCCACAGGCACTCCTGCCCTCGCTTAAACCCTTCCTGGCCTTCTTCCTTCTGTTGCTTTCAAGCTGAAGCCCCCAGGCCAGCCGGGGTCAGGTCTGCCAGGCTCCAGCATCGTCAGTCCCACACTTGTTTCCATTTCAGCCTTCAGCCATCTGGCTACTTGGCAGGATCACATTTCCTCCAGTGCACCAAGTTCTTTCCTGCCTCGGCCTTGGCATAGACTTAAACCTCTGCCCCTTTCCTTCCCTTCCTTCCTCTGGTAACTCCTTTCCCTCATCTTTCTGCCCTCAGGGAGCTTTCCTTGACCCTGACAAGAAGGACATCTGGCACATGCCACTCAGTATTCCTGTTCCTGCCGTGTTCTGGGCACTTAGCCCCCCTCCCATTCTCCCTAGTCTTTTTGCTCCTGTGACTCATGTCTGTCTGCCCCTTTTCACTACATGCTCATAAAGGGGACTCTCTGTCTGTTGGCTCATCATTGTATTCCATAACCCAGCATGAGGCTCACTCCCTGCAGGCTGGAAGCCACCTGGGGAGTGAGTGAATGCTTGCCTGGTGCTGGGGGCCTGGGTGAGGTCCCTGTCCTGGCTGGTGCAGGCCTATGGTCATGACTTCACTCTCCCCCCAGGAGGCAATCCAGCTGGATGGGGAGATCCTCTTCTCACTGCTGCAGAAGGTGTCGCCCGTGGCCCACAAGCACCTCAGCCGGCAGAAGATCGACCCCCTGCTCTACATGACAGAGTGGTTCATGTGTGCCTTCTCCCGCACCCTGCCCTGGAGCTCTGTGCTGCGCGTCTGGGACATGTTCTTCTGCGAAGGTGCTGGGCTGAGCTCCAGGGAGCAGCCCCCTGCCCCCAGCCCAGGCCACAGGGGGCCTCTCTTTTCAGAGAAAGTCTCTAACAGGCCCCTGGTACTCATTGCCCACCCCTCCACCCCATACAGGAGTCAAGATCATCTTCCGGGTGGGGTTGGTGCTGTTGAAACATGCGCTGGGTTCCCCGGAGAAGCTCAAGGCCTGCCAGGGCCAGTATGAGACTATTGAGCGGCTGCGAAGCCTCAGCCCCAAGATCATGCAGGAAGCCTTTCTAGTCCAGGAGGTGAGGCCCATACCTTCCTCTTACCACCTGGGGGGGAGATGTGTGGGCCCTTTGGAGGGGAGCCTAGTAATAACCCTCTGCGCCTGAGAGTGGGTCACTGGTGCCAGGCTCAGTGCTCAGCAGCCCAGCATGCTGTGGGTGGACCTTATCCTTCTATCAATGAGAAGAGCGGGCACAGAGAGGTCTGAGTTTGTGGGGCCTTCCCTGTTCTGAACCACTTGGGAATAAGAGGAGCTACAACCCATCGCCCCTTCTTCCTCCCCGATACCATATCCATGGCCTTGGCTTTAATTTCCATTTTTTCTGTCTTTTGTGGATTTTTGTCTCTCAGAGGCTGTAGTTAGGTGACATATAGCTAGGCAAATGGAGTCATGAGTTGTGGGCAGCTTTCTCCTCTGAGGCAGTGGGTCTCAAGGGCCTGGCTCACTACCACCTGGAGACTTGTGACCACCACAGGGACCAGACCTTTATCCTTCCTATGGTCAGACTTTAGTGACCAGGACTGGGGGACTCTAAGGCAGAGGGGGGTGCCTGGGCTGGGAGGCAGAGGGGAAGTTTCTTCCTGGTGCCCACCTGCCTATCACTGCTCCCACAGGTGGTAGAGTTGCCAGTGACAGAGCGCCAGATTGAACGGGAGCATCTCATCCAGCTACGGCGCTGGCAGGAGACCCGGGGTGAACTGCAGTGCCGCCCCCCGCCTAGGCTGCATGGTGCCAAGGCCATCCTGGAGGCAGAGCCAGGCCCCCGGCCCACCCTGCAGCCTTCACCGTCTATCCGCCTGCCCCCAGATGCCCTACTCCCTGGCTTCAAAGGCAAACCAAAGCCACCCAAGCAGATTCAGAAGGAGCAGCAGAATCAGGAGAAGGCGAGTGGGCAGCTGGACAAGACCCCAATGCCAACTCAAGCCAAGGTGGCAGCCGCTGCAGGAGATGCATGTCCCCCACAGGATATGCCCCTGAAGGACCCAGTCCACCCAGACCCAGCCCTTCAGGACTCGGCTCCCCTGGATTCAGCCCACCACCGCTCCCAGGAGAGCCTGACGTCTCAGGAGAGTGAGGACACCTACTTGTAACCCTGGCATCTCAGGCCTCCAGGGCATGGTCTCCACACACCTCCATGGTTCACGGACTGACACTCCAGAGCCTGCCTACCCTCTGAGGGCTCAGCTGCCTGGCCACTGGGTGCAGAGAGTCTGGCTGGCCCAGCATAGATTCTGCCTGAGCCTCCTTATTTATTTTTTCCAGAGTGGAGCTCAGGCCAGCCCAGCTGGGGCAGGCAGAAGTGAAGGCCTCACTCAGGGCTTCCTCCTAGGGGGATGTTCTGCAGGACTAGGGCACTGACATTAAGGGAGAGGGTGGGGTGTTCTTTGTGTAAAATAGAAACATGGTTTTGTACAGAAATAAACAGGCTTGTATAGAGAGCTGGTGTGCAGCTAGGAACTGGGAAGGGATTACCACCCCTGGTGCTCAGCATATCTTTTCCGCTCCCTACAGAGCTGTCATCCTGGCCCCAGCCAAGCACCAGAGCCTCTCTGAGAAGTACCTTTGCCAGAGCGGATGACAAGTCCAGGGCCAGCCCTTATTCTTGGTCCCTGTTTTCCCTTACCCCATCCCTCTGCCTCATGTCCACCACCTACCATGGATGAGGGTCAACAGGGCTGGATCCCAGTGCTGGGGCAGAGCAGGGCCTGCTTCCTGGGCCTTGATCCCTACTCATCACTGATTGGGAGGGGGTCCTTAAGGAGATCTCTTTAGAGTCTTCGTCCTCAAGGCCTGGCCTAGATGCTACTTGGGGCCCTGATAAGGTTCTAAGTGTTCATTCTGGGTCAGATGCTGGTGCCAGAGGTGGGAGACCATAAATGGCCTCACGTATATAACCCAGGTCTGCACTGGAAGAGAGGGGAAAAGGCTGGGTCTTAGATAAAAGACCACCTGTCGTTTAAATGCCATGCTGGGCTGGTTGTGACACCAGCTGATCAGGTAGGCTCTATTATCCCCATGTGAAAGATGAGGCAACAGAGGAACTGAGTGAGAAAGGTGAGGCTGGTCCAAATTTACACCCAGAGCCCCTCAGCTACCTCTCCTGACCAGGGTGCCAGATGATCTGACTGCCATTGAGGGCCCAGGCAGGCTCTATGGTCACAACCTGATGACTGGTGGGGTTACGGACAGGGTGTCCCTGGGAAAGGCCCCCCTTCTGCTGAGGAAGCAGCTTTTCCAGTCAAACAATAGTGGCTGTTCCTGGCAGGCCACCAAGCTAGGCTGGGCCATGGAGGGAGGGGGGAAGAGGGAGTAGAGCCTCCCTAGGAGCTTTCAGGCATCCCAGGGCTTCGGTCTGGAACATGTTGTCCTGGTACAGCTGGGTATACTGAGGCCTGAGAAGGTCAAGGCAGGCCATCACTTCCTGCCTCCCAACCTTGACACCTGTGGTTTTCTACCACATCTGTACCATTAATGAGATGAGGGGCTCAGCCTTTGAGGAGAGTCCCCGCCCCCTGACCCTCCAGGGGACAGGTCAGGATGTGGCGGCTGCACAGTGTTCCACAGGAACCCCCTGAGCCTGAGCCCGGGGAGGGAAGGCACTGCCCCGCTTCCATCCGCCTACAGTGGAGGCTCCCAAGTAGGCAGGAGGCCTGTGTAGGCCTGCTTTAACCTGCTTGGTTCAAAGCTCAGATCTGAGGCCTGAGGATGCTCAAGCCAGACAAAGGACCCCCCCCCAGAGCATGCTGAGTCCTGCTACTGGGCCAGCCTTGGTGTGCTGATTCCTGCTGCTTAGCTTCGGGGTCTTAGACCTGAGGAGGCCTGAGTAGAGCCCAGTCCTAACGTCAAAATGAGCCCAAGTTAGTCCTAATAAGCCTCAGGTCTGGGGCGTCTGCCAATGAGTGCTGGGGGCCTCCTTGGGCATGAAGCAAGTTTAGATATGCTCAGGCTAGATGGGTTCTTCTAACGGCTGCTGGCTTTGGGAGGCCTCAGCAGGGCTCAAGTCTCAGGTCTGAGGTCTGAGTACCTCGTGAGCCCCAGATACATGGGCCTGTGCCCTGCAGTCTGAGCCTTGGGCATTCCTGGCCCAAGCAGTCTTGAGGGGCCTCCTTGGGCATGGCCACCTTCAACACCCTTCCCAACAGTATGACACAGGTGGATGGGGCCCGTCCTACCTCTGTGACCATGGTGGGGAGACTTCTTCCATGAGAGGAAGGAGGGAGAACGGTGCCTGGGTACTTGGCTGGGAGAGAATCATGAGTCCCCAGGGCTGCAGGGTGGACCCCTACCCCTCCATGATCCAGAGGTTTGGGGCAGCGTTCTGTTCCCAGACAAGCCCTGATTCTCCTCGAGGCCCTTCCAAGCCTTAATGATCTCAATCATAAGAGCCATATGGGGGCCTGAAAAACAGAAACTACCACGTCTCCAAGCTTCCTACCTCAGGCTCCACCAGCAACCTGCGGAAAGGGCGGAGCCCGGGAAGGGGGCGCGGTATGGGCGGGGCCTACAGGACTCGACGAGGGTGGGGTCAGCTGGTGATCCCTAAGCCAGCGTTGAAGGGGCGGAGTCAGCCGGGGCGGGGCTCGGCGACCGGGAGGAGCTTGGTGAGTCTCTGGCGTTAGAAGGGGGTGCGGCCACCCCGGATTGGCCGCGCGTCCCGCAGGGCGTGGCCCTCAGGGAGCCCGACGCAGCGCTGGGCTGGGCGCTTCCGAGGCGTAGCGGGCAGCGTGGACCCGGCTGCGCGGCGGCTCCTTTAAGCCCCCGGCACCGCCCCCCTCCCCGCCCCCGGTGCGGCCTGGGTCTGGCTGGCTGGTGGCGGGGTCGGGTCCGCGCGGACCGCGATGGAGCTGCACATCCTAGAGCACCGGGTGCGGGTGCTGAGCCTCGCCCGCTCCGGTCTCTGGCTCTACACCCACCCGCTCATCAAGCTGCTATTCCTGCCCCGCCGAAGCCGGTGCGCGCCCGGGTTCGGGGGCACAGATTAGGGTGGGCTCCACTGTCGCTCCGGAACAGGGTCTGGAGATTAGAGTCGCCACGGGGCGAGCGGGGGCGAACGGGAGCGGGCGGGAGGTCCCTTCCACCCCACCCCACCCCCGGCCGCCATCCGGCCGGGCCTTACCCTGCCTGGGACCGCCGCCTATCCGGGGCCAGTTAAGGCGCAAACAGCCTAAAGTGGGCAATGCTTAATTCCGAGTGGTATGAGATTGGGGCATTCCTTCCTGGCGAGTTCGGGGAACTTCTTCCAAACGCCCATCTGTTCAGAGGGGCCGGTGTAGGTGACTCCAGGTCCGATGCCCCGGAGCTGTCTCCGCGGGTGAGCCTCTCCTCCCTCCCGGAATGGAGGGGCGGGGGACTCCTGCGGAGATCGGGAGGCGAAAAACAGTTGGCGATTCCAGAGATTGGGCCCACACCCCACAGCCATTGGGAGAAAACTGAGGCTTGAGGGGGCAGGGAGGCTCCAGGCGTAGGGGTATTTGGGCGGATGGAGCGAAGTGTACCCGCCCCCTCCTCCCAACTCAGGCTGAAGATGTTCCCCACCCCCAACCAGGTGCAAGTTCTTCAGCCTGACGGAGACTCCCGAGGATTACACGCTCATGGTGGACGAAGAGGGCTTCAAAGGTGGGGGCTGGGCTGGGGAGAGATGTTGCACTCTCCTCCTCGCGGGATTCTCACTAGATGCTGGAGTCCAATGACTCAGGAGCTGAGGCCTTCAAGGCAGCGGGATCTGCGTTCAACTTGGACTCCTCAACTCACTGGCTGTGTGCCCTTGAGCAAGTCACTTCCCCTCTCTGAGCTGTTTGTTTCCTCTTATGGAAAATGGGTAGAGTTATAATTCTGATCTGATAGGGTCCCATGAGGGCTGTGTTTGAAGGACATTTAGCAGGCTCCGACTGGCAGCAGGGCCTCAGTTATACTAGCTGGCAAGAACGAGGGGTTCCTGTGGCTGTTATATCCCCTTAGCCATTATTTTCCCCTGGACTTTTCTCCCTGGTGCTATTCATCTTTCTGGCTGTCTGGCAACTCCAGGATTCTGAGGGTTGGGGAAGGAATGCAGGAGCAGGCAGCCAGCCCAGGGCAGGGTCCTGGGGGTTGGGGTAGGGGGAGGTCTTAGCCATGCTTGGGCAATTAGCAGCCACCTTGGCCCCAGCCCCTGATCTGGATTGGACTCCAGCCTGGCCCCGGCCTGGCCTCTGGAGCTGACATTTGGCTCCCACTCTTGCCAGCCTGACCTACCCTCACAGGCCTGGAGTCTCAGGCCAGCCAAATGGGGCTTGACCCATCTCCCACTGAACTGTTTCAGGCCTTAGTTTCCCTGTTTGTGCTGCAGAAAAGTTTGGATCTGAAAGTTTGGGTCTGTTAAGGAAGAAAGGCATATCCCAGCCAACCTGATCTGCTGGCACCCTCTTGTGGTGCCACGCGGTATAAAGCCACTTAACCCACAAAACAGGAGTTACATACTGTTAATCCCATTTTATAGATGAGGAGACTGAGACTCAGAAATTAAATAATTTGCACCTGGTCAACAGTAAGTAAATGGAAAAGCTGGGATTTGAACCCAGGTCTGTCTAAATCTGGAGCTCTTCACTGGAAAGTTTGAATTCTTGGCAGGCTGGCACCTGAAGCACATCTCAGTCCTTGCGTACATGCAGGTGTCAGGAGCAGAACTTGGGAGAGGAAGATAGCCCCAGTCTCCTGACCTGGCCTTACCTTGGTAGAGCCTTCCAAGCACAGACAGGGAAACTGAGGGGCAGGGGCCAGCCCTTCATGCCCTGATTGGTCATGTGGCCTCTGCCTGCAGAGCTGCCCCCATCTGAGTTCCTGCAAGTAGCCGAGGCCACGTGGCTGGTGATGAACGTGTCATCCCACAGTGGTGCAGCAGTGCAAGCTGCTGGGGTCACCAAGATTGCCCGCTCAGTCATTGCGCCGCTGGCTGAGCACCACGTGTCTGTGCTGATGCTGTCCACTTACCAGACAGACTTCATCCTGGTAAGTTGCCCACAGGTGCCAATGTAGGGCAGGGCGGGTTTGGCTGCCTGGGACCAGTGTGATACTCCATCTTCCTGTGGCCCAGGTGCGGGAGCAGGACCTGTCTGTGGTGATCCACACGTTGGCCCAAGAGTTCGACATTTACCGAGAGGTGGGTGGGGAGCCAGTGCCTATTGCCAGGGATGATTCCAGCAATGGCTTTCCCCGTGCTCAGCATGGTGAGTGAGGGTGCCCTCTACACCCACACCTGGGCGGGGCGGGGGTGGGGGAGGCTCCTCTTCCCACTAAGGCCCTTTGCTTGTGCAGGTGTGTCTGTGCATGTAGGGAGACTCGCCGACACTGACTGCCTCACAGGATAGGGAGTTGGGGCTAGGGAAACCAAGGCAGATTTCTGCAGAACAGGATGCTACGCCCAGCCCAGGCCCCTCCCTGGCCAGCCACCAGAGGGCGCCCCAGCCCACAGTCCTTTCTTCATCCTCCACCTCCTGGTTCCTCCCAGTAGGGCCCAACCCTACAGTGCATCCCATCCAGAGCCCTCAGAACCGCTTCTGTGTCCTCACACTGGACCCCGAAACACTGCCAGCCATCGCCACCACCCTCATTGACGTCCTCTTCTACTCCCACAGGTGGGCCTCATTTACATTTAGTCTTTGTCTTCACATCATTGTTCGCTCTGCTCTGTCCCACCACCTTCCGCCCATCGCTTGGTTCTGCAACTCTGTGCCCTGTTCTGTGTCTTGGGTTCCTGGCAGCCTGTGATGCCTATATGCCCTCCACTGATGTTCAGGAAAGGCCCCAGTGGTACAGCTGGAGCTCTCTGCTGTAGTGTGGTCAGAGCCACCCAGGAGCCATGCCCTGGTCAGGCACTCTGGCCATGGGGTCCTTTGGAACGGGCAGGGTTCATTGTCCTCCCCCACTAGCACCCCCTACTTGGAACCATTAGAAGGTCAGGGTCCTAGGACAGGAAAGGAAAGTAGCCCAGAGACAGGAGGGCCGGCCCAGGAGTCTGGAGGCTGACTGGGAGAAGATGGAGTGGGCTGGGTGCCTGGCAGAGTACCTGAGCCCCCTATCCCTCCCCAGTGTCCCCAAAGAGGCAGCCTCTGGTGATCCTGGACCCAGCTCCATCACGTTCTTTGCCTTCTCCCTCATTGAGGGCTACATCTCCATTGTCATGGATGCGGAGACGCAGAAAAAGTATGTGACCCCTGACCCAAAGCCAGGCCCAGGGAAGAAGGAGGTGGAGCATCAGACTCGGAAGTCACCAGGCCCCCCTGCCTCCCCAGGTTCCCCAGTGACCTCCTGCTGACCAGCTCCACAGGAGAGCTGTGGAGGATGGTGCGCATCGGAGGACAGCCCCTGGGTTTTGGTGAGGAGTACTCCCTGTGTGTTGGGGGCTCGGGAATGGCCCATGGGGTGACCAGGAAGATCCACATGGGCCTCTCCTCAACCCTCAGATGAATGTGGGATCGTGGCCCAGATCGCAGGTCCCCTGGCTGCGGCTGACATCTCTGCCTACTACATCAGCACCTTCAACTTTGACCACGCCCTGGTGAGTACCATGGGCTGGGGTAGGGGCTCCCAGAGGGACACTGAGGCCCAGAAGATTGGAGGGGAAAAGAGGTGGTCCCAGCAGGCCAGGAAGTTGGAGTGGCCCTGACCCCTTCCTCCCCCACCTGTTCACAGGTGCCCGAGGATGGCATCAGCAGTGTCATCGAAGTCCTTCGGCGACGGCAGGAGGGCCTGGGCTCCTGAGGCCGGAAGGGAACAGCAGTCTCTGTGCTGGCCCCTTGTCCCCAGGCTTTCAGAGACTCTAAGCTATTTCCTCAAGCTCTGGAATGAGCCCACTTTTCTCTCCTTCCTCCCTCGTTCATGCAGGGGGACCCCCCCTTCTGCATTCTGTATATAAGCTGCGTGCAGGCACCGGCTCTCACGTGGACACGCGTGTCTGCCCACACGGGAACACGGTGCTCCAGGCTTCCACGAGGAAGCCCTCAACTCATCACTCCCTGCTCAGCCTCTGGCGTTTGCACATTCCCTGCCTGAGGCTCGAGTCGTCCCCCTCCTCTCAGAACCCCGGGCCAGCTGCTCCCTGGACAGGGCCCTAATCTCCGTTCTGCCTCTGGCTGGGCTGTCTTCCCTGGCCAGGTGGGCTCTGACAGTGCCTCCCCGTCACAGGGCCTCCAAGAAAAGTATTTTTACATCTCTCTTTTCTTCTTTTTAAAAAAATTCAACTTGTTAATAAAGGGCTTGCAGTGACCAGGCTGGGCTGTGTGGTGTTTGAGGTTGTCTGAGCCTCAGCCACAGCGGCTATGTGGCTCCTCAGGCCCCGCTGCCTGAGGTCCTGGTCTCCCGTGTGGCTGGCTTGGGTCTGGGCTCCCCTCCCCTCCCTCAGTGCTCACCTCCAGAGTGGTAGGTGAGCCATCTCCATTTTAGACGAGGGACCAAAGCTTTGAAAAGTGAAGTGACTTAGCCAAGATTACATGATTCCCATCCAGGGCTGCCCGGCTCTGAAGTCTGGGCTCTTTCTTCATTCCTTGCTGCTCCTGGAATAGCCCAGGAGGCTCTGAACATGGGTAGAAACTCCCAGACCCTCCTGCCTGGGGATCCCCCAGCTTTCCCTGCCACCTCAGGGATGGCTGACCTATTGTGAAACCCCCTCGAGGAGGACCCAAGGGCGCCTTTCAGGCTGCTGCCTGCTTTCTTTTGGACCATGACTGTGTCTGGCTGTCCTCCACAGGGTTCCCTGCTGGCCCAGAGATCAGTCAGTTCTTGCCTCCAGCGCTCACCGGGCACAGTGATGGAAGGGGTCCAGCCAGAGCAAGGACTTGGGAGTCCGCACAGTGGTCTTCCCCCTACCAGGATGACAGGACAGGGACCTGGAGGCTGCCTGGAGCCTGTTGTCTTGACGGCTACGCGCCTGGGCCAGAGACTCAGTCAGCACATCTGGGCCTGAGTTTCCTGTCATGGAGGGGCCACCTCTCCACTCGGTGAGGCTGGGATTCCACTGCGGCCTGATGGGGCCCCACAGATGCAGCAGGGAGGTTATCAGGTGCCTTCAGCCCAGACCCGCCCGCACTCGGGAAGGGAAGAAGGGTGTGACTTCGTCGTACTCAGAGCTTGCGGTGGCTCCCCAGAAAAGTCAGAGTGGGGCCAGGCCTCTGGCAGTGCGCCCGCCCTGGCCCCGGGGACCTAGGGACCCGAAGATCAGAGGAGCTGAGAGCGCACCCTGGCCCGGTGAGTGAGCTGTCAGGGGCCCTGGGCTGGCCATTTACCCTTGGCCTCAGTTTCCCCTTGTGCATGGAGACCTAGGAGCCAGCTCCTTCAAGACCGTATACCTTGTGGCCCTAGGTAGGGGGCATTGCTTGGTAATCTTTTGTCGGGGTGGGGGGGGGGGCGGTTCCAGAAGGGCCTGTCATGGACCCAGCCTGGCTCAGATGATGTCTCGGGCTGAGGTGGGGGTTTTAGGACCAGAATTCTTGGAGTTGCTTGACCTGTGGCTTGAGAGCTCCTGTCCTCACATTTGGCTCCGGAGGTCTATCCATCTGTCTGTGTCCCTCCTGAGTCCCTGCTTGATTGGAGTGTTTCTGTCTTCATGGCTTTCCAAGTGCCTCAGGCCTCACCCAGTCCTTCAAACCCAATGATGGTTAGTTCTTGGGGCTGCCCATGGGACTGGCCCGAGTGAGGGGGCTACAGGCATGTCAGTGGGCTGGTCTGACTCGGACTCAGGCTTAGAGCACAGCATCCCCCCGTGTGTCCGTTTCACTTATGTGTGTGTGGGTGGAGAGTTTTTAGCTCCCCAGGTACCCGTGCCGGTCACTGGGCCAGCTCTCAACCTTCAGTGAATTACAAAAAGGGAGACCTAGCCCCACTGGGGTCAGGCATACAGGGCTTGGGAAGTACCTGGGGGATGTGACCCTGGACCTCACCCACTGCTGATGCTCTGGATGTTGTCATCAGACAGGCCGTGAGCTGTCCCAGGCTGAGGGGGTGGCTCACGGAACTACGTCCTTGTACTATGCATGCCCTGGGAGGGTTTTAGGGCAAAGAAGTCAGTCTGGTCATCCCAGGCCTGGGGTCGGGCTCAGCTTGGATCAATCATGACCCGGGCTGGGGACGCTTGCTAACATGCAGCGCCGGTCCTTGTCCTCCCGTCCTGGGAGCCCCAGTCCCCCTGTCCACTTCAGCACAGCCAATCCCAGGTGTGGGGCTCAGGGACCCAGACTGGAGTCTGAGTGCTTGTCGTCATAAAGACGGCAGCCTGGGCCTGGGAAGGCCCTGCCCACGGTCCCTCATTGAGTGGGAAGGTGCCCACAGCCCTCTGACCACCAGCTGGGTGTCCGGTATCTGCAGGGAGGATGTGGACCTGGGTGGGGGGTTCTTGGGTGGGTGGGGGCGGGACATGAGGAAACCTCGGGCGGGAAGAGTAAGCGAGGCTCATTTCCACCCTTGCTGATTTTCATGCCTAGACAGAGGAAGTGACCTCTTAAGTCTTCCTCGAAGATATTTAAGCAGAAATTCAGGGTTTAAAGCCCTCACTCCTACCCCTGCCAGGCAGATCCATGTAGTCCCATGCTTGCCAAGTTGCTCTAAAGCTGGATTCTTGGTCCCATGTGGAGGGGAGAATAAACTATATGCTTCTTAACGTCCCACCAGGCCCCCGGGTTCTACCAGGTGGGAAGGGACTGAGCAGGAGCCAGGAGGGGAAGCCCCGTCCAAGGCTATCTTCCCATGTCCCTATGTTGGGGGCCAGGTACTCCATTAACGCATGTATTCAACACGTGCTCTTTATCCCCCTCAACACAGGGGGAAATGAAGCACAGAGAGGTGAAGTTACTCACCCAAGGTCACACAGCTGGGCATGGCAGAAACAGAATTCCAAAAGAAGGAGCCTGGGGAGGTTCACTGAAGGGACACTTTAGTTGAACCCTGAGGGATGCAGTGATTTTGTAAGATCCCTCGCAATCCCAGCTGTCTGCGTTGGTGGCTGGGTGTCTGCTGCCGGTGGCAACGAGTGCGTGGGCAGGCACGCGAGGCCTGGCCCTGGCTCCTCCCTGACCTTGGGCCTGGCCGGATGGATGTGTTGAGCAATGGCTGTGATTTGTGTCTCACTTTCTCAGGCCAGCCTGGTGCTGGGGTTCCAGAGCCTGGGCTGTCTCAAATGGGTCTGCCCTGAGCTTCCTCCCAGGGCGGGTGGTTGTGGCAAGTGGACGCGCGAGCTGCGTGGGTGTGATGTGCAGAACTGTCTGCAGTCAGTGCAGGCCTTCATGTGCATCGTGTGGGTCAGTCTTTTGGAGGCAGCTGGGTGTATGTCCATCCACACATGTGTGTAAGTGTCAGAGTCTGCATGTCTATGGCTGTGCGTGCCTCTGATGTGTACGAGCTTCAGCTGTGTGCCCGGCCCCATCTCTGCATGTGTCCTGTGTGTGTACGGCTGCAGGGGCATCTGTGCCTGTGTGTGTACATGGGAGCATATGTGGTACACGTTTCTGTGTGTCTACTCTTGACTCTGGTTGGGGAGTGTTTATCATGCCCCTGTGTGTGTACACGTGCATCTGCACACACAAGGACTTGTGTAACTGCCTGTCTACTTTCCTTCTCGAGCCACGGCCCCTCAGGCCTTCCTGCCTGTCCCTGGTCCCAGAAGGCCCAGCTCCCTGCAGTTACTGGGGGAGTGGTGGGCTATGCTGGGCCTGCCCTCCACCCCTCCCCTTCCACCTTGCACCCTCGCCCCCACTGCCTCAGCCACAGTACTCCCTGGCCTCCCTCCTACCTTTCTGCCTACTTCTTCTCTGCCCCTTCTCCTCTGTCTGCAGCCTGAGGCAAGCCTGGCCCTGCTTTCTGCCCACTTTGCAAGTGCCCCTCAGCTTGGATCCTGCAAAGTGACACCCTCATTTCTCAGAGCCCTGAGTCAGCCCACAGCTGTTCTCACCTGTGTTGCTGCCCTAGACTCCCCACTGTCTCCGAGATGGTCCCCCTCCTGTTTGGCTGCACAAACACACCCTGCAAAGCCCTAGCCTGTCCCCTCATTCCCTGATCACCAGCCTCCGGCAGCCCCTCCTCAGGAAGTCTGCCTTTGAGCTGTCACCCCCCAGCCCCAGCCTGCACCAGCTCTCCTGCCACCAGTGCCTCACCCTAGACGTGCCCTCACCCAAAGCCAAGAGCCTACCCCCCCCGGCAGCTGCAGGCCCTGGCCTTTCAGTTGAGGTGAGTACCAAGGAGCACTGGGACAGGGGCTACCTGGCAGTGACACTAGACGGGCTACAGAAGGCCCTCTGACTCTCTCCTGCCCCTTTCTAGACGCCCGCTTTCTAGCCCCTTGGTTCTCCTGGGGTGGCTGTGTTTTTAGGCTCTGCCTTCAAAAAAGGTTTTCTAATTCAGGTGTAAGTCACATAATATAAAACGCTCCATTTTAAAGTGACTCACTCAGTGGCATTTCGTGCATTCACAATGCGGCATGAATGTCACCTCTAGCTCCAAAACATTTTCATTAACCTCCCCCCCACAAAGGAAACCCCATACCCATTGGCTACCCATCCTTCCCCCCGACCCCGGCCCCTGGTAACAACTGGTCTGCGTTGTCTGCATGGATTTCCCTCTTCCTGACATTTCGTGTAAATGGAATTGTATAATAATTGACTGGTGACATCTAGCCTTTTTCACTCAACGTATGGTTGTTAAGGTGCACCCAGGTGACAGCGTGTGTCAGCACCTCACTCCTGTTCTTGGCTCAGTAATATTCCACCGCACGGACACCACGTTTCTTAACCATTATCCATCGATGGACATGGGGGTTCTCACCCTTTGCCTTCTTGACTGGGGGGGGGGTGCCCAGCATTTGCTTTTAATGGCTTATTGTCTGCTTCTCTTCCTCACACACTTGATCTGCAGACTGGGTGCCCCGGGCCCCTTGCCCCTTGAATGGCCACCAGTAGCCTCCTGGACAGAACAAGCTCTGATGGTCTTTTCTCCCCTCAGAGCTGCAGGATTTGTTTCTTTTTTTTCAGATCAAGACAAACGCCCAGAGTTTCCTCGATGTCTCCATAACAGGAAGAGGGGGAAGAATGCAGGTCTTCCTGGCACCTGTCCCTGGTCATTTTCTCTAGGCCAGTAGTTGGCATTCCTGCAAGTGAGTCCCGCCTCTGTGTCCCAGGGTCCCCTTGGGACCAGGGCTGTCATTTGCAGACAGCCACATGGGGACCTTGGCCAGCTCCCCGGTCTGTTGTCAGCTGTCCAGGCGTTGGCCGCACTCACTGCGCGTGCAGCTGGCACCAAGAAGAGGCTCCAAGCCCATCCCACTTCCCCTCTCCATGCCCTCCGCCCCTCCTGCCCCCATCCTCATGCTGTGGCTAAACTAAGGACTCCTCAGCAAGTGCCGGGAAACCAGTCCAACCGGCAGAAAAGAAACTGCCATCACGTCCTGTGTGGCTCGTACGTGCCGTGTGGTTGGCCTGGGCTCTACATAGGGACCAGAGGCTCAGGGAAATCACTCAGTGTCCCTGGTGGCACCGGCCACATTCTTGCCTTGCCCACTGAGCAGGACCCCACCCCTGCCCGTTGGTGTTGGGGAAGGTAACTTTCCAAAGCAACAGACCTGTGAGATCCTGGCTCAGAAACGCCAGGCACGTGAGAGAGGGGTGTCTTCTGGGCCTCACACTAGTCCTGGGAAAAGGTTCTGATTAATCCTGTTCAGCACGCAGTTGCATTGCCAGACCCTAGGGTACCACCAAGGCCAGGCTGGGTGGCGCCCCCCTCGTGTGGCCTGGGGCCAGAAATGGGCAGCTTGACAAATGAGTCTTCGAGGCCCATCCACATGTTGCATATTGGCCTGTGTGTCTGTTTACCTTTCAGAACCTGGATATAAAAACGCATTCATAGTAATTTTGCTCACCTGGAAGCCTTGTCTTTCTTACCGATTTAGCCCCTGCCCCAAGGCTGGTGCCCACACATACAGTGAGTCACTTAAATACAGGTTGAGTGACGGACTCAAAAGCAACCGTGATTTGTCTGGTTTTCAAAACGTAGGGCTGTCCCTTCGCGTGAAGCCTGGCCCCTTTCCACGGGGCTGTCAGTTGTCACGTTGAATTTGTTCTGACATGAATTCTTTAAAGGAAGCTGGAGAAATGACTTGGCTTTTCACTTTTTAGTTCGTTTTCCAGGAAAATGTTGACATCTGCAGGGAGTGAAAGAATAAATTTTGAACTGGTTTTAGAAAAATTATCATAAAGGAAAAAGTCAGCGTCTTTGACATCGAGGCTTCCCCAAAAGGAGATCATGTGCTGGGGTGTTTTGTGGGTGACACGGTTCTGATTTCCTTGGGGAGAAGCGGCCAGAGAGGGGATGGCGAAGGCGCCAGGCGAACCTGCTCCTGCCTGGCAGCGAGGTGGGCCTCACCTGTAGGGGCCTGGCTGCCACGGTACTAGATGTGGGATGGGGTCATGTCTGGGTCCTGCACCCTGAAGGCCACAGGTGGCCTTCCTGGGGCTTCTGCAGATGACCACACACCTACGACCATGCATTCGTCCACTCACTAAGGATTTAGTGAGCACTTACTACATTCAGGGCTTTTGGTTCAGAGAAGGGTGACGGGGAGTCGAGTCACCACACAGTCCACACCTCTGGAGTTTACAGTCTGGCTGAGGAGACAAGCCCACAGCTGCAAAACTTTACAACTCTGAAGAGTGCTACAAAGAGGGGTGACAGGGTACTCTGGAAAGGTCAGGGGAGCAGGGACAGGAACCCGCCTGGGGTGAAGGGAGGTCAGGAAGGGCTTCCCTGAAGAGGCGAAACTTGGACTGGACCTTGATGTCCAGGCGGCAGTTGAATGGGTGGACTGTTCAGTCAGTGGGAACAGCATGTGCAAGGCCCTGGGATGAGGACCCAGCTCCCCTGAGGGACTGAAGAAGGTCAGGAAGATGGCAGGCTATAGAGATGCTAGTGAGGCTGGGGAGGTGGGCAGGTCCTGGTGGTCGTGGCAGTGACTTTGGCTTTTCCTGGATGGCAGTGGGAAGCCAGGGCAGTGGGGCGAGGCTGGGTTGCACAAGCCTCTCCAGAGGGGCTGCAATAGTGGCAAAGCTATTTTACAAATGGCTCCGTGTCCCCCTCCTTCTTTGCCTTCCTCCCTGCCTGAATTTCTAGCCACACTTGCCATTCTCTGAACTTGTCCTATAGGGTCTTGGTTGCGTGTGGCCTTGTGCAGTCACCTCCAGCCGCGGAATTATGGCATCTCCTTTTCTGCATTCTGCATTCAAGGGAAGTGCTGCCTTTCCAGATCTGCACAAATATGGCTTCCTCAGCCAAGCCCTCCTTCTTGCTCTGGAAGCCCTCCCCCCGCCCCCCAGTGGATCTCTGTCTCCCCGCTGTGAGAGCCCTTTGTGTTCCTTTTGGCTGAGCCTTTGCTCACTTCCAGCTGTGTGACCTTCGGCCAAGTGCCCCACCTCGCAGGCCTCAGTTTCCTCGCAGGCCTCTGCCCACCCAGCCAACAGAGACAATGATTTCTGCCTCAGGAGGTGCTTGTGAGGAGTCAGTGAGCTCACCCTGTGAAATGCTCGGAACCGGGCCCGGCACACAGAAGAGCCCCAGAAACGCGCGGTTGTCACCACTGGGCGCACGCCTGGGCACCAAACCATTTATGGCAAGAATGTGATGTATGTTGTCATTGTGAGAAAAGGCAGGGCTCGCTGGACTTCCTAATCCGCGGTCAATGTTTAGGGTTGTTTTATCTACTGTGACTTCTCAGTGCTTAGGGCTGCTAAGGGACCCCACCCGGATCTGTAGGGTTGTGGGCCCTCTGTGGTCATCTTGCCTGTTCCCTCACCTCACAGAGAGGCCCTGGGCTCAGAGAAGGTGGCTGGTGGAGGTGGGGGTTGTTCTAGGCCAGCCAGAGAGTGGGCAGCAGATCAGGCCCCTTGTCTCCTGGTCATTCCACCTCAGAGATGTGTTGGCACCCACTTGCCTTCTCCTTGATTTAAGGGTTCCCTGCAGAGGGGCCCAGTCTAGGTGTAGGGAAGGCGGACACTAGGAGGTTCCTACCCAGAAGTGAGTTATCTCTCTCCTAGGCTGCACTTCCCTGAATGGGTGTTTGGGTTCCTTGGAAGGAGGATCAGTTATCTATTTTGGGGGAGTCACTGGGAGCAGGAGGGGACATGCCTCCTTACCCCTGTGGGCACACCAGATCCCTGAAGGACTATGTAGCAGTTTGGGAGCCAAAGGATCCCCCGGCCCAGGATGACCTCACTGACCTCATGGGTAGAGTCTTGCTCACCCCAGGTTTATGTAACAGAGTCTTTCCCAACTGTCCGCAAAGCCACCCCGTGACATAAGCAAGCGTGAGCCTTCATCTGCCCCAGTGGCTGGCACGTAAGAGTTTATCAAGCGCTTGCTAAGGGCCAGGTGCTTTCGAGCCCGATCTCGCTGAACTGCACTGAGCACCCTGCAAGGTGGCGTTTGCCACAGCATTTTTCTAAATTGAGGTACAATGCACACACCGCCACACGTATCATTTTTAAAGTGCATGGTCAGTGGTTCTTAGTGTAGTCACAAGGTTGTGCAATCATCAACATCACTTAATTCGAAAACATTTCATCACCCCAGAAGAAACCCCGGACCCATTAGCTGTCACCCCCACCCCCAGACCCCGGCCCTAGCCCCTGGAAACCACTAATCTACCTTCTGCCTCTGTGGATTGACTGTTCTGGACATTTCATGTGAAGGGAATCATAAAACACGTGGCCTCTTGTGACCGACCACTTTCCCTCAGCGTAATGTTTGCAAGGCCCGTCTGCATCGTGGTAGGTATCAGTACCTCATTCTGTTTTGTGGCTGAATAATAGTCTGTTGTATGGATAGACCACAATTTTTTAAAAAGGTTTTATTTCTTTTTAGAGAGAGGGAAGGGGAGGGAGAAAGAGAGGGAGAGAAACTGATGCACCAAGGAAACATCGACCGGTTGTCTCTTGTATACCCCCAACTGAGGACCCGGCCCAAAACCCAGGCACAGGCCCTGACTGGGAATCCAATCAGTGACCCCTCGCTCTGCAGGAGGATGCTCCACCCACTGAGCCACACCAGTCAGGGCTAGACCACAGTTTTTTCATCCATTTTCTGTTGCTGGACATTTGGGTTGCTCCCACTTTGGGGCTATTGCAAATAAATGCTGCTACAAACATGTGTGTGTAAGTTTTTGTGTAAACATACATTTTCCATTTTCTTGGCATGTATCTAGGCATGGAACAGTTGGGTGCCTGACGTCTCTGTGGTTAAGCCTTTGAGGAACAGCCAGAGGGTCCTCCAAAGTGACTGCAGCATTGCACGTTCGCACCCGCAGTGTTCCAGCGCTCAGATTTCTCCACATCCTCTCCAGTGCTTGTTACTGCCTGTCTTTGATTATAGCCACTCTAGTGGGTGTGAAGTGGCATCTTGTGGTTTTGATTTGCATTTCCTTTTTGGCTAAGGACGATGCTGAACATCTTTTCATGTGCTTATTGGCCATTCAACTCTTATGGAGAAATGTCTGTTCAAGTCCTTTGCCCATTTTTGTTTTGGGGTTTTTTTTTTTAAGCATAATTTCCATTTTATTTTTTTCCAGAAGACTTTTCTTCAATCCTTAAGGACGTAGCTCTTTATGTGGGCTTTGGTGGAGGTTGTGGGACAGCACCGCAGGTCTGTTCTGGGGTGGGGGTGTTGGGTCCTCCTGGGCTTCATGGGAACGATTCCTGACTACCTTGCTGGGGATGGTGCAACTCACACAGTGATGTAGTTTCATGTCCAGCCTGGGAAGCATACAGGCCTCAAAGATACTCATTTCGGAAACATACCTAAGGGCTGCGTCCTCTGCTGTGTTTCAAATGACAAACGTTATCATGGTCTTGTCCTTGGGCACGCGGTAAATATAGCTGGCACAGTGAATGGGCTGCCCATGGCTGTGGCCTTTTTTGGCAAGAGTGCTGTTCCTTCCTTTCTTGGTCATCTTGGAAGCAAGGACCCAAGAGAGGCTCCTTTGTCCATTTTTGAATTGGGTTGTTTGTCTCTCGATTGTAAGTTGTGCCCCTGTCATCCACAGAGAGGAAACAGGGGCTCAGAGAGGGGTGTGTCTGGGTCAAGAACACTGGGCCCACCAGTGGATTGGCCTTCGCCTCCCACCCAGCAGGCCAGGGGCCGCTGCCCCTCCACCCCATGGATGAGTGGAGTGGCTTGCAATTTTGACCAGTCCCCCAGGCCACCCCAGGTTCTGTCCTTGTAGATGGTGCACCAGGGAGCAGCAATTCTGAGGAACCAAGCTGGCTCTCTCTTCCCCTCCAAATCACGCGGAATTGGCTGACGTGGCCCAAGAAGAGGGGAGAGCTCGGGTCCTGTGGTCAGGGTGCCTATTTATACTAACTGGGCCATGTTGCAAGCTTTTCCTGCTGGCGACAGGGACGTCACTGGGTGCTGACCTCACCAGAAATGCTGACGCATCTCTCCTTAATGCTTTGCTCAAATGGGCAGCCAGGCCTCCTCACCTTGGGGCCACTCTGTGTCCTCCTACCCACCACTGTCCCCTCCCACCTTGCTCTGGAATCTCCCCCAGTGTCCCTCCTTCCTGTAGCCCTCCAACCATGCCTTCTTCTTGTAAGCTGTTATGGGCTGGATGGTATCCCTCTAACTCATACATTGGTTGAAGTCCATACCTCCAAGTACCTCAGAATGTGAATGTGTTTGGAGAAGGGGCCTGGTTAAGGTAAAATGAGGTCACTGGAGGGACCCTAATGCCATATGACTGATGTCCTTATAAGAAGAGGAGATTAGTACATAGACACACACACAGACCAAGGAAGGACCACATGAGGAGACAACCGGAAGGCGGCCATCTGCAAATAGAGGAGAGAGACTGCAGGATGGAATCGACCTTGCTGACACCTTGACCTCAGACTTCTAGCTCCAAGGCTGTGAGGAAATACCTTTCTATTATATGAGCCACCCAGGCTGTGGGATTTGGGGATGGCACCCTGAGCAAAACAATGTAGAAGCCCTTCCTGCCTTTGGTAGCCACGGCCCCTGGGGCTCGCGCAGGTGCTCAGAGCCTGGTCTTTCAGATTTGACAGCCCTGGTTTGTTTGAGTGCCCTGCTTCTCTTAAATGTGACCACGCATAGTGACCTCAGGCAGTGACTTCATGTCTCTGGGCCTCAGAGGCTTCTTTAAACAGAAGAGATAATTGGTCTCCCTGGACTGTGGGGAGGGGAGGAGGATGAAAGGCCTCGGCTGTCCCCCAGAGGTGGAGGTTGGTCAGCAGTGGCTGAGAGGGGCTAGAATCTCTCTGGCCAGACCTGGCCCTGGAGCCAGTCTCTGAGCTTCTCTGATTTCCAATTTCCTTATTAAAGGGAGTCAGATCACCCCTGCCCACCGGCCGCTCCCTTTCTCACGGGGCTGTTGCAAAATGAGATCAGGGATGTGAAATGAAGAAGGACCCCGGCTTGGCATGGGCACAGGAAGCAGCCTTGCGGGGGTGGGCCCAGAAATGAGGAATTCAGCGGAAGCAACATTCTCAGGAGGAGAATCCAGAACTGGCCACAGGCGATGGTGGGGTGACTGGGCATGGTGCAATGAGCACCGTGCCGGGGTGCCAGGGAGTGGGTGGGGGGTGCTGAAGGGCCGCCCACTGGGCCTGGGAGTGGTTTTGTCCACCGCTGAAATCTCAGCATCTGGTCGTGGCTGACACAGAGCAGGGGGAAATTTGTTGAATGAATAAAGGATTGACAACAGTCATCTCTACAGAGGGGAGACAGGCGGGAACTGCTTTGGGGGTCAGAATGGGTGCTAGGTGGAGACAGACAGGAAAGCGTCAGTCCTGGCCACCTGGACACCCCCAGTCCAGGCTCCAGGGAACCGGTGGGAGCAGCTCAGGCCTCCCTGGCAGCCCCTGGAGGACCCCACCCTGGCTTCCCAGCCTTCTGACACCCTCTTCCCTGAGAGGCACCTGAAGGCACAGGTCAGTGACCTTCCTCCAGGCCTGGTAAATGCTCTGGGACCTAAAGTCATAGCCTGCAGGCCTGCGCCAGCCCCTCTACCTCCTCGTCTGCCCTCACCTGGGCCTCAGTTTACCGCGTGGTGAAGTAACTGGATGACTGGTGAGGCCTTGTCTCCAGGGCCCCTTCATTCTGACTTTCAGAGAAGTCTGTGAGACACAGAGGACCAGCCCATGATCACTATCTTTCAGAGAAAGTGAAACCTGGTCCCCAACCGTCACCCCAGTGACTCCCCCTCCCCGGTTTCCCCTCTGAGCTCATCGCTTCCCCATCTCCTTCACTCGCCACCTCACAACACACCCCCCCCCCCTCCCCAGCCAGTACTTGGAACTGGACTTTCATCTTTCCTTTTTCCTTCAAAGAACGTTTGCCTTTTATGTCCATGATGGCAGCAGCCCTGTGAGGTGGGCCGGGAAACGCTTTTCAAATCCTCATTTTACAGGTGGGGCCTCTGAGGCCCAGAGAGGTGAAGCAACTTGTCTCACGTCATAGCATGTCAGTGGGCTCGAACCTTATCTCCTGTTTCTCCTGCTCCGAGTGCCTGGTTCTCCCCAGAGGACCCTGTCTGTGCAGAAAGGGCCTGGCTGCTGCAATGGGCCTGGGCTGGGACAGTGCATGGTTGGGGGAAGGAGGCAGCCAGGAGCCCCGCTGGGGGCGTGTAGGTCCTGGGGCCAGAACCACAATCTCGGGGCTGCCAGCCTGGGTCTGGCTCTGTGCCCAGAGCCCGGTGGTTTCCGCTCACAGATGTCCCAACAGCCCCGGCCAGAGGGCGGGAAGGGCACTGAGGAAGGAAGGTGTCTTGGCCCCTCAGCCCCAAACCATGGTGGCCTGTGAGGCCGACGGCTGCTGGGCCAGGACTGGCCTGCGGGCCATCCAGGGGTCAGGCTGGCAGGCTTCCCCTCTGCCCCAGGCATAGCACCTTGTGGATGGCATGGACCCCCTTGCTCCTCGTTCACCCCGGGAAGGCTGAGGCTGCAATTTGCATCATCTTTGGGCGTGGGGCTGACCTCGAAGAACGAATTCGAAGAAAACAGGAGGAGGAGCAGGCATGCCACGGTGCCCAGCACCCATTGGCTCGTGGAAACTTTGGTTTTTGGGGTCATGTTCCCAGAAGGCCTGCCCTCCCCCCACCCCCTCCCCACCCACCTCACGAGGTGTTGGCCAATCGCTCTGGCAGGCAATAAAGTGGCTGTCAGCCCGCAGGACTCCCAGCCTGGAGGTGTCACCCCCAACAGGCACAGGCCAGAGCTCGGACACCCAGCATGTGGGCACAGCATATGAGAAGGGCGCTGCTCAGTAAGTACTTCCTTCCTCTCCGCCGGCACCCGCTTTCTGTGAACCATGGGTGCCGGCGGGAAGCAGGGGTACCCTCTGTCCTGTGGGAGCTGGGGAGACCAGGCACTGGCCAGAAGGATGCTGAAGTGGAAAGAGAGCCAGGAGGTCAGGCAAAGAGAGGGGTCCCCTGAGAACACAGCATCTTCACAGGGTGGAGAAGGGGTATCCCAGGAGGGCTTCCAGGGGGAGGCAATGTAAAGGCAACTCAGGGAGCCAGGGAGTGAGGGAAGGGGACAAATTAGGAGAGAGGCTGGGGAAGCAGGGGGAGGTGGGAGCCCAGAAGCTGAGCATAAAACCGGTGCAGGGTCTGGGGGGACCTCCTTCTCACCTTGATTTGCAGGGTCTGGGATGAACGGACACAGTCAGTCAGGCCCAGGGGCTCTGGAGCCCACACAATCACATAGCACACATAGCCACACCCACAGGGTGACACACACACAGAGCCATGTGACATCATCCAGAGCCCTCAATCTCGCCAACCTGGGAGCCCCCCCATGCAGCCCAGGGTGGGCCACAACTGCTCCCTTGAGCCTCATGCAGACCTGTCAAGACACCAGGCAGACGCCCTGGTCCCACCTGCACACTCAGCAGATCCCTGGGGAGGTGGCGAGTGGTATACTGTGGTCGCTGTGCCTGGTTGCCCAGCCCCTCCACCCTCCCCAGCAGTGTCTTCCCCAAGAGACCGGATGGTTCTTAGGAAGCGAACGTGGTGTCACTGCCTTCCGGGCCATTGCACCACAGGCCCCTTCCGACCACGTGGCTGCTGGTGGGTGGGGGGAGGCAGATGAGCCGAAACTGAGCCCGGCCCCTCGGAGTGTTCTGACAGGCTCTCAGCATCCCTATGAGCCTGCCAGGAGTGGCCACTAATGGAGAGAGGAGGAAGGCTCAAGGCTGGGGGAGTGGCTGGCCTTGTATAACTTGGGCGACCTCCTGCAGTTCCGGCCTGTCGCAGGGGGCCCTGTAGCAATAGTTATTCCCTAGCTGTAGGTCTTGCAGACAGCTGCCCACCTGGGCCACCCTATGTCAGCTCCTGAGGTAGGCAGGATTAATGGGCACAGGAGCTCCAGCCAGGCCCCACCACCTGCTCCTAATGGCCTACGTGGTGAATCGCAGCCGCTGTTTCAGGTGCTGGGCAGTAACCCACTGGATGGGTGCCAGTGGCCCCAGCAGGTGCTCCTGTGCATACGAAACGCCCAGTCCCACCCTCCACAGCAGAGGCTGGAGGGCGGGCTGCACCCTCCCAGGGCTTCCTCGCCAAGTCAGGTGACACCCCCTTTCTCTGCCCCAGGTCTGATCCTCAGACTCCTGTTCCTGAACCCAGTGGCCACGGGCAACTGCTCAGGCAATGACCAAGAGCTCCTCAAGCAGCTCCAGCTTCAGGCAGACCTCATGCAAGACACCAGCAGGCTCCTGGATCTCTATGTGAGCACCTGGCCCCGGTGGCATCTGAGTCTCAGAGAACTTCGGGGTTAGGGCATGACTAAGCCCCAGAGAGGATCAGGCCCAACTCCCACTTGCTCAACTCCAACTCACTAGAGGGGTGGAAGTGGAGAAACTGAGTCCCTATGTTATTCCAGGACCATGCCAAACATCCAAGGCCTAACCCTAGCTCCCCTAGGTCAGCGGCCAGAGTGTGACCCCGCCACGTGGCCCCACCCCTCTGTTTGTCTGGTGTGTCTAGTACACACCTCTCACAGCCTTGTTCACGGTGGTGAGCAAAAGTCTGCCCTCCTGAAGCTCACAGTCACCTTCCCACTGACACGCCCCACGCCATAGTCGCCACCTCTGTGGTCACCCTCCCTGGGCCCCCTGCAACCCTCTGACCCTGCCTGCAGTGACCAGGGCATCCTCTCCCCTCTTGGGCCTTCATGTCTGGATCTGTACAAGGGGCAGACTGGATAGGGGCCGGACGCGGTCAAGCATTTCAAGGCTGACCGGAGCAGACTTGCCTGTGTGTGTGTGTGTGTGGTCCGGGCTCCAGCACTCACCCCCTGATTCTCCCCCCTCCCCCCAGATCCGCATCCAAGGCCTCGACATGTCTGCACTGAAAGAGCACTGTCAAGAGCGCCCCGGGGTCTTTCCTAGCGAGCACACCCTGCAAGGGCTCAGCAGGAGGGCCTTCCTGCGGACCCTCAACACCAAACTTGGCCATGTCTTACACAGACTGACTCCTTTCCAGAGGGACCATCCCACAGTCCAGAACTTGGTGATGGCGAAGATGTATATCCATGGGATCAGGAACAACATCCACTGCATGGACCAGCTGCTTCGAGGCTCCTCGGAGATGGCTGAACCCACTCTGGCAAGCCTGGGGACCTCGCCACCACCCACGCCTGCCCCAGAAGCCTTTCAGCGCAAGTTGGAGGGCTGCCGGTTCCTGCGCGGCTACCACCGCTTCATGCACTCAGTGGGACAGGTCTTCCGCAAGTGGCGGGAGACCCCAGGCCGGAGGAACCGGAGACACAGCCCCCAACGGGTCTTGCAGAAGAGGACTCACAGGATGCAACCCTCCATGAGGGGCAAGAGACTCGTGCCCAGGGGGCAGCTGCCCCGGTAGCCTTAGGGACCCCACAGCAGGTGAAGGATCAGCAGGTGCTCCTCAGGATGGTGCCACCTCGGGGTCTCCAGACCTGCTTCCCACCTCTCAGAAGTGCACTTTAAGGGGTGAGAGCCAGGTGGGCTCCTCTACCTCCTCCTGGGTTGGGGGGACAGGATCAGACCATCATGCCTCCCCAGCCGTGAGTTCCTCAGTCCCAGTGGGGTGACTGGGTCAGGCCACGCGGGGCCAACTTTCCATTGATTCAGGGGTCTGATGACACAGGCTGACTCATGGCCAGACTGACGGCCCCCCTTCTCCCCAACTCTGCTCCCCGGAGGTCTGCCGGCCCTTCCTTCTCATGACTTGCAGAGCTGTTGCCCCTAGACTTCCTCCTTTCCGTGGTGGCATGGCTCCAAGGGGGGGGTCAGGGTCTGAGCTGGCCTCCTATGCCTCATCGCCAGTCTCGGGCCAGACACCTGGACGTCTGGGTGACCTCACTTTAGACAGCTATGACAGGGGCACAGTGTCATGTAAGCAGCACTGATCTGGAGGTCTGAGGAAAGGGGCTCAGGTCCCGGCTTGGCCCCTAACTCACTGTGTGGCCTCAGGCAAGCCAATTTACCTCTCTGGGCCTCAATTTTGCCTTTGTGAATAGATGGGGACCGTGTAAAGCCCTCTCTGCCTGTCAGCTGCTGGGACTCCATGACGTAGGGTGGATTTCAAATTCTTTCCATAAATCGGGACACGCGGTGCAAATGGACAGGGGTGCAGACTGAGTTCTTTGCAGGAGACTTTCCAGTGTCTAGCCTGGTCTTGGGTTCTGGCAGCTGTGTGCTCCCCCTGGTGGCGGATCTTGGAATTTTCTCATGCTGAAACCATTGTCCTCCTGAAGGGTTATGGGGTCAATTCCTTGCAGGGACAGAATTAATTTATCAATTGTTATCAGTTTTTACCTGTTTTTTAATTTATGAGGCTTATTTATGATGTATATTTAATGTTAATATTGTGCCTACATATATTTAAAATTTGCCTGGTTTCTAAAGCCCGTGTCTCTCTGTTGCCTTGTCGGGCAGGATTGGGAGTAGGTTGGCCTCTTGGAGAAGGGGCAGTTGCTCGGTGGCCAGGCCACAAGCGGCCACCACCTGAGCAGCTCCAGCCCTCTGTCTGAGTCCCTGAGGGTTGGAGTTCCATGCCCTATCCAGGGAGGGAAGTCTCATGAGCCACTCTGACTGTGGGGGCGTCTCAAACACAGACAAAGAGTTTGTTGTGTCTGAATAGGTCTCCCTTGAGACGCTGCAGACCAGGGGCACCCGGGCTTTGGGAGCATGCAGGGGGGGTGTGGGGGGTGGGGGGAGGGTGCAGGCTGGAGTGTCTGGCTTGCTCTGCCCCTGTGGGTGTGTGGCTGGGGTGTGTGTGCTGATGTGTGTTGCATGAAGTGAACAAGATAATAACAGATCCTGCCTCAGATGTGGCCTGTGACCTGGTTATGTGCTTGAAACTGCTTCCTGAAGAGCTGTAGCAGGTGGGGATTCCATCTGGCCCCCAGAAAACCGGGCTGCTTCCCGATGCACCACCTCAGGAGGGGTACCTATAGACCAGTGGGTGATATGTTAAGGCAGACGCTACAAAGGAAGGGTTAATTTAATGGAAGCCCATGAACTTGACCTGGATCAGTCCCCGCCTACTCCTACTTCTTGGGATTGGGGCCAAAGGTGGAAACAGGACTTGATAACAGAAGTGGAGGAGATCCCCGTGCGGGACTCTCTCCAATAGACATGATCCACTTGGCCGATGAGAAGCCTGAGGCTCAGAGAGTCTGAGTCGTTTGCCCACGTTCTCAGTGCAGTTTACTGCGGGTGAACACATTTTGAATTCCGGTCCATTAGATGCCAGGGTGGGAGCATTTTCCTGTTACCCTTCAGCCTCTTTAACTCTGCTGACAGTTTCACGAGTCCCCAGGGGCACAGAGCTCCCAGGTGGGGGCTGGCAGACAATAGACAAGCAGAAGTACTAACAGGTACACCTGAGATGCAGTGCAAGCTCAGCAAAAATAAAGCAGCGTGACGTAATAGAGTGGGAGAGTCAAGTGGTGTGGGTGGTCAGGGTGGCATCTGAAGGAGGTGACATCCACTCTGCAGTCTAAAGGAGACAGGTGCCTCCAGGTGGCACAGTTAGGGCAAAGGTTCTGAGCATTCAAGGGTCGGAGTTATCAAAAAGGCCCAGAGAGGAGAATTATCTCACTCAAGGTCACAGTACAGGGCTTGGGCTACAGCTCTCAGCCCCTGACTCCCAACCTTGCTGAGCAGTGGCCCACAGTAGTCCAGGCTATTTACTAAGTGCCGGGTAAGTGTTCTCCACTGCCCCACACTGGACTCTCCCTTTTACTCATGTTCCTTCCAAGCTGGCCACCTTTGGGCGGGCTCTGTCCTCCGACATTGCCTCCGCCTATGCTGTTCCCTCTGTCTAGAATGCTGTTCTCATGGTCTAGGCCCAGCAACTTGGTTATTTATTCTCTCAAAACTGCCCCATCACCAGTAAGGCATTTGCATTACTGTCCACTTCACCCACTAGCCTGGAGCTTCGAAGGAGGAGCCCACACCTGCTTCTCTCTGCCCCGTCCAGCACCCAGCACAGCATCTACACTCAACAGAAGCTCAATGGAGAGCAAGACAGAAGAGGGCCCGGAGGAAGGCAACGCACCGAGGAGTGTGCCAGGCAGTCTGGCTCAGAGAGGTGCCACCCAGGTGCTGTCAACAGCAGATGGCATCTTTTCTGCCCTGCCCCAGCGTGGGGTTGGGGGCTTTCCTCGGGCTGGGCTGCTGGGAAGCTGTGGGTGGGAGGTGGCAACCGAAAGTCAGGCACGCTCAGGTTCTCGGAGCGGAAGGTGAGCTGGCGCTGTGGCGGAGTGCTGTTGCCCACGGGGAGGGCAGACGTTGGTCTGTGGAGGAAGAGCTGGGAAGCCCGGGCTGGCTGTCTCCCACCTCTGGCTGGGCCCCTTCCAGCCCCCCACTCTGTGGGTGAGCCCCAGGAGAGGGATCTGGGGCTGGCTTAGAGCTGGAACAACACCCACCCCGCAGGAAGCAGATCGTGGCTCTCCAGACTCTGGGGCCGCAGTCTCAGGGGTCTCACCTGTGAGAAGTCATCACCACCACACTGTCTCCTGATGAGACTACAGTTGCAGGTGTCCCCAGACTGCTGTTTCCAGCCTGGTTCTCTCCAAACCCAGATCCACAGACTTAGCTGCCGGAAATGTCCATGGGTACCTCAAGGCCAAGCTCACCACCCAGCCTCATGCCTTTCTGCTTCCTGTCTGCCCCCAACCCCAACCCATTCCCTTCTCTTCCCGCAGCCTCTCCTCTCCCCTGTTGATCACAAAGACCTACACCCCATCTTTGGCACATGCCCTCTCTTCTCCTTGCTGCCAGCCAGGTCCCAGCTCCCTGGACACAGTCTAAAATCTCACCCTCATGTCTTCTGTCCACGAACCTTCGATGACTCCCTCCTGTTCGACTGCCCGTGGCATCAATTCCAAAGTCCTCATCTCAGCACACCAGGCCGCCACTGCCAGCCCAACTCAGCACCCTCAGCTGGCATCCTGACTTCCCTCTCTCCCCTCCTCCCACCCATCTACCCAGAGGGTCAGCTCAAATGTCCCCTCCTTCTCAACTACCCCAATCCAGAGGGGCTTGTGGGGCTTCCCTGGACTGAGGACAGCTTGCAGGGGGTCATGTCCAGAGTCAGAACGACCCCTCTCTGATGGCCCCAGTCCCGCACAGACAGCACCCACTGCTGTGAGACAGCGGTTCCCATGGCCACCCGCTGTGACAGGCAGCTGGGCAGGGTTCTAATAATAGTTTTTGTGCTGCAGAGTGTGTTGATCCCCCCACGAGGCACGTTTCCACGTGGAGAGGAGATCCGCCAGGAGCCTGCAAACAGCGAACGCTCTCCACGATGGCTCACGTGAAGGGACAGCGGGGCCGAGGGCCATGGTGAGCTGACACAGGCTGGGAAGACAGAGGAGTCCTCGTGTGAACCTGCTGCTGAAATCGACTCCATGCCAGGTTTTCTTTTCCAGGTTTCAGGGTGACAGTCACAGCCCCTTCGTCAATGCTGCCTCAAGGGAAGTTCCCTAGCACAGAGGGCCCAGAGGGCAGAGAAACTGCCGGGGAAAGGCGGGAACGGGGTGCTGGGACTTACTGACCATCTGCAAATCAAACTCACAGCCTGCAAAGGACAGAGCCAGGTCTTTGGCCTCCATGCCCTTGTCACCTTCGCTGCCACCAGTTCTAATGTGATTTTCCTGTCTTTTCTCATGGGATGAGAAAGTGTTTGAGGGTTAAACAGAATGAGTTTAAACCCCCCACCCACCCACCCCTTAAGCTGTGTGATCTCCTAGTCTGGGCCTCAACTTCCCCCTCTGTGTAACAGCCATCCTTGGCCCGCCCCCCAGACTGGAGGCAACACACACACACACACACACACACACACACACACACACAGCGCTGTATCTGCACTATCACAAGCTGTCACCGAGAAGGTGCACAAGCAACGTTCTCTTTCTTTATTTTCGCTCTCCTTTTCTCTTTTCTTTGGTTTTCTTTCTTCCAGCTCTTTGTCCCTGTCCCCCTGCATCCCCCCTGCCCTCACACCAGGCCCGGAACCAGAATTGTCCACGGAACCCCTTTCCCACGCTGAGGGAAGGGTCACAGTCCACAGTCAGAGTGGGGAGGCCCTTGGCAAGGCCAGCCCCATTCCCTGCTTCCTGGGGCGTCCCCGAGGGCTGGGCTCGGGGAGGGGCGAAGGTCTCCGAGGGAGGGGGTTGGGCAGGTGGGGCCCTGCATTGTGGAGGAGGGCAGACCAGATGGGTCAGGTGGCTCCAGGGTTCTGAGGTGGGTGCCAGGGCAGGGAGCGGTGGCTTGGAATGGGACTGTATCCAGGGGGGGTGGCTGCAGCCCTGTGACTCTTCTGGGGACAGGGACAAGGGAGCATGGTCCTGGTGCACACGGCCTGTGGCAGGTCTGAGTCAAAATACCTAAGGCCGACCCTGGCTGGTCATGCGGAGGGCTGCCCAGTCATCGCCTTATGCCAGCCTGGGTCACCCAGAAGGGCTGGGCGCGGCCCAGTCAGCTGTGACTCAGGTCCCAGCAGCCTCGCCACACAGCACTGGGCAGGGGCCTAAGGCACAGGGACGCCCCCTCCCCACCTCTGGCCCCACTTTTCCCCCTCATCCACCCTGAAGATCCGGCCTTACCTGTGTCAGGTGCAGTTTGGCCAGGAATCTGGGGTTCTCTGCTCCTGTTGGCCCCAGCTCTTCATCTAGGGGGTGGGGTAGAAGTGGGGGGAGCCTCATAGCCACCTGGCCCTTGACGGGAAGTCAAGTGGGGGGCAGGGGCAGGAGCCAGCTCCAGAGAGGATTCAGCAGGAGAGGGAAGCAGAGGGGCCCTGGCCCGAAGACAACAGCGTCCCACTGAAGAACTGGCACTCACCCTGCGAGACGCCGGAGGGTCCTGTGCGGGCACAGACCACGGTAGGCTTCCCTGATGGGGCAGAGATGGAGGTGGGTAGATGCCAGCCCCCCAATTTATCCTCAGCAGGGCAAACACGACCTCTTCCCTCGTGTGTCTGGGAGGCACCTGGTGGCCCCCACGCCTTCCAGGCCTCAGGCCTCCCGTCTATGTGTCGGGCACAGTGAATGTTGAGGTAAAGCAGACAGACCAGATGTGAAAACGTCAGGTGGACACGTGCGGGGTTAAAGATCATCTCAGGGTTAAAGGGCAGAGGAGAGAGCCCGAGATGGGGAGGACAGAATCCTAGCTTTTTGTGACCACAGAGAAGTCATCCCTCTGGGGCTATCGATTCCGGGATTCCCAAGGGACTTGCAAGGTCCTTTTTCTGCAGATGAAGATGAGGTGGGCAGAGGGTCCCTGTCCCTCCAGGGGAGACTTGGCGGCTCACGGTGTGGCACCTGTCTGCCTGTGCTTTGGGGACAAGGGTGATGATGGTTTTTGCCAAAGTGAAGTTCCTTTTGGGAGGCGCTGAGGCGTGGGGTGTGTGGTCAGTCAAGGTCATGGCCCCTTCGTTTTTGACCTTGGGACAGCCCCGGACTGGCCCACTCTGTAAGGTGGGCCCAGTTGTGGAAGCGCCAGCTCCGGGGCCATGGTGAGGCTGAAGCAAAATCGGAAACAAAAGTCTGCACAGAGCCTGGAACCTGAGGTGGGGCTCAAATAATCCCACAAGGGGCTTGAACCCAATTTTATCAACCGTTCCTGAGGACTGGCACTAGGTTTCCGGGAAGGCGGGGACACTGTCCCCAGGGCCTGTCCTAAGTAGGAACTAGGTGGTCCTGGGCCTGGAGGTGGGTGGGAAGGGGCAGTGGTGTCCCTTCACGTCTTCCTCTTCCCAGAGCTCCAGCTGGCCCAAGGCAGCCGCCGCCGATCCAAGCCCAGTGCACGTGGTTCTGGCGCCCCCTAGTGGTCAGTCTTTAAGGTTTCACCTCCCCACTGCCCGCCCGCCCCCCAGGAGGTGCCGGCCAGTGCGAAGACCCCTCCACGACCCCTCGAATTGTGTCTCCTTACCCAGCCTTGGCCTATGGTCCCTGCTCACCCTGCATTCCGAACCTCAGACATTCCTGCCCGCTTCCTCAGTCCCCAAATCCTGCCCTGCGGGGCTCTGGAAGAGGTCCTGACCAAACTAGGCCAGCCTGGAACTAGTGGTGTCCTGGCCCTGCAAGGTGCCTGCTGCCTGCTAGGCAGTGGGGGGCGCTGCAGTCCGCAGCTTGGAGCTGAGCTAAGCCGCTCAGCACGCTGGGCAGCGAGCCCTGGACTTGGCCCTCACTCCCACTGGACCGGCAAGATTTTCTCTATCCCCCACAACTCACCCATAGTCCACTCCTTGAAGAGACTTTTCTAGTTCCTTCAAGACTGATGGCCTTCTCTAGGCCCAGTTTACAGATGGGGAGACAGGTTCCGAGAAGCTCCTTTCTGGAATCCTCATAGTCAGTCAGAGCTGAAACCCAGGGTCCCTGTCTAGGAGTCCAGGTGAGACAAGCAGTTCACATGCTGTTTGGATGTGCTACAAATTTGCTGTGTTTCCTTGGAAAAGTGACTTCACCTCTCTGGGTCCAACCTGTGAAATTTTAATAGCAAAGATAATATCAGTAACTCAGGCACATCTTCAGTGCCTGCCAGGGCTTTCCAAAGGGCGTTGCTAACCTCACGGGTTGATAACATTGTGTCCCACTTCGTGGAGGTTGGAACTGAGGTCTGAGTGATGAGGTCACCTATCTGAGGCACGGAGTCTGTAAATGGCAGGGCTAGGACTGGATTCCAGGTCTGTCTGATTGCAGATCCCCCCTCGGACCCCCATTCCTCTTCCCCAGCCTCATCTTTCCAGCCTTTTCCCTTTACAAGTGGGGACGCTGAGGCCAGCAGAGGCTGGGATGGACTCTAAGTTCTCCCAGGCTGACCTCACTTCAGTAAGTAGGTGGGCTCTGGGAGGGGGACCCAGGGTGGGGACTACAGGCCACTGTCCTTCTGTGAGAGCACGCTGCTGCCAGCTCACTGGCCAGAGTACACGTGGGGGAGGCATGGCCACTGAAAGGCCTGCATGGGATGCTGGCCCTCCAGACAGCCCACTGTGACCCCAGGGCAGGCTGGTCCCACCCAGAAAGGGAGGAAGCGGAAATGGGGTCCGGGGTGGGGCAGGGTGGAGGAGGCCTGCTGGGCAGGAGATCAGAACAGGATTGTGTCATGGAGTCCTGTGGCTGATAAGCAGCTGAGAGGCCAGCCCAGACGGAAGGAGGGGCTCCCCAGGGGCGAGTCACCCTTGGGACCCCTGAGCCCCCTGCTGCCAGTGAGCCCCGCCAGGCTGCCCAGACCACACTCGGCCTCCTAGCTCCTGATTTTAGGAGGCTGTGGAGGCGTGGGTGGAGAGCTGACTCCATTACACCCTCTGAGACCTAGAACAAATTATTCCAGTCTCCAACCTCGGTTTCCACATCTGTGAAACCTGGAGTAAAATGCCCCCTTGGGGAAGGTGGTTGGGACTGGAGATAACAGGGGGTCCAGCAAGCACTTGGTAATGGTTTGCTTTGGGGGACGTGGGTTTAAGAGAAGCTCATGGTTGGCGGCATGCCAGCCACATGCCCCAGAAAGGGAAGGAAGCAGGCCCAAGGGTGCAGGGTTAGTGGAGATAAGCATCACACCCAGCTTACCTGAAGGATGCAGGGGGAGGCCTAGTTCTCTCCTCCTGGCTCCCTACTAGCTGCTCTCCTACCTGGTCCCATCCCCCACTCCCCTCCCCTGACTTTAGGGAGCTCATCCTTTCTTCTCTTCCCAGGGAAGAGGATGGTCCAACCTCAACTAGACCTCAACCCCTCCGCCCTCCCCACCCATTGGGACGGGGCCACTCTACTCTTTCCATTTTACCACCTCCCATCCACCACCCTCAAAGCCTTTCCTCAGTCCCTGCAGGCACTGAGGCACAGACTGGGGCGAGGGCCTGGCTACCTCCCCGACATCATCTCTGGGGTAAACGGGGTGGTCCCAGTGAGCTTGTCTGAGGCCAAGGTGGGGGGTGGGAGGCCGGGCCCCGCCTTGGTGCCGGCCAGTTTCAGGCTGAATGGGTCTGTGGGGCTGCTTCCTGTTCTGTTTATTGCCTCTGAGTTCAGGAAATCGTTGCGTGAAACACCCTCCCCACCCCCTGCCCTGAGATTATCTAATAGGAGCCGAGCTGTGGTCTCTGTCTTTTGGAAAATCCAGTGGGAGAAGGAAGCTGGCAGCTCGACTCTGACATCAGCTTTGTCCCTGGGCCAAGAGTCAGGGTGGCCATTGGGGGGGGGGCGGGGGGGAACCCTGGGGCGGGGGTGGGGTGGGGTGGGAGGGGGAGCCCTGGGGCGGGGTGGGGAGGGAACCAGCTGCTGGTGGCCCCTGTGACGTGAAGCTGCCACATGGTTCCCAGGGGCGGGGGCTGGAGGGTAAAGAGCAGGGATCATCGGAGACACACACGGGGCACATGTGCACATATAGGCACAGTGTCACACCTTCCCACTTGTGCCCAGAGACTCCCATCATGCACAGATTCGCACAGACACGGGGTCAGACACACTCATGCAGGATTCACACACACAGTCACACAGTCACCCAAAGGGCTCACCAAGTCAGCCAGAGGCATGCACACTGCGGCTCTCCCTAGCCACACACAGCAAACAGAACAGCACTGATACATGTGTGCACATGTGCAGGGCCAGACACAGCCGAACACAGATGTGCAGGCACACAAAGGCCCTCACCATACACGAGAATGCCCACTGAGGCCCAGACAGGCCCATGGGGAGCCTGTTGGAGGTTCCCAGACACAGGCTGGGCCTCTGGGCTTCGGTCCTCCCTGGGCCTCTGTGAGACTGAAGGGCTCCCGTGCGTGGCAGAATGAGGAAAGACCTGTGCCGACCCTGGGCCTCACCCAGCTGGGGCAGGGCAGGGAGGGGAGCCCGGGGGGTCTGAGGCTACCAAGGGAGTGGCTGGGCCCTGGGAGGGCCTTTGTTCATGCACAAGGCAATGCCAGGCTCCGCCACACCCCCCACACCCCTCATGAGTACCTGCCTGCCTCATGCTGCCTGTAGAACCTCCTGCCCGTTTCTGAACTATAAGGCATGGCAGCTGAGGGACAGTCAGGAGCCCTATGCTGACGACTGCTGAGTGGCCTTAGGCAAGGCACTGCTCAGCCCCTCAGGGCCTGGCTGTCATCATCGATACCAGCGGCTCATAAACTTCTGACCACGACCCGCAGCTAGACACACATTGCACCTTGCAGCCGGAGGACAGTGATGCCCGCGATGACACACACAGACAACGGAAAGGAAAACTGGTGGGGCAGAACTTGGCCTCACTCCAGGCAATGCCGGTGACTTTGCCATTCCACTTCCTTTCCAAAAGCGCTGGCGGCAACCCTCTGAATTGAATTTATGATCCATTCAGAGGCAGAGAGACCCACAGTGTGAAAATGTTACTCTCTGCATTGGCCTGCAACGGTCTTGGGCTAGTTTGAGATTCAGGGAGAGCCTGGAGGTGGTCAAAGGGCTCGCAGAGGCAAAACTGCTGCAACCCTGAAGCGCTGACGAGTGAGCGGGGAGGAGACACCGAGGGCAGAGTGCGCAACAAGCAGCCTGGCCCCTGGAGCCGACCCCCTGGCCCTGCCAGCGATGGGAGTACCATGGGCTGCTGCTTCCGCTCCAGTTCCTATCAGAAGTGAAGAAAAATGCAGTCTCTCTGATTCACCTCCAGGGAGTTGATTCCTAACGCAGAGCTAGTGGGGAACTGTCAGGGTAATGCTGGGGGCAGTTGGCGGCCAACCAGGGCAGCTTCTGTAACTTCCTTGGCCCCGGGAGGTGTAACTGGTCCCTGCCAGAGAGTTGATGGAGTGAGGGTGAAACAGGGCAGGCAATGGGCTCAGAGCCTGGGCCTGAAGAGCCCCACAGACAGCTGGGCTCCCCAGGGCCCCGAGGCGGGAAATATTGCTTATCTCCTTGCTGAGGCTCTGAGCTGCCGCCTGTTCCCCCAGGACCCACACCATGTTCTGTGTCCTGAGAGGACCCAGGAGCCCTCCCTGGCCAAACTCTCAGACCACAGGTGGTGCACTGGCCCCTGGCCCAAGGCCCAACGCCATCCCTGCCCGTGGCTGCCCAGAGCCCTGGTTAGAATGGCTATCACGTGTTTGGCACTTCATCTGCCCTTCCTTTTTAACAAACTCACGACAGCCTCCTGAGGCTGGCACTACAGCAATCCCCCACTTTCAGAGGGGAGATTGAGGCTCAGAGGTAGGAAGTTAGTGCTCCAGGTCACACCGATGGTAAGTAGTGTGGGTAAGCATTTGACCCCAGGCTTACCTGGCACTGAGCCACACCCTTCCCCCCAGGTGCCACCATCAGCCTAGCCCCAAAATTGACTTGAAAAGCGGAGCCAAGGGCCACAGGAATGTCCACAAGAGTGTATGGTTGGTTCCTTGCTGCTATAGGGTGGAGGTGAAGGGTCCACAGGTGCAGTTACACCCTCATTTCTCAAGTGCCGAATAATGAGGTGCTTTTACCTTTTTGGACAAGACACCCAACTTCTAGGGCTGTGCCAGGAATTCCTGAGCTTCTCCCTTCTCCTCTGGCTGCCCCTCCCTGGCCCTGGCCCTGGGCCATACCCTCAGGCCCTCAACTTCCTCTCCTGGGGCCATCTGACTCCTCTATGCTCATTTCCCAGGTGAGAACATCAAGGTAGAAGCTGGCTTCGAACCGACGGCTGAAAGCAGCTGCTGGTTGGGTTTTCAGAGAATGGGGACCTTAGCTGGGCACAGGGGAGGGGCGTGGTGCAGAAAGGAGGGGGACAGCCTGGGCAGCGGGGCTTGCCCAGGGCACTCAGTTTCTGGGTCACTGGTCTTTCGGAATTCCCCAGTGCCTGGAGGGCAGCTTACCTGGTGACTAACTGCTGACTGCCCACACAGGATGCCCGACTGTCAGGATACCTCCCTGCCACCTTTCGGCTACTGTCACACTGCCCTCTCCCTGGAGTGCCCTGGGGTTTGGGAAATAGACAGACAGACACACAGGGGCTGGCCCCCGCCCCCACAC
>VMDR010000167.1:308134-361807 GCA_007922815.1 Macrotus californicus
GTCCTCAGCTTAGGCCTGGGGGGGGGGGGTTGGTATCAGGGCCCAGGAGGGGACATGGGGGAAGAGTGAGCACACTGTCATGCCAGCCCCACACACAACCCATCTGATTTTCCTGAGGCTCCTGTGAAGCTGGAGGCTGTAGGGGTTCCTTGCCTCTATTATCCATCAGAAAGGACTTCTCTCCTGCCCAGTTTTCTCCTCTCAGACCTGGAGCATACCCAAGTTTTCTCATCTGTTAAATGGAGACAAGAACCCCTTTCACAGGGAGGCGGTAAGGACGGACACTGATTTGTAGAGGGCTTGCTGGGTGCCCAGAACTGCATTGAGCTCTGAGCCCCCACAGTGAACCCACGTTGGAGGTGCCGTAATTCCCATTTTACAGATGAAGAAACTGAGACCAGGATGCGATCGCTCCCTCAAAGTCACCCAGCTCCTAACGGGCAGAGCGAAACTTCCAACACAGCTTCAACATAGGCCGAAGTCCTAGCTTCCCACCACCAGACTCCACACCTTCTCTCCATGGCAGATTGGGCACAGACAGCTTTTGGACATGATAAAATGCTTTTCAGAAATACTTAGCATGTCCTGGCCAGGCAGCTCAGTTGGCTAATGTGTCATCTCGATACACCAAGGTTGTGGGGTTTGAGCCCCGGCCCATGAATGCACAAATAGGTGGAATAACAAATCAATCTCTCTCTCTCCCCCTGGCTTGCCGCCCTCCCTTCCTTTCTCTCTCTAAGATCAATTAAAAAAAATACTTAGCCGCTACTCCGGTGTAACCATGAGTCAGGTGCTGTCAAGAATACAAATGAGCATCAGACTGCATCCAGGTCCTCAAAGGCTGGAGAATAAGGACAGTGGGCAGCACTAGGCAGACTCGGCCCATCTGGGCCCTGGGAGGCAGCCTGGAAGAAGTGGCCTTAGCGCCCCTTGCAGTGTGAGGTGCTGTAGGCACCGCTGTGGCCTGCCAGCCAGAGGCCTGGGTTCCAGATCCTGCTCAGCTGTTAATTAACTCTCTCTGAGCCCTTGGGCCAGTGCTGCACCTGCGTCTTAGTTTCCACAACCTGAAAGGTAAAATATCCGTGATGTTCTAGGAGAGGCTTGTTGGTGAGAACCAGCAGAAAAGCAGGGGTGGGGTGGTGGCACGCACCCCAGTAGGGATGAGAAAGAGCTCTGGGAACCCTGAGAAGGTCCCCAGGCTGGTGCACGGGCTCTCTTTCTGGAAAGGAGAGATGAGCAAGCGGGTAACACGGCCCTGGGTCGGCAGCCCCCTGCCGGGGCTGAGGGGGCCCCATGTGGGCCCCAGCTGTCCCCCTCACCCTGAGGCCGGTCAAATCCCCAGTAGGCCCAATGTGCAGGAGCAGGACAGGCTGGGGATGAGGTCACAGCTGGAAGGGGCCGGGCTGGGGCTGCCACTCCAGGGTGGGGCCTGGGGTCACAACCCTGGGAGCGGGCCGCCAAGAGGGGAGGATGCCTTCTGTGAGGGAGCTGGGGAAACACACACACACAGCCGTGTAAGGGAGGGAGGGAAGAAAACAAACTCCAGGAGACCAAAGCCGGCCTGGAGCGAGGCCTGGGCTGCCGATTCCCGGGGACCGACGCCACGTTGCAGGCGGCTCACTGCCTGGCGTCTCCGAGACCCTGCCCAGCTTTGCCCCCAGAGGCCCAGGTGCTGCCAGGACATGGACCAGAGAGGGAGGCTGGGCCTGGGGTGCCGAGGGGCCCACAGCACTTGGGGAGCACGGACCAAGTCAGGTACCATGAGAGGGGAAACTGAGGCATGGGAGGGGGCCAGTCAGACAGGAGTTTAGTGTTGCCTAAACTCCGCCCCCACTTTCTGTTTCCTGTGGGGTGGGGCTGGAGTTTTACAGCGATTGGGGGTGATTATAGGGCTGATGCTGGGGGTGGGAGGCAGAGGGCAGTGTAAGGCCCTAGAAATCCACATGGAAGGAAGCAGGAGAGAGACTGGGCCAGGAGAGACTGGGCCACTCAGGGTAGCAGGCGGCCCCAGGAGAATCAGGACATCTAGTGAGAGACTTGGGCAGGGAAACAAAAGGATCCCTAGATGGGGCTCAGTGGGACCATGGTCAAATGGATTTGGGGTCCATGTCAAAAGAGCCAGGCTGAGGCAGGTGACATCTGAGAGACATGGGGACGAGGCTGGAGGCTGATCCAGAGTTCACGTCTTCCAAGTGTTCAGGCTTTTTATGCAAGAGAGGCTGGGGGTGGGGGCACAGCGAGGAGAGGGGGGTGGGCTGGAATATCCTGAGCCAGGATGGGGTGGGTGGGCGTCCTGGGGGAGTATGCTGACCACACAGCAGGTCAAGTGCCAGGTTGGGCCTTCCAAAGCCTGCCCAAGGAAGACACAGGCATGGAAGGCAGGGACAAGGAAGGAGAGCTGGCCTAGGCTATGCCAGCCTCCTCCCTGCTGGGAAGGGCCAGGTGGGACTGGCAGTTTTGTCATCTCACACCCAGGTCCCCAAACACAGGGCAAGCGAGTCTAGACGGGGCAGGGTGTGTGTGTGTGTGTGTGTGTGTGTGTGTGTGTGTGTGTGTGTGTGTGTGTGTGGTAGGGGGACAGCAGCAGGCACCAGGGCCCGTCCCAGCATGATGGGGGAGGAACGCCTGGCTGGGCAGGTCTGGGATGTGGCAAGAAGCAGGAGTGGGGGGCAATGCAGGCAGGATGGGGAAGGGGTAGGAAGAGGGCATTTGGGGCCAGGGAAAGGCCGCAGGGCTCCCTGGCCTCCAAAGCCAACTCCTATGCCTTGTGTTCTGGTCAGGGTCAGTGGGGAGGGCTGCAGTAGGGCCCCCAGAGAAATGAGACATCTCCTGGGATGGGGGTGCCCCTGGCAACTTGTGGGACAATGTGGCTCCAGATGTCTGTTCTCTGCCCAGCATTCCTGCACCCCATTTTTTTAAAATGCCAATTGTAGGGGAGAGTCCCTGTGCCCATTTTGCCCTGGTCCCCCAATTCTTTCCTGTCTCTCCTCACTCCACATAGCATTTGTGACCCTGCCTTAGAGACTCTAGAAGCACCTTTTGGGGGCCGCCATCATCCTTTGAGGCTCCCAAGGGACTTCCAAGGCATGTCTGGGATGGGCAAACTATTTCTGTTTTCCCCAGCCGTCCCTCGGCACCCTGAGGAGGAGACCGGGGTCCCATTTGCTACCGCCCTTCTAGGTCTTTGCTTCAGGTGTCCTTCCAGAGTGGAAACACTGGACTGCTCCCCCCAAAGAGGGGGATGGGGTTGCAAAGAGTTTAGGTGAACTTCAGACACAGAATACCTTCCCAGAAGCTCCTCCTCAGGCTGTCCCCAGATAACCCAGTGGCAGCAACCTCCCACCTGCATCTGCTCAGCCTCCCAGGTACCTGTGGTCAGCAGTGCAGGCTGCTGATAGCAGTCAGGAGGCCTGGCCCCGGGGGACCCTGGGCACTGTCCCCTTGAGAGCCCTACTTTGCCCAGTGGCAATGGGCAGGTTGAAGGAGGCTGCCTATGAGGTGGCTCCCCGGGCCCGCGTTCAGTTCTGCTTTATTACCGTCTAAAGTCCAGGCTGGGTCCCAGTCCCAATTCCTGGAACCTTCTCAGCCAAGCCCCAGCCTGCCTCCTGCCCACTGTTCCCCAAAACCCCCAATCAAGGGGACACAGGTGCCAGCCTCCATCAGCTTGGTTAGTCTCAAGCCACCTCCCCAAACCCAGGTGAGTCAGGGCTGTCTGGGGCGCCCACTACCCGGGGACCCTGATGACTCGGCCTGGGGACCCTCCCCCCCCCATCTTCAGGGCAAGCCACTCAGGAAAACCACACGGCGTTTTGTTGAAGAGTTCATTATAATTTTATCAATCAAATTCTTAGAAGAGGGAAAAAGTCTGCTCTCCCCACCCTCCTCCCTCACTCCCCCCCCTTCACTCTCACTTTCTTCCATTCATAATTTCCTATGATGCACCTCAAACAACTTCCTGGACTGGGGATCCCTGCTAAATATAGCCGTTTCTCTGTCTTACAACACAGGCTGCAGTATATAAATCAGGCAAATTCCCCATTTGAGCATGAACCTCTGAAAACTGCCGGCATCTAAGGTCTCCTCCAAGGTCCTCGGGAGTCCAGCCCATAATGAAGGTCTTGGCAGCAGGTAAATCCACACGCCCCGCGCTGGCTTCCGCGCCCCGCTGCGAGTGCAGCGGCAACGCGGGGCACTTGGCGACCTCGAACCGGACACCTACCCGCCACAGCCTCACCGACACTTGGGGCGCCCGCGCAGCCGGCCCAGCCGCTGGAGGCGCTGGGTGACGGCCGGGGGCGAGCGCAGGCACATGGCTCCAGCACCGTGCGCCTAGCTCGCCCGCCCGCCCAGGGGCCAGCAGGTTGGCGGGCCTGGGAGGGGGCGCCGCAGCCTTCCTCGGCCCCTCCTCCTCCTCCTCAATCCTGCCACTCGCCGGCGCTGCACCTCCCGATCTGCCGTCTCCGGGATTCACCCTCCCTCTTTTCTTTCTTTCTTGTCTTTCCGCTTTCTCTTTTCCAACTGCGTCCCGGCTGCTCCCTGGGAGGGGCGCCGGCCTCCCAAGCAGCTTGCAAACTCTGGCTGGGACGGGAGCAGGTGCTGCCTCCATCTGCTAGTACCTGAAAAGCGGCGGTGTGTGCTAGGTGAGCTGGGGGCATTGGGGGTGGGGGGGGGCGCGTCCCCCAGCCATCCCAGGGACTCAGCATTGCCTGGGGATGCTGGGAGGAGCAGGGGAACCAGAGAAGTGAACTTAAGGCTGCCGCTGTCCCAGCAGGGGAATCGGAGCAGGAAGCTCCTGCACCTCCCCTCCCCTCAGCCGCAGGGGTTTCCCAGCCTCGCTGGTCTGCTGGCCCCTGCTGCTGAGCCACCTGGAAAGACCCCTCTGAGGGGACTTAGGAGTGAAGGGGGGAAAGTGGGTACACTGGGGGAGGGGCGGTCCAGGACAGGCCCCAACAGCTTCCAGCTCTCCTGTCACCTTTCACTTTCCTTCCTCCCCCGCCCACCTGTCTGCCTGCGACCTTTTCCCTTTTCTGGTTGCACCGTTTCCTCTTCCTGCCCAAGGCTCTGAGGGCCTGTGGGACCCTTGGATTGTCCTTGTCCTAACCCAGGGTCTGGGACAAGAAGTAGTAGACAAGTTAGGGAGGGCAGGGAGATGAGGAGCTGGGCAGAGCTAGGGGACAGAAAGCTTTTGAATGATGCTTTGCAGATGGGTGAGAGCACAGCCATAGAACTGGACGGGTCCTCATCTCGAGGGTCCTAGTAGGGGAGTGACCACATTTGGAGAAGGGTAGAGATAGAAGAGATGGGGGTAAGGGACAGAACTAGAGAACAAATGGCCCAGGGAGCTAGAGTCATGTGACAGGTTCAGGAGGGATAAGTGGGTCAGCTGAGGACCTATGAAACAATGCTTAGGAATCCGGACCATGCTGGGCGAGGGGAAGATAGGGCCCTTTCTTTGTTTTAGACCCTCCTGGGGCTGGGCACGGTGCCTTCCTGACAGAGGGCCAGGAGGCTTCCGGGTCTCTTGCATTCCCTCGGAAAAGGGCTGGAGAGTTGGTCTCATTCCGAACCCAGCTTCTAACTGGTGAGAACTACACACTCCTTCCCCTTTGCTCCTTCTGTCGGGAAAATCAGGGGGAGCTAAGAAGGTGGAGAGAGTAGTTACAGAGAGTCAGAGACCTGGAGACAGGGAGACAGAGAGAAACAGACGCAGTGACAGGGTGCAGACTAGGAACGGCCAGGTCAGAGGAAGACAGAGCTGGAGGCTGAGAGGGGATGTTGGTGTCCCAGGGGCGATGAAGACCATCCTCTGCCATGAGCCCCCTTGCCTACCCCCTGCCTCCCCCTCATAACTTCCTCTTGCCTATTCCCAGGAGTCGTGCCCCTGCTGCTGGTTCTGCACTGGAAACACGGGGCGGGGACCCCCCTTCCCATCACCCCTGTCAATGCCACCTGTGTCACACGTCACCCATGTCACAGCAATGTCATGACCCAGATCAGGAACCAACTGGCACAGCTCAACAGCAGTGCCAACGCGCTCTTCATTCTCTATGTAAGTCACTCCCCGGGTACCAAGGACGAAGGGAAGGTGGAGGGGGGTTTGCTGCAGAGACCTGAGCGGGCAGAGCTGGTCAGGGAAGGCACTCTTCTGTACCTGGAAGATGAGGACGGGGAGGGGACTCGGTTCAACCACACTGGACTCTCACAGCTTCTGCCCCACCCCCAGCCCAGGCTCTGAGACTGGAAGTCACTTTCCCAGGGTGCCCAGTTAGGTCGGGCAGAGTTGGGGGGAGATGGGAGTTCTCCACCACGTGGAGCCAGAGGCGGGTGAGAGACAATGGAGAAACAGGTGGGGAGGCAGGAGGGGAGGTGCGGTTAGGAGAGACGGTGGCTGTGGGTGTCTGGGGGTGAGAGGGCAAGTGTGTGGTGGGCCTGTTCTAGGTGCAACATGGCCTTTCCCTTTCTGTCCCTACATGGTCCTGATCGTGGTGATGAGGATGGTGACCATGTACTTTTTGTGGTATAGGTCTTGATTCTTTACCAAGTGCATCCATACCCCTGATTACTCCTGGCTCTCAGGACAGTCCTGAGATGCCTATAGGACAAGTCGTTGTGTCCCTACGCTATAGGTAGGGAACTGAGACCTGAGGTCTCACCCAGAGGATTGGTGACAGGGCTGGAACACCTGTCCCTGACTTGCTTGTCACCTCCCCTCTGCTCCTCAGTACACGGCCCAGGGGGAGCCATTCCCCAACAACTTGGACAAGCTGTGTGGCCCCAACGTGACAGACTTCCCACCCTTCCACACCAACGGCACGGAGAAGGCCCGGCTGGTGGAGCTGTACCGCATCGTCGCCTACCTCGGCGCCTCCCTGGGCAACATCACACGGGATCAGAAGACTCTCAACCCCAATGCCGTCAGCCTCCACAGCAAGCTGAACGCCACGTCAGACATCATGCGGGGCCTCCTCAGCAACATACTCTGCCGTCTGTGCAGCAAGTACCACGTGGCGCACGTGGAGGTGGCCTATGGCCCCGACACCTCGGGCAAGGATGTCTTCCAGAAGAAGAAGCTGGGCTGTCAGCTCCTGGGGAAGTATAAGCAGGTCATCGCTGTGCTGGCCCAGTCCTTCTAGGCAGGAGGCCTTGAATTGTGCCGTGACCCAGATCTTAGACTCAGGTGGCTCTCAGACTGTGGCCAGGGCCCAAAGCATCGCCAAACCCAAGTGCAGGCTGCTGGCAGACCCTGAGGGGCTCCTGGCCAGTCCACTCCCCTCCAGAGAGGACTGTGGTGAAACCGAGCAGAATCAAAACTCCCATAGGCAGGGCCAGCAGGAAGAAGGCGCCCCTTCTTCTGGGAGACTGCAGCCAGGCACCAGGGTCTGAGGCTGGTGAGGGGACTGTGGGCTGGACTTCTGCTCCCACTTGTCCCCTCAGCCAGGGACTTTGTGACCAAACCGAACACGTTATCTACGGTGACCCTGACCACAGGGCAGGAGAGCAGGGGTCAGGGGAATTGCCTGGCCTCAGCAGAATGTCCACCATCAGTGCCTTTGCTGCCCCTTAGGTAGACTGTGGAGGGTTTGGTTGGGGCCGGCAGAGGGGCTGGGATCCAGGAGGATTCCTTGGCCTCTGTAAGGGTGGTGAGTGGAAGTTGGAGAAGGGGACTCTGATTTGAGACACTGCCTTCTCTTGAGCGTAAGTGGAGAGCTTAGGCCGAACAACTGTTAGGCAGAAGGTTCCAGAAGGAGGTTCCAGGCATTCAGGCTCCTGGGGAGACAGAGAAGCCACCTTTAGGCCTGGGAAAAAAGGCGCTGGAAGGAAGAAAGGCCCTGAAAGTCTTGATGGACTCTCCTTCCTCTTTCCTGCAGTCTTTCCCGCAGCCCAGGATGGCCAGGGTCTGGTGGCTGGGGCTGGAGGTGGGGTATGTGGAGGTGGGCAGGTGGCAAGGTCGGGCAAGGAGGTTCTGAGAGGACCCAGGGTCTTCCTTCTGGGTGAGGGTCTGTAAGGGAGGGGATGGGCGGGGTAGTTCAGAGTGGCAGCTCATGTCTGAGGCCTTTGGAGGCCCTGTGAGGTCACACAAAGGTACTTGAGGGGGACAGAGGCCATCTCTGGTCCCCAGAGCAAGGGGACAGCAGAACTTGAGGTCAGGGTCTCAGGGAAGCCTGAGATCCAAGAGTGCTGTGTGTCTGACCCAGCACAATTGTCTATTTATTATGATGCCCTATTTATATTAACTTATTGGTGCTTTAAATGGCAAAGTTAACGTCCTTTTCCCTGTTTCCTACCCAATAGAAATAATACGATGGCTCCTTCTTTAGGAACCAAGGCCAGGGCCAGGCCTTAGCAGGGCCTGGTCTGGAAGATGTTACAAGTAGGATAAGCCTTATGGGTGAAGGTCAGAGAAGCGTCAGAATCTGAGAGAACTGGTCAGCCTGGGTGGGAGAGCAGGGGACCCAGCTCCTTCCCTCCACCCCAACTGTGACTTGCTTTAAGGATCTCAGGATCCTGGCTGCAAGGCAGACCGGGGCACTTTGTGGAGCAGCTGGAAGTGGGGGGCTTTTCCCAGGGCCACCACGTGGTTTGGCTTCAGGAGGTCACTCAACGCTGGGTTATCTGGGTGGACCCTGGAATTGTGCTGAGAGGGGCAGTGGACCCGGCAGCCCTGGTGGCCTACCCTGCTGCTGTTTCCTTGTCCCCATGCTGCCTGTTTCTAGACTAGCAGTCGAGGGCCCTGGAGCAGTCCTGACCCAGCACCCGGCATGCTCGCGCACAGCAGGGAAGCTCCTTCTCTGGTGGCCCGAACACCCACAGAGGACGAGAGAGCCTGGCTGGACCTCAGAAAGCTGGGGCAGTGCAGGGAGGAGCCCCCTGCTCTGGAGAGGACAGGGAGGCCCTGGGACATGGACCAGGAAGCTGTGGTCCCTCCTGCCCCGCCCCCCCCCACTCCCCCACCCATGTCTGGGCTCCCAGGCAGGGAACCTGATCTTTTCCTTTGTGCTGGGGCCAGGCTAGTGGAGAAACGCCCTCTAGTCTGGGAACAGGGGAGGAGGGCTCGAGCTGGGGCAGCTGCTAAGAGCAGCGTCTGGCTTCTCTTCTCAAACCCTGAGCAGGCTGCTGTGGGAGCAGTCCAATCAATGCAATTATGGTACTTTGCACTCACTTTGCACCTCTCTCTGTCTTCTCCGAGTACTTTATCCACCCGCCCCCCCCCCCCCCTCCACAGAGGGCAGGTGAGCAGGCAGCAGGCAGGCCCTGAGGCCTGGGGTAGGGGTAGGGGGTGGAGTTGACAGTTGTCTGTCCCATTGGCAAGCCTAAGATGTAAGGGGGGTGGCGGAGGAGACCACCGCAGGCAGCCGAATGTTTTCTGATGCTGTCTTAACGTGGGTCCGGATCTCAGCCTGCTGCCTGCCCCCATCTCTCTGCTCCTTAGGTGGATGTGGTTCTGAAGGCTTGGGGCAGGCTGGGTCTCCCATCATCTCATCACCCCATGGACATGCCAGGCCAACCTTGGCAGCCTCTGAGGCTCAGGGAGCAAGAAAATCTTCTCTCCGGGGCCCCACACTGTCCCTGGCTCCCCACGCTCTGCCTTTGCAGGGGAGGAAGCTGTCTGTTCCCTCATTTTTCATAAGCTGCTGTTGACCCGAACCTGTATCCTGGGTCACTGGCTGGGCCCAGGAGGAGGAAGAGGCCATCAGCCAAGGAGGGTGTGTAGGACAGTCATTTTGCAGTTTATTTGAGAGAGGAGTATTGGGAACCTTATTTATTTAAGAAAATTTTTAAACAGAAAAGCTCTGTTGGTTTATATGTCTCTCCTCCTTATTCCTTTTTATCCCCTCCTTGGGGACATCCTCCCTGACAGAAGCAATCCAGCTCTGCCTGGACGGTCCTCCAGAACAGACACGGTGTGTGGGGATAGAGTCTAGAATCCAGTGAGAAGTTCATTTCCCTTCAGATGGTACAGATGTTCTTACCTTCAGGTCACCCCAGTCTCCCCCATCCGCCCTCCACACCGCCAAATCCGAGTACCTGGGCATCTCTCCCGCCCACACTGCTAGCTCTGTGCTCCACTAGCCCTTCCGTGTTTCCCTCCTTCCTTTCTACTGGAAAGGACTTGGCCTTGGGGACAAATTCCTCTTTGATGAATGTACCCTGTGGGAATGTTTCATACTGACAGAATTATTTTTATTTATTCAATGTCATATTTAAAATATTTATTTTTTTATACTGAAGGAATCTTTTTTTTTTTTTAAAGAAAAAAAGAAATTAATAAAGAATCTGCTCTTGGCACCCTTCTCAGAGTGTACTGATGTCAGGGGATGGGGTGGGAGGGGCTGGCACCATCTCTGTCCTGGGTACCCCACTGAGTGGGGCTCTTCTTGGCCAAGGGCAGGGGTGGGAAGAGGGGGAAGCACCGCCTGGTAAGGGCACCATCACGGGCAAGAGAAGGGATGAGCTGCCCAAAAGTGGGGAGGGTATTGATGTCATAGCTCCTTCACTCCCAGCCCCTCACTTACCTCTCACTGCGGTCCCATGTGTCCCGAGAGTTATCATCCCCATTGAGCAGAGGGGGAAACTGAGGCTCAGAGAGATGAAGCCGTTTGCCCAGATCACACTGGCAAGGTGTTTAGGGCCATCATCCAGTTCCAAATCTCGTGCTCTGCCCCGTACATGGAACTTCAGAGACCTAGAAGATACCATCTGCTGAGGCTTCTGTCCCAAAGGAAGGGGCCATTGCCCATCCTCAGGGAAATGAAGCAAGCGGTCGTGAATGACTCCGGAGCAGGAAGCTCAAGCTTCCTGTTCAAATCACGCAGGACACAGGGCCAGAACCAGGGCTTTTTCCTCGGGTTCTTCTGGGCCTGAGCCACTCTCCACATTGGACACTGCCATCTTCCTCCTGTGTCACACCTGGGGACCGCTGCAATTTTCTTCCTAGCCTCCAGGGACCCCTTCCTTGGGGAACAAGAGAAGTTGAAACCAGATAAGCACAGACTCAGGGGCTCTGGAGCAGCCTCAAATATCTTCGCTGTACTTTGCTCTGGGGTTTGGTTTGGGTCTGGGCTCCCCCAGCTGAGGTTCACTTGAGGACCCGGGCAGCCACCGAAAACAGTGTTTCTGGTAGTCACCTACTTGCTTGTCCATGAATGTTCGTGTCAAGTGCTGTGTTGGGTTCCAAAGGTAGATACAGTCCGTTCCTTCTGGAAGCTCCCAGGCCAGTGGGGACAATGAATGAGCACATCCGGGAGAATGTGAGTGGTGCAGGAGGCACATAAAGGTGCCAAGGCCAAGGTGGAGAGGCTACTCTAGATGTCCGCAGGGCACTCAGGCCAGGGGTCTCCCTGCTTTCTGTGCAATGAAGGGGCTTGACCTACATCGGACAACCTTGTGGGAGCTGATCAGGAACACAAAATCTTGTCTCCCCCTGACCCATCCCACCTCCACCCCAGACCTGCTGAGTTAGAATCTGCCCTTTAACAAGATCCCAGGGGACCCGTGTGCACCTTAGTGTCTGAGAATGGCCACCCTGCACTCCGTGCATCTCTCACTCCTCCTGAGTTTATTAAGATACCAAGTGCGAATCGCCGAGGGTAGTGCAGGCAGGCACCTGGGGGGTGAGGCGCATGGGCTCCAGGAGCCAGGCTCACAGTTGTTTCAGGATCTTCTTCCGGCAGCTTCTGCATCTGGGCCCCTCCTGGCAGGCTGGATCCCATGCCAGGCCACACCTCACCAGAGTCCTTCCCCTTCCCTTTCGCTCAGGGGAGACAAGGTTGAAGCTTTTCAAAAGGAAACTTTACTGGGAAACTAGAGGAAAACAAAACAAACACCAAAGCACAAAAATGAGAGAAGTATGTCAGATTCTAATTGCGCCCCGTGGGGCTGGCTGGGCCACCGGGCCCTCAGGCCTTCCTTGCCTCTGACTGGGAGTTCTCAGCCCCCGAGGAGAGGGCAGGCCCTCTGTCTCTGCCCTCCCTGGCCAGAGAAGACAAAGGCTCGTTACTTGGTGAATGGGTCACCCTCCCAATAAGAGATGAGAGCAATCACTTGGTGAGAGGAGGGGAGCCTCCCCCCACAAACGCCTTGAGACTTGGGTCCTCCTCTGGCTCTGCTACAGTGCAGTCCTGTGACCCTCCGAGTGAGCTCAGCTCCCTTATCTGTGAAACTGTGAGAGGAATCCTTGATGCATGCTGCCCTATCTGCCTCACAAGACTGCGGAAGGGAGCTCAGGACGGAAATGCCGCATGAGTCGGGACTGTCCGACGCATCCACAGGTGGAGATGGAGAAAGGATGAATCTCAGACACTGAAGCCCTCTCTGCACAAGGCAAAAGGGGGACCTCTCCCCCAGTGAATGCAGAAGGGAGGGTCTACCAACTTTGAGTCCAAGGTCTGAGGGCCTGGCTGATGGGGAAGGGGGTGAGCAGGGTGGATAAACTTCCAGCTAATGGTACCCAGAGCTCCAGTTCTGGAGAAGATCTACAGAGAAGCTTCCTCACCTGAGAGAGGTGGTAGAGTCAGGGGCAGCCCAGAGACCCAGCTGAGTCTTCTGCCATCCTGGCTTTCAGGTGGTCAAGAGGAGAGAGTGACCCCCACACTAGGAGGATGGCCAATAGCCAGGCACCTGAATGCACAAGGCCACAGGTCAGTGTTGTCTCTGTGCTTTTCAGGTTGCAAAGTGGTTTCTCACCCCTCATCAGGGCTTCCCAGCCTTTCTGAGGGCGGGCCTAGATGCCTGTGCCTATTTTATGAACTGAGGCTCTGGGAGGCTGGGGGACGATCTTGATATCACTCAGCTTGTGAAATATTTGCTCATCTTTATATTCATCACTCACCTGGTCAAGACAAGTAAAGGCTTAGAGATAGAAGAAAGAGAACTTCACAGGTCACCTTTGCCCTAAATTCAGACTCTGCAGACGGGGAATTCACTTATCATGCTCAACAACCACATTTTCAGTGATAAAATCGACTGGTTCTTAACGGAACCACTGTCCTTAATTAGGGTCCTCTTTGTTCTAAACAGCATGTAAAGCAGCTTACAACAGAAGGCACTTAATAAAAATACTGATAAAATAGATAAAGTAAATCAGCATCAGAGAAGATACCAACAAAGTGAGAAAACTAAGGCCACAGAAAGAAAGAAAATAAATGTCTCAGGTCATGAGGGGCCACAGAAGTACCATGGCTGAGCTTCAAAGCTGGCTTGAGATTCCTGGCAGCTAAAGGAAAAAGAGAAATGTGACGAGCAAGCAAGCAGTTCTCACAGTCAGTGAGGAGGGGGCTTTCTTGAGCCTCAGACAAAACAGATCCTGAGGGGGATTTCTCCCTTGAGACCCATGGGGGGTAGGTGATGGGCACTACCTGCTGCTTCTGTGGTGGGCTTTGCAAAAGCTAATGCCCAGCATCCAATGCAACGCAGTGAAGGGATTTCTAGAAGAACCCAGGATGACACAGGCATTAACGGGGTCTTTGGCTTGACCCGGAATTGGACTTCGGAGTCCTGAGGGCACAGCAGGGGTTCTAAATATGCCTCAGAAGCTCCCCCTGTCCTCAGGACTTTGAAAACCCTTTTATTGATGTCTAGTCTGCCTACAACATGAACGTTGGATAACTTCCCCCCTCCTGGAAGATGCTGTGAGGCTGGAATGACACCAGGTGGGGCATGAGGGAGGGTGGGAAAGATGGCACCAGGACAGAAGCAGGGATTTGGGGATCGGTGGGCTTCTGTCCTGGCCTCACTCCAAGGCCGCTCGGGTCCTCTGGGGCCTAGCAGAAAGCCTTTTGCTTGGCCCCTGGCTTCAGCATCCGGAACACTTCCTGCGCCCCCTCCTGCCTGAGTGGAGCCCAGCTTGAATCCCTCCCTTCGACTTGGGGGAAGCACCACCCTGCTTTGGCCTCGCTTCAGGGGCCAAATATTTCAATTATGAGGACGTGGTCAGGCCTGGCCCACTCCAGCCTCAATGACCGGGCAATAAAGTGAGGGTGTCTCCAGGGGAAGCAGTGGGCGGTGTGCAGATGGGAGAGGGGATGAGGAGCTGAGCGGGGTTAACCGAGCAGACAGGCCTTCTCTGCAGACTGAGAACAAAACCACCAGCCGGAGGAAAGTATGTGTGAGGCATTTTTGTAATTCCAAGAAGCTCGGTCCAGCTCTTGCCTAGACGGTCAATGAATCAAAGCCAGGAAAGGCTCTACCTGTCAGCAGGCTTCCTGGCCCCACTCACCAAGGCCCCACCCCTCCGGCCCCAGCAGGCCAGCTGGAAGCTTCCCAATCCCCAGAAGGATAGTTCTTTGAAGAAGAGTATGTCCCAGGCAAAGGCCAGACACGGGCAGCCCACAGGCAGAACTTAGCATCTTTCTTTGCCTGTTCTGCATCGCCTGCTACAGTGGGTTGAATGGTGGCCCCCCAAAAGATATATCCGCATTCTAGTGACTGTGTCCTTATTTGGAAAAAGAATCTTTGCAGATGCAATTAAGTTAAGGATCTCGAGGTGAGATCATCCTGGATTATTCAAGTGAGCCCTGAATCCAAGGACAAGTGTCCTTAGAAGAGACAAACAGAGCAAAGGAGAGAAGGCCACGTGAAGGCAGAGGAAGAAACTGGTGTGATGCGGCCACAAGCCAAGGACTGCCTGGAGCCGTCGGAAGCTGGAAGTGATAGGAAGGACCCTCCCCTAGAGCCTTCAGGGAAGTCAGCTTTACCCCTTGGTTTGGGGACGTCTAGCCTGTGTAACTGTGAGAAACTAAGTGGCCGCTGTTTAAGTTTGTGATGATGTTACAGCAGCTGGAGGACACAATCCCAGCCATCTATCCCCTCCAAGGGGCCATGCATTTTCATTTTGCAAATCATGTCCTGCCCAGCTTGACCTTTTCTGCTCACTTCCCCCAAATCCCCTTCCCTCTGGCCGCAATGTGGCTTGATGGTCTGTTAAATGTCACATTTGTTCACCTCCCCACACCTTTGCTCTTGCTCTTCCCTTTATCTAGAATGTCCTTCTTCATTTGCTACATGGAAAATTCTCTCTGGTCCTTCAAGGCCCATCTCAAATGTCACCTTTTCCATGCAGTCTTCCTTGACTTCTTCAGTTTAACTCTCTTAAGCCCATTTTAGCTCAATTATATATTGGCACGGGGCTCCAGAATTCACTAAGCTCTTTCTGTAAATGAGCATGTTTCATGGGGACAAGGACACCTCCTGTTTATTGAGCATCCACAGAGCATGTTTTGGGTACTTTAGCAGGTAATAGAAGTAACAGCTTCCAACAGGTAACAAAAATAATGCTTCCATTTACTGAAGGCCCATGCCAGGCACTTAACCATAGTACCTTATGGAAAATAAGTAGAGCACAGATCAGCTGTATCCACAGCCCTGGAAGCTGAGAAACGCAGAATCAAGGACCTACCTCAGACAGGCCACGTTGAAATCTGCATTTCTGTGCTGATTTTTGGGGATGCTGTGCGTTCCAGTCTGAGAAGGGCGGATCTACAGAACCCAGCATAGGGCTAGGGCTTTGACATGCCTGGATTTGAATCCTGGCTCTATCCTTTCCAGCTGTGGGAACTTACACAACTTTTTAAAATTCTCTGTGCCTCAGTTTCCTCACCTGTCACTTGAACTCCTATGGCCGTCGACAGAAGTAAATGTGATGATGCCTGGCACAGAGGGCAAGCGGGCCAGGTAGCATATGAATGCCCAAGTCCCCTTTCCCCTTCAGAACTTTTGAAAGCCCCTCCCCCCGACCACGTTGACTCTTCTAAGGGAAACGTCAGATTTCCTAGAGGCAGCCGAAGAAGTCTGGGGTTCGAGGGGGCCTTTCTGTCTCCCCCACACCTGCCTCTGGCCTTGGCTGGGACTCTGTTCCCCGCCCCCCACTCAGCTCAGCCTGCCACCTCCTCTAGGTACCTCCCCTACCCCCAGGACCCCCGGGAGGTCCTGCTTCCCAGCAGCAGTGAACGCCCCCAGGGAGGTACTGGAGGAGGGGGAGCCGGTGTGAGGTCAGTCCCGCGTCAGCCCCTCTCACTTTTCCTGCCGTGGCTGGGAAGAGGCCACTGAGCTGGTGCCAGCCACGGGGGAGGTCTGTCCCCTGCTCTGGAGCCAGACCACAGGCAGCCACTGCTGGGTTGCCGCCAGGCTGGGGGAAGGTGTTCTCAGCCCCCAAGCTCCTCTCTGTCTGGCCCTCAGGACCCCTCCCCGACCCCAGATCCCAGCACTCGCCAAGGGCTTCTCCAAGCAGGTGAGGTCATTCTCTCCACCAGACCAGCTCAATGCAAAGAAGTCAGCCACCCACATGGCAGGGCTCCTGCACCCCCAAGTCTCCCGTCAGCAGCCCTGGGCCCCCAGTTCTCTCCACTTCATTCCCTCCTGGGGGTCCTCAGGAATGAGCCCCAGATGCCTGGTGAGGGCACAGAGCTGCGTGCACAGAGCAGAAAGAAATACAGGCAGATTCCCAGACCACCCTCCAGAGTCTGCACGGGTCCATGAGGACAGACCCCGAGTGGGCCTTTGAACAAGGTCAGAAGTGCTCTGGTGCACAGGCAGGTTGCAGAATCTCTGGCTTCAATTATCATCCCCTGCCCAGAGAACACAGCCATGTGCACTGTAGTTTATTGTGTTCAGTGACTTCTATCGCCCTTTGGCCAGGACAAATCCTTTCTTCTGCTGTTCAGGGTTTCCCAACGGTCCCTTTCTGGATGTCCAGGATGTTTTTGCCAAAAGCCTGGGGAGGTTCGTGAGGGAATCTGGGGGGTTCCCTCAGTAGACCCTTGTTCAAAATCAGTAGTTTTCAGCTGAGGATGATTTAATCCAAACCATCCCCTTCCTGTACCCCAGGACATTTGGCAACATCTGGAGACGTTGTTTGTCGGACACTACTGGTGGGGTGCTCCTTACTGGTGTCTATTGGGTAGAGGCCAGGGATGCTGCTGAACATGCTACAATGCACAGGACCACAAACAATCACTGACCCAAATGTCGCTAGTGCTATGGTTGAGAAGCCCTGGTCAAAATGAATCCATCAATCAGCCCATCATCTCTCAGCCCTACTCTGCTCCCAGACAAGACCCAGCTTCCCCAGAAGCTGATTAGGCGCACACATGCACACACAGTAACCCAAGAGGTCAACAACAATGCAAGTTCATGCTTAGGAGCATTGGGAGGTTCCTGGAAATCTCAGAGGATGGTGAGCCAGGAAGCCTTCATCCTGGTCCTGGACGGGCCTCTCCCCATCACCATGTGCCCCAGACACATCACTTCATCTGTCTGAACCTCAGTTTTCACATCATAAAATGAGATTGGCCTAAGTGAGCAGAGGCTTTTGGATCCTGGATCTGTCCCTGACCAGATGCAGGAGGCTGGGCTCCATACTTTCCTTCTCTGAATCCCCATTTCATTGTATGTAAAGTGGGGACCCCACATCTCACCTCAAAGGACTGCTGGGAAATTGCTGGGAAGATAAAAAGAGAGAAACACAGAAGGCACCCAGCGCAGAGGCACCCATATCGTAGGCATTCCACGACGGGTCTCTTTCCTATCACTTCCAAGGTTTGCATCTACCCAGAACATATGCAGGGATCAGCTTACTGTGGCCCACCAGCCTGAGGTTGCAGATAAAATACAAGACACTGCCATTTACATTTAACCGAATGTATTTTTGTTTGCTAAAGTCAGCCCAGCCTGCTGCCTGCCTTTGTAAATAAAGCTTTATTGGGACACATCCACGCGCATTCATTCCCACATTGTCTCTGGCTGACTTTTGTGCTACAGTAGAGTCAAGGAAATGCAACTTAATGGTCCTCAAAGCCTCAAATAGCATCTGACTCCCTACAGGAAAAGTTTGCTGAGCCCTGGACTATGTTGGGAAATAATCATCTTGGGGGGAGGGGGGATGTGAGTGTCTGCAGCCTTTGGGGGGGTGGATAAAAGAGATACATGCAGAGGAAATCGGGCACTCTCGCCTACCCTGGGGACACAGCCTGGAAGAAATCAGAAAGAGCCCTGGCCTGGGGGAACAGGGTCCTGGGATCTAGACCTGGCCTTTCATTGATTTTTGAGTGACCTTGGCAAAGTCCTTTGCCCTCTCTGGGCCTGATCCTTACTTCCTTCATTTATTCAACAAATATTTACTCAATCCCTACTCTATGTTGGATGCTGCAGGATACAGGCCCCTCTCTCACGTGGCTTCAATTCCAGTGGCGGGGAGAGAGTTGATGAAAATGTCCACAATTACCCAGCCGGTGTCAGCAGGTGAGGAAATGTCCCAGAGGAAATACCGAGGATGCTGTGGCCAAGCTGGGTGTCTGGGGAAGTGACAGTGGTGTGGAGACCTGACAAGGAGGAGGAGCCTCAGTTTCTTCATCTGCTACTACCTTCTGGGCTTCCCAGGCTGCTCAGGGCAGGAATCGGTCAGTTCCGGCCCAGAGGCACCATGTGTCCTAAAACCCTTTGCACAAGACCCCCTAAGAGAGGTACCTGTCATCTCACCCTTTGGTGTGGAGAGGGGGGACCACCCAAAAGGCTGCCATGTGGTGGGGGGTGAGGGTGGGGGTGTAGGAAATAAAGGGTGGAGAGGGCAGAGGGTAGGAAGGCCCTAATCCTGACCATGGTCAGCAGCTCCCTCCCTTCCTGTTTTCCTGTACCCGTTCCCAGGAGTGTCCTGTCCCAAGCCCACAGCTGGCCAAGCTGGTTTGACCCTAGTGGCCAGGCCGGAGGACCGGGAGGGCTGTGCTGAATGGACTTCCTGCAGAGCACAGCTCACCCCCCTGGGCTGGGCAGCCCTGAGTAAAATGGGCCAGAGGCTCACTCCCAGCCACTGACCCGGATGTCCTGGGAGGTAAGGAACATGGTCCGGTCCCGTCTGGATGGGCGTGGAGGTTGCGGGTGGCGGTTTGACCGCAGTAAGCCTGATTTATAGTCCCACCCCCACTCCCCATACCCCCAGCCCCCAGCGACATCGGTTCATGCCCCACATTCCCTGTTCCACCTGGGAGCCTCTCAATTCTGAGTTTTTCATCTGCACCAGTTTTCTGCGGGCTTAATGTGATGAATAAATTGCCAGTGACGATGGCATGAGGCCATGTCAGAGGTGCTGGTGGCCCAGTAGAGACACCACTAGGTCACACATTTACATTTTAATTGGGGCCGTGAGTGCCCTAAGGCAAACGAGTGACTAATGGTGGAATTTTAGGCACATGGCAAGTCAGTGGGGGGTAAGGCCCCTTGCCTTACAGTGTATATAAAAAAAAACAGTCCCTCACAGGTGAACAGGGCTATAAAGTTTACTAATGTAAAACTCACCTCATAGGCATTCATTTATTTGATTTCATAATGGCCCTGCTAGAGAGGCAGGTGTCATTTTCGATTTTCATTCACATAGTCACTCAGGGCCTGGCTCTGTGCCTGGTCCCAGAACCTCGGAGTGAAAACACACACTCCCTCTTACAGGAGGCCATGTGGCCACTAACGCAGCAGACGGCTGCCAAAAGGAGCCGGGAGGAAACAGCCTCAGAGAAGCGGTGGGTGTCCATCTTTGCCAGGACCATCTCTGCCCAGCGCACCGACGCCTGGGCTGTTGCTCCTCCCTCCGCACCAGCCTGGCCCAAAGCAGGTCCCACAGCTCTCCATTCCCAAAGGAAGTTTACTGGTGGTCAGAGAATTAAAAAGAAAAAAACAACAACTCTGTCTCAAAAACATTTGGGAGACACCGGGTTAAACAAAATCAAAAAGGTGTCTTTGTGGCGGGCCTCCTCAGGGCCCTCGGGACGTCGGGTGGGGGGAGCACGCTCAGCATGCTCTCGGTTCCTCTGGGACTACGCCCCACAGACACGGTCTGGGAAGTGCTGAACCATCCACTTCCTTTAACGTCCCGTTAGGCATCTTTCCCAGGGGCCACCACCTGCCTAACCCACACAAAGGCTGGTGCGGGGCTAGATCTGTCGGCAGGCCTTTTCTCTTCCGTGCCCCCAGACTTCCGGCATGACCCAGGCTTCTTGAACAGAAGGGGAGATGCAGGAAAGTCAACCGAGCACAGCTCCTGCCACCCCAGATCTCAGCTTCATTTCGTGCCTGTCAAGCCAGGGACCGGAGCTGAACTCCAGGTGCAGGGCACGCGGCACCTACAGGAGGGATGTCCCTGCAGAGATGCCCCCATCCTCTCTCAGCCACACCAGGCTCTGCGTCAAGGCTGGGGCCCAAATAATCTTTCTGAAACACAAACTGACTGACGTACCTCCTGTTTAAAACCCTCAGTGGCTACCTAGTACCCTCAAGATCAAGTCCAAAGCCTCAGCCTCCGCTCTGCCCACCCCTGAGCCCTATTACTGCCTGCTTTATGCTCCAGCAAAATCAAACTGCTTCCTGGCTTCTGTGGGCCCAGCCCCCGTGCCTAGAACACGCTTCCTATTCTTTCTCCTCTGCATGATTTCATTCCTCCTCTCCAGTGAGAGCTCTCCCAGTAGCCCCAGGCTGGCCTCTCCCTCACATTCTAGGAACAATCTTATATGAGCTTATCTCCCCAGCTAGACCGCAGACCTCTGCCTGCTCCCTCAAGGCCTCAGAGCTGCCCAGAGACCATGTCATTGCTGACACCTACAAATGTGTACTGACTCCTACATATCAGGAGGCACATGGGGTGTCCTGGGGAAGAGCGTAGGCCACATACTGGCTGTGTGGCCTTGGGCAAGTTTCTAGGTCTCTCTGTGCCTTCTCCTCTTCTGTAGAGTGAGTCACTCTGAGTTTATAGACGCTCAACAGAGAACAATATCTGGCCTGTGCTAAGTGATATGTGTGTTATGCTGTGATGACAATGGTGGCATCAGCACCAGGGTCCCTGTGCCAGCTCTGTCACTGACTGTCTAGCCGTGGGCAAGGGCTTTCTCCCAGCTGAGCCTCTGCATCCCCAACCTCAAAATAACACCGTGGTATTGTTCATTTGTTTTGTTTCTGCCCCACTTACTCATTGGTTGCTTGTTAAATGTGCCTGGACCAGAGATTGAACCCCCAACCTTGGTACATTGGGATGATGCTCTATCCAACTGAGCTACCCGGCCAGGACAAGGCTGTGGGGTTGTTGATCCCTGTTGTGGGTTGAATGGCAGCCCCCTCTCCCCTAGAATACACTCATGTCCTGGAACGTGCCAACAAGACCTCCTCGGGTAAAGGTCTTTGCAGATGTCATTAAGTCAAAGATCTCTAGATGGGATTATCCTGGATTATCCAAGTGGGGCCTGAGTCCAATGACAAGTGTCCTTATAAGAGGGGCATTTGGGACACAGAAGAGAGGACCACGTGAAGACAGAGGCAGAGACTGAAGTGAGGTGGCCGCAGGCTAAGGAATGCCTGGAGTCACTTTCTGGAAGCCATCTGGGAGAGGCAAGGAGGAGTCTTCCCTGGAGCCTTCAGCGGGAACACGACCCTGCCAACACCTTGAAGTCGGAGGCTGGCCTCCAGAACTGCGAGAGGATAAAGGTGTATGGTGTAACATCGCCCCGCTTGTGGCACTTTGTTATGGCTGTCATGGGACACTAACACAGTCCTTAAAAGGCCCTCCTCGCGCTGACAAGGACTGACTCAGAGGTTCTCACAACTGTCAGACGTGTTCCTGTGGGCAGCCTCAGGGTCCTTGAAGCCTGAGAATCTGACTCTAGATGAAGACATCTTATTCTTTCTCTAAGATATTGATGTTAGGACACCTACCCTTCCACCCCTGGCCATCCCTTAATGACCTAACAATACCTGAGGCAGTTAGAGCTGGAGGAACCCTTTAAAATTCTCCCTCATGTCTCTGTGCCTTGGGGCCGGCTATTCCCTCTCAAGGAAGTGCTATTCCCCATTGCCTCCATCTGCCACTTGGCTACTCAGCCTCCAAGTGGGCTCAGACATCCCCCTCTTGAAGAAACCTTCTTCAAATGCTCACCTGCCAACTGCCTGGCAGAGTTAATTCTGGGGCCCTCGTACCTCGCACGTCGCAGGGGACGTGTCTTTTTTTCTCTACCATCAGCATCTAACTCAATCGCCAGCCCAGAGCAATCACTCAGCCCACGTGTGCTGATGGGAAGGCATGCTCCAAACACCCCCAGTTTCCAAGCGAGGGGACTGAGCCCGGGTTTGCTCACAGCAACCGGGCGGATGGTGTGGGAGGCCCCTGACGGTGGGGTTGAAACTCCGGCTCCAGCCACTCGCACGTGATCCTACCTTTCTGAGCCTCAGTTTCTTATTCAGTAAGAACAAGAAAAAATAGTACCGCAAACCTCAGAGGGACAAGAAAGTGCTTGTGTGGCATTCTAGAGTGACAGCCCCATGACAGCTGCTCTCTTGGGGCTGTGGCTGCTGCTGTCAGGCTGGGATGAGACCTGGGTGTCTCCTCTCTGGTCTCTGTCATCCAAACACTGTGGGGCCTATTCAGGCGGGCTCATGGCCTTGGCCTGTACCCCTTTCAGGGATAATGAATTCCATAAGTTTATCTTTGTGGGGTATTGCGAATTCGTGTTTATCCAGGCACACACAGAAATAAACAGAATACTCGGATGACCAGAATTTTCCATCTCAGCATGTTCAAAGATAACCCGAGTCACAGCTGTCCCTGGGCCTGGCAAGACCCTGAGGGCCCACCACAGACGCACACACACACACGCACACACACCCATGATGTTCAGCTGCATTTCACCATTGGGTGGGGTCAGTTATAGAAGCGCAGAATGCTGGAGCTAGAGGGGCCTTGAAGAACCCCCCATGGGTTTCAAATTGGGCCCCAGGAGCCCAGCAGGGTGGGGAGGTGACCCAGGGGCACTCTGGGTGGGGTGGGGAATAGGGTATGCCGAGAAGGCAGGACTCCGGGTTTTACGTGTTGGGGTATCACATGGGAGTTTCCACTAAGAAAGGGGGGCTTCTTTCCCCCAAAACAAAATAAAAACATCCACAAAAGCTTGGAAACCACTACTGTAGTTCAAATCTTCTTCACTTTACAAAAGAAACCTCGGGTCCTGAGCAATGAGCGACCTGGCAGAGGTCACCCGGCTGACTGTGTGTGGGGGGTGGCTAGACCACAAGCCCACAAAGGGCAGTGGGCTTCCTGCCATCCTGCATCACGACTCCCACTGAATCAGAACACCCTCTTCCCTGATGGTCCCCCGGCCAGGACTTGACTGGCTTCCCTCATTTATCCCAAAGGGACCTCCTTCCAGCTTGGCAGAAAGGGACCTGCTCAGGGACCCAGGGTTCCTGAGGTTTGCTAACAAGTCTGCGGTCACTGTCCCCATCCAGGCCATCTCCTCCAGCAGCGGAGGAAGCGTCCTTTGTCCCACCCTTCATCCTTCCTGTGGAGCCAGGGGTCTGGACACCGGCTGGCCTTGGGGTCAGAGACCTATGCTGAGCCAAGCTGGGGAGCAGTGGGTGGTGGTGGCTTCTCAAGGGGCACTTGGGGTTCTCCTGGGCAACACAAAGTGGCAAACACAGCTCAGGCTGCAGACTCAGCCCTGTGGACCGTGTGGGTTAGTGATGCACTGAGATGACACCTTGGTCTCCCTCCCTCATGAGTGTGTACGGAGTCCCTGCTGTGTGAGGCTCTTTGGGAAGTAAGACCCAAGTGGCCCTCTGGGAAGCCACCATCTCGCAGGAAGACAGAGGTGGAGGCACTCAGGCTTTGTGCTGTTTGGCGTAGCAATGGCAGGGGGATGACGCCGGAAGTTGGAGCTGGAGTAAGCCAGGCAGAGGAGTGGGGGCGGGGAGTGGTGTAAGAAGACAGACGGACTAAGGCAGATTGCGACATTAAATGAGATGATGCATGTAAGACTCTTAGCATCAGACAGGCCACAAGGGGCTCGAACTATGACAGCAATTCTTGTGGTTCTTTGTCTAGAATAACAGAATCGGGGGATCTTAAAGGTCACCTAAGTCAGTGGTTCTCAAGAGGGGGCGATTTTGCCTCCAGGGACACTTGGTCATGTCTGGAGACATTCTGGATTGTCACAGAGGCTGGGGTGTGGGGGGCACTGTGCTGCTGGCATGACTAGGTAGAGACCAGAGAGGTTGTTGGAACCCTACAGGTGCAAAGGGCAGCCCCTGCCTCACAGAATATCCGTCGTGCTGAGGCTGAGAAGCCCAGCTCTCAGCTCACCTCCCTCTGCGTTTACTCCCCTCTGGGCTGTCTCTACCAGCCAATTGCCAGGCTTTCTCTTGAGCACCCCCAGTAATGGGGAGCTCACTACGTCTCAGACAGCTGGTCCCACCTGTAAGTTCGGTGTTTCCCAACGTTCCTCTTTTCACAATGAGCTGAAACCCTCCCAGGTTCCTAAAACCTCCAGGCCTTTGTCCTAAAGCTGGCCCAGGAACAGCCTAATTCAGCATCTTCATGAGAAGCCTTCAGATATTTGAGCCTGTGTCTGTGAATCTCCCCTGCTCCAGGCCAGGCACCCTCCATGGGACCGTGGAGATTTGTCCTGGGAGTGGTCCCCTGCCTGTGTGAACAGCACAGAGGTGTCACCATCACCCCTACTCACAAGCCAGTCTGGCAAGCTGATGGTGAGGTCCAGGCCCCCAGCCTCCTGCCTGCTGCATGGTGTTCTCCGTCATAGGGCTTCTCTGAGTCTCAGTTTTGTCGTCTGTCAAATGGGTAGGTCACCTGCCTGGCCTTCCTTGCTCAGCGCGGTGATGCTCAGGGAAGGTAACAGGTGGGAAAATGCTTTGAAAGGTGAGAACCGAGTACAGAACACTGCACATGCCCACAGCGTGCCAGTGATCTCCGTCAACAGCCAGGGCTGTCCACGAATGTGACTGTTCTCCTCCTTATTCGGTGACAGAGGCAGAGCAGCCTCAGTAACCCTATGTCACAGATGAGCAAACGGAAGGGCAGAGACTGCAGTTAAGACACGGTGGGGCCAAATGCCAAGCCCAATCCTCTCCCAATTCAGGGTCGTAAATGCCAGAGGCTCGGGGCACGAGGAAGCCCTGACAAGGAGAAATGAAGTGCCAGGCTGAGGACACTTGGGAGGCTGGTAGGCTCCATTGATGAGAAGCACCCCATCGTCACCGTCACCGTCACCGTCACCGTCACTGTGGCCTGCTTCTTCTTCACACGCACTTCTTTTGTTCCTTTGAAGCTGCCCCCGTAGTTGGGTTCACCCGAGCACAACTGGGGGGGCAGCTGTGGGCCCACACCCAGGGCACCTGCTTCTCTCTCACATTTCCCCTCGTCTTTCACTTCCTCTCGCGGCTTGCGTTTCCTTCCTTCCTTCAAAGAGCATGGGTTCTCTCCTTTAGAAGCCACTTTCTTTTCTCTTTCTTGGAATCTGCCCAAGTGGGTGTTTCTGTTTCAATTTCTCCTCAGGCACCCGGGTTTCCCGGGAAGGTCAGGGTGGGGACGTGGTCCAAGGGCAGCAGGTCATTATCCAGCTTGGCCAGGCTGGGCAGCTGGTACCCAAGAGGTCCCGGTCCTTCTGTTTCCAGGCCCTGACACCCAACGACACCGCCCATCCCCCTTCTGCCTCCTCTGTGCGTCAGTTTGCCCTCCTCACTCCAATCTCAGCTTCAGAGATGAGAGGGTTTTGTGGGATTACAGGCCCGGGGTGGGCGGCAGGGGCTTGCCAGAGGGCACACAGCCTGGTAGGAGCGCACGGGAGCCCCTGCCCTTCCCGAGATGCTCTGCAAAAATCCTATCTCGGCTTCTCCCCCACCCCTACCCAGTCCCTCAGCGCATTCTCTGAACGAGCTTCTGCCCCTCCATCTGTGTTACCTTTTCTTGATCTCACTTTCTTACACAAGTCATTTCTCAGGACTCAGCCCATGTCACCTACTCCAGGAAACCTACCTGGATCGCCTCTCCCTCACCCCAGCTCCCTAGGCCGAGAAGTGTCCTTTCTCTCCGTAGCACTACCCCAACACGGTGTCATGCACAGAACATATGGCTTTCGCCGCAGAGCCCCGGCGCTGTCCTCAGTGAGCCCCACGTGCCGTGCCGCACCCCGGCCTGTGCTTTGCCCTCCCTCACTTGGGAACTCCCCAAACGCTGCACCTTACACCTTTTCTTTTTAAGAGAGTTTCGCGAAGAATTTATGCAGCATATAAGGCCCACATTTCAATAATTTTTAGCATATCCACAAATATGTGCGACCGTTCCCACAGCCGACTTTAGAATATTTTCATTATCTCAAAAAGAAAGACCTTCCGCTTCGGCTCTCAGCCACCTTCAGCCCTGAGCGACCACGCATCTGCCTGTCTCTTTAGGTTTCCCTGTTCTAGACCTTTCTCTCTCACTCATGAATGAAATCTTACAATATGTCGGCTTTTGTGACTGAGTTCTTTCACTCGGCGTAATGTGTTCAAGGTTCATCCGTGTTATAGCATATATCAGAGTTCGGTCTTCCTTAGGGCTGAGTAAGATTCCATTGCATGAGTAGACCTATCCATTAGGTTGTTTCCACCTTTCGGCTATTAAGAACGATGCTGCTGTGGACACCACTATGCACATCTCTGTGTGAACACATGTTTTATTTCTCTCGGGTGCACACCTAGGCATGGGACTGCTGGGTCAGGCGGTGACTGTGTTTAACTGTGACAGCTGGCACCGTTTTACACTCCCACCAGCGGTACGTGAGCGTTTCTCCACGTCCTGCCCAGTTCTTGGACTTTTTGATTTTAGTGGGTGTGAGGCGTGGAGCCTTCCATCTTTCATTTGCTGGGCAGTGGAGCCCTGGAGGCAGGGCCTGCAGGCAGACCCAGGGCAGAAGCCCATCTCCTCACTTCGGCTGGGGGGCTTTAGGCCAGGTCTCTCTCTCTCTCTCTCTCTCTTAAATAGAAGTTCATCAAACACCAGGAAGAACATTTTTTTTAAATCCTCGCTCAAAGATATGTTTATTGATTTTTGAGAGAGAGAGAGAGAACATCAATGTGAGAAACATTGATCGGTTGTCCCCTGTCTGTACCCTTGACTGGGGATTGCATTGACAACCTAGGTATGTGTCCTGACTAGGAATCGAACCTGTAACCTTTTGGCGTACGTGACAACAATCCAGCTAACTGAGCCACCCAGCCAGGGAGAGGCAAGGTCTTTTCACCTTGCTGAGCCTCCCGGCTCTCTCCTGTGGAATGGAATAACAGTAGGTGGCCAAGACAGTGAATGTCAAGTACCTAGCAGAGCTGCAGGCATGTGACACATGCTCACTGTGAGCTGCAGGAACAGCTATGATGATCACTCTAAAAGTTTCTGGCACATGGCAGGCCCTCATGGGTGTGTGTGTGTGGGGGGGGGAGTGACCGGCAGCTAGAGTGCCCCGGGGAAGGTGCCAGCTGAGGACCCGGCCTGGATGACAGGGGCCTGTTGGCTAAAGTCCCGTCCAGGCCAGCTCTCGTCTGGCCCGGAGAACAGTTATCTTTGTACAGGCATTTGGAGACTCAGCACATGTAAGCCTGCTCCTGATGGTTTGAATTAGAAAGCAGCTGATGTCCTCTGGAAAGCCCAGGGAAAAACATTGTTGTTGGAGGCCAGTCTCCTCCTTGGCAGAGCTGCCTGGCCTGGCCTGGCATCCCAGAGCACAAAAGCCTTTGCTGGCAAAATCAGAGCCTCCTCTTTGGGAGCTCCCCTCCTCCCTGCCCTCCCTCCCTTCCAGCCTCTGCTGGGTCTGGCAAACATTGGCTGTCGGATGGGAGTCGGGACAAGAATCCTCTGGCTGTCTGGGCCCGTCCACCCCGGCAGCATGTTGGTGGACTGAGGTCTGACTCAACTCCCAGATTGGCAAAGGCCCGGTGTCTGGTGCGATGCAAAGGTGGTGCCCTCTGGGGAGAGGGGAGGTGACCGGGAGGGAGCAGGGCCAGGAGGAAAGTGGCAACAAACTGGATGGACACTGAGCTTGAAAAAAAGAGATGGTGCTGCTGCTTCCATTAGACAGATGAAGAAACCAAGGCACAGAGAGGTGATGTCACCTCTCATCATCAGCCACCAGTGAGTGGTGGCTTGAGGACCCCAGGCCAGCTCCGAGGCCCCATCTTTCCTTCTCATGCCAAGAATGGGAATGAGCGCTATGCAAACCGTAAAAGCACGGCACAAACATGAGGCGCTTTGCCTGTCATTGTCATTGCTTCTTCCTCGTCCAGATCTGCCCTCTTCCTTCCGCCACCCGGCCCAGAGCAGCCCAAGGAAGGTGGTCAGAAGACGCTGGTGGGGCTTTCTCTGAGCTGGCCATCTGCTTGGTCACCAACAGTTACAGCCACATGACCTGCAAGGGCTGCCTTATCTCTTCAAGGGTGACAGGCCTGTGCTCTGAGAAGCCTGGCTTCAGAAAGGCAGGGGCAAGTGTCAAGATCTGCAGCACCCTGATAAAGCCGCAGCAGCACGGGACCAGACTGATGGAAGGTCCCCTCACACCCCTTCCTTCACCACCCGGACTGCCTGGCTCCTTAGCTCCTTTCCCTTCCTAAACAGGGCAGATAGCACCCCCGGGGCCCATCTACTGCAGCCCCGGGGACACCCACCAGTAACTGTGTTAGGTGCCCCTCGCCCACTCTCTCATTTCTGAGGTTCAAAGCTGTCATCAAAATGCCTCTCAAATTCCATCTCCTCTGGGCTGCCCCTGCCATGCCTGCCCTGAGCCTGGGTCCTTCTTTGCTGCCTCAGGTCACTAGTTAACCCCCTCTGCTACTAGACCGTAAGTTCCTTAGGATCAAGGGACACGTCCCACACCTCTCTGCCTCCCACTACTCGGCATGGTGCCAGGAGCACAAGTGCTCAGAAAGAAGCAAGTGCGGGAATTGTAAGAGTAAGGATGATGGTTATGATGATGATGATGGCAGCCACTGCGTCCTGAACAATGACCTTGAGCTTTTGATTTGCCCGCTGTTTCCCTGGATATGTCACGTAACACCAGAGACTCAGCAGCTCTTTATCTGGGTAGACTACACGAGCCAGAGACTCCGTAGCTACTGAGTGCACCTTAGGAGGAGAAAAGGTCACCATGCAAGGAAGGCCTGACCCTCAGATGGTACCAAAGGCGTGACGCTGGGAAGGCCTATTTTCTCTGCTGCACAGAGGCCTGACACTCGCTCTCTTTTCCTCCCTCCAGGTGGTTGTGGGGGTCAAACAGCACAGCGAACACATTGTCAAGTGCAGACAGCTGCCCAAACTCATGGTGTGGTGGCGTGAATGCTTATTGCAGGACCTACCCAAACCCAGGTACCTGGGGAGGAATGGGGACTATTAACATAAACTTTCCCACTTGTTCTTGAAGGATGATAGAGAAAGTAAGGGCGATTACAGCAGCCCTAGCTCTGCATGGAGGGGCTCAGGTATGAGGCAGGTTGGTGCCAACCCATGTGGCCCGGCATCCCTCACCCCCAGATCCTTTCCCCCTCCCATGCCGGCTGCAGCCACACAGGCTCTTTCCACCCTAGTGAGAGCTGAGCTGCTGCCCAGGCCAGGTCATCTACTTGGAATCTTCTCCCATTCCACTCACCTTGCTCCACTGGGATGCCAGCCCCGTGAGGCAGCCCTCCCCAGCTCCCAGCCCTGGTCTGTGCCCAAGAGGGGCTGGCAGAGCCCTGACCTTCCTCGGTGGCACTTTGTTCTAATGAAACAACTAACTGCGTAATTATGACATTGTCCTCTCTTGCCAGGCAAAGGCTCTGTGGGGGCAGGGACAGGCCAGACGGTCAGCAGAACATTCAAGGGGAGCTTAGTGAAGTCTCCCTGACTGACAGAATGAATGAAGAAGGGAATGAGTGGACATTCATTCTGCCTCATCCCTTGCCAAAGCTCAGCCTGGCTAGGTTGTGAGTCTTGTTGGGTCCAACCAAGGATGCTAATTGATCCTGAAATGTTAGAGGCATGAGGCACACAGGCTCTGCAGTCAGAGTCTGAATCCCAATCCCAGCTCTGCCGCTTCTTAGCTGTGTAATGTTGAGGAAGTTGCTCCACCTCTCTGGGCCTAACTACAGAACTGAGATAGTAATAGCACCTCATTGGTACTATTGCTAGAAGGCTTATGTGAAATAAAGATTACAATGAGTATGACTGTATTTAGTATTATTGTTGCTGGTAATGAGTCAAAGGATTCCTCCTCCCAATTATTATCATTGTCCCATAATAGCAGGGGCCCGGGTAGTGACAGTACATTGGAGCTGGAAAGGCTTGGGAAAGCCGGGGGCTCCGGCTCAGTGGCCAGATCATGTGACCAGGAGGAAGTCACTCCAACTTGCCCACTAGCCAGATGACTAATGGTAGTAGCAATCGTGTTTCCTCACAGGCATGTGAGAGAAGATCAAACAAAGACGTGAATGGGAACTATTGTCTCTGCAAATATTTGATGAACACCTCCTGGGTTCCAGGGCTCAAAGAGGACCAGTGAACAAGACCGCAGGAGCCCAGCCCCTGGGACACCAGAAATTAAGGGGTTACTACAGAGTGAGAAAATGCTCGTTCAGCTCGAGGAGGGGACACGGGGAGGCCGAGCATCTCTGTAAGCCCTAACTGCAGCGAACGGTTCGGGGGAGAAGTACCTCCTTTCCTGCCTCATTTTAGTGATGAGATCTGGGCCCCTCCCTTACTCTCAAAGCCTCTGAGTCTTCATTTACGAAGCGGGCTTTGCGGTGGGCATACGATATCCCCTCCTCGCCGCACTGGTGTAAGGACGAAGCGAGTTCACGTGTGAGAGCTTAGCCCTGAGTCAGACACAGCTATCTCTCACTGGCTGGTGGTTATTGTTAATGACATGAACTTGGTGTGACCTTGTCGCCAGGCCCTGAGCTGGTACCTGGGGTTTGTGAGTGAGATGCAGATACGACATTGTCCTTCAAAGAGAGACGGAGAGAGAAAGAGAGACCAGGAGTGTGGCTGGCACTTGGGGACCACGTTTCCTTCCTATCTCGGAGCCGACTTTGATTGCACACACACACACACACAGGGACATAGAAAGGTTTGAAATATTCCAAACTGCTCATTACAGAGGGGGAGAAGAGGGCATCTACTGATTATCTCTTACTTGTGTGTATTGTTTGAACGATTCCTTTTTGTGGTTTGTGTTTCTTTATTGTGAAAAAGTAGACATAACATAAAACTGCCTGCCGTGACCATTTTAGGTGTGCAGTTTGGTGGTACAAAGCACACCTGACCTGTCGTGCACCACCACGGCCTCCAGAACGTTTCTGTGCTCCCCAGCGCAAACTCCGCACCACCAAGCACTAACTCGCCATGCCCCCCGCCCCCAGCCCCTCGCAAACTCTGCTCTACTTTCTGTCCCCCTGATTTTGACTGTCCTAGGTACCTCCTGTAAGAGGACTCATACAGAATCTGTCCATCCCTGACTGGCCTATTTCATTTAGCATGGTATCTTCAACGTTCACCCATGTTGTAGCACGCGTCAGGATTTTATTCCTTTTTAAGGTTGAATGATGCTCAATAGATTCTTTTTGTAATTCGAAAGAAAAGATAAAAAACCTAACAAAAAGTAAGATGATGTGACTGACTGAAGAACAGATGGGCCGGTGAATTCTGGGGGCCCCCCAGGAACGGCTCCAACTCTGTGAATTTTGGAGAGCGGGCAGTGGGTCAGCAGGGGATAACTCAGGGCAGGCACCCCATGAATCAGCCCTAGGCTTCCTCTATCATAAAAGGAGGGAGTTGGGTCCCCCATCAGGGCTCTGGCCTCACTGTCCGATGGCCGAGTGGACAATGAAGACACTCAGCCTGCCAGCCTGGGCTGTGACTCACAGGCCATGAGGCCGGACAGAGCCCCCACGCTCAGCCCCGATGCCCCGGCCATTCAACCTGGGCAGTGAGCCGCATGGAGTTCCCGGTCTCCTTTTGATACCGGCCCTGCTCCCAGGCTCTGGGGACAACCCGATCGGCCCGGTGAGTAAGGAGGCTTCGGACAATCCTTCCTTTCATAAACCTCTGCTGCTGACTAATGCCTCCCAGTCACGCTGGGCCCTTCCACCCCAAAGCTAGTCCCTGTCCCGGACCTGGCCCTGCTGGGTTTTGAGGGAGGCTCCCCCTCCCTGTTGGAGCTGCCCTCATGCCCTGCCCCTGCCAACCTCTGGGTCCTGCTGGTCAGCCTTCTCTCTCCAGGGCCAGCTTTCTGTTCCTCTTCCTTCTCCTCCTATCAATTCTGAGCCTCTCCAAGCCCTCACCCTGGGCCCTGCTGTCAAGCCTCAGGTGGGTCCCACCATAATCAAACCTTTGCCGAGGGGCATCCTGCAAACCTCCACCTGCCCACCCCTGGCCTCTCCTGTCAGAAAACAGCAACTGGCCACTGAAGGCTGGGGCCACCAGCAGATGGGGACTCCAACAGAGAGATTTCAGGCACTTAGGCAGGGGGTCAGGGGAACTGTTTCTGAGCACACATTCAGGGTTGTCTTGAGATACCCCTCAACTCCTTTGAGGCACATGGAGAGGTGTTGTAGAAAGACAAGGGTTTTGGCATCAGACCTGAGTTCAAATTCTGATTCTGCCCCTTACTTGCTGGATAACCACGGACAGGTAACTTAATCTCTCTGAGCCTCAATTTCTGTATCTGTTTAAATAAGTAGAATGGGCATGGGAATAATAATCCCTCTCTTTCAGCATGGATGTAAAACACCTTCCAGAGAGACTCTCGACTCGGCCTCAAGGGAGGTGACAGTCCCAACAGAGGGACTAGGAAATGGGGTTGAGATGCCTTTGGGAGAAGCCACTCTCGGAGGGGAGGCCTTGGCCAAGGAATGCGTGGCTGGTAAGGGAGAAGTCGAGTCTCTCTGACGCCTTGGCATGCACGGTGGCTTGATTTACTAGCTGAGAAACAGCCTCTTGTTCTCAGGGTTGACGGGAGGGTGAATGACATTCTTTTACGACACCATGTGAGGACAGGGAATGCACCCCTGGAAGAGAGCCTGGCATGGACAGTACAAGACATCAGATGACAAGAAAAACTATCCCTGTTTGGTTCTGGAATGGATTTGCTTTCCTTTTTTGTGAGGCAGTGGGGAGGGAGTGAGAAAGGGCCATGGCCAGCTTCTCTTGCTAATGAGGCCTAACAGAGGCAAATGTGGAAATGACTTGGCAGGATCTGAGAAGCAGCTTAGAAAACCGGGAAAAGCTTCTGCCTGGGAGGCAAGAGCCACGGTGTGGTCCCGGCTGAGCCTCCCACCAGCCGTGTGACCGTGGGTGAGTCACAGCCTTACTGAGTGACATGCCCTTATCTACAAAGGGAGGAGGTGAGACAGGAGGTCCTTTCAGGCCCTTTCCAGCTCTAAGACTCTCTGCTGCTGCAGCCATCTCTTTAAAGATGAAAAGCAGAGATGCTGAGCTAAAACAGATGTGGCGGATAAGCCAAGATAATCAGCCCAGCGGTTTCTCCCCCTCCAGTACCCTGCGTCAGCAAGGCCTGGGGTAAATTCTGGCGTGTGCTCATTTCGATAGGTAATCAAGGCAACATCTGCGGGCCCCAACTTCCAGAAAAGGGGCTGATCAAACAATTTTTACCCTCAACCCTTCCTTGTTTCCAAATGGCATGTGTGTAAATGTGGACCCTCTGAATCCCTGGGGCTCCAGACTGGCTCCCGAACCAAGCCTTTCCTGTGTATGGTTTCCTTGCTCAGACCCCCACCAGTCAGCTGGAGCCTGGGGCAGCCCATTCACTAAAGAAGAATTTGGTGTGTGTCTCCCCAGTGCCTGGTGCCAAAATAAAAGGTTCTAGGGCATGTGTGGTGGAGGGAATTCCCACGAGGCACTGGTGTTTGAGCTAACTATGTTTCCTAACCCCCGAGGGACTCACAGCCAAGGAGGGAGATGAGAGGTGAGCCAACATCCACAGGGCAAATTGGCAAGTGGGCAAGGAAGGTCTCATGGTGGCGGTGGCGGAGTGGCACACCCCGCTTTTCCCTGGAAAGGTGGGAGGAAAGGGAACTGGGGACGGACAGGGAAATGACGTGGGCTAAAGCAGCCAAACAGGTGACAAATTTAGGCAGCACCCAGTTCTGAGGGGTGGATTTTATTTTAAAGTAACCTTCACCACTTTCTGTCCCAGAACTGGTTTGTCCCCCCTTGTCACCTTGGTTGAATTTGTCTATTACCTGAACCCCGCCCCCCTGAAGGAAAGCTGCAAGAAGGAGAGACTGTCACTGCCTGGTCACCACTCTCCAGCCCTGCACAGAGAAAGTTCGGAAAAAGTCCATGTGGCATGTGTGAAGGCACCTGAGCAGCCGAGTGACCAGGTCGAAGTCCTGTTTCAGGATGGCAGAGGTGCAAGGATGAGCCACGGTTGGGCAAAGAGGTTGAACATTCCATCTTTTAAGAGCCCAGGATGTTTTTTTTTTTTCTTTTAGCTTCCTAATCAGTGGTTTCTTGCCCTTCACCAGAGCCCAGGGCCTGGAGCATCCGGGCCTGGAACGCGGACGTGCGTGGGAGGCATGTGAAACTGTGCCGGCAGCCTCCAGAAAAGAATCGGTCTTTGTCCTCATCTGCGGGTGCACCTGTCGTCCCAAACCCTTGACAAACATTGTGTCATTCACCTTCCCAACCTCTCTGTGGATTTGGCCCAGGGGGCTGGGGAGGAGGGCACAGGCAGGCAGGAGCGCAGGGAGCGGCATTCCGTGCATTCCTGCCTCCTGACAGCTCCTGGTACCACGGCTGTGAGCCCGGGATGTCCAAAAATTCCAGCTGATTCATCCGTGGGTGAGCAGGGCCAAGACAAGGGGATGGGTAGATCTCTTGGGGCTCTGCCTCTGTCCAGGTCCCCAATTAAGAGGGGAAAGTGGGGTAGGGGGTCTTGATGGCCAGGATTTGGGCTGTTTCTGCTTCAGTGATGCTCGGGTGTCACTTGAGGTCCCAGGAAGCAGTGACAGGTGCAGCACGATGTTGTGTGTGGGAGCCTGGGGCCAGGACCTTGGATGCCTGGATTTGAGTTCTGGCTCCATCCTTATTACCTTTGTAACCTCACCAAACCTCTCTGCGCCAGTGTCCTCGAGTGGACACAGAGGCAGATGATGGTTCCAACTTCACTTCTAATGCTGAGGATGAAGCAAGAGAATGTGGATAAGATATAAGCACAATCCCTGGGACACGGGGATTGCTTAACAATGGTGATCTGTGCTAGAATGTCACCCTTTTGACGCAATGACGTGAGACTCTTCCGGGCAGGCGAGTGAGTGTGTAATGGGCCCTCGCTGGGTCCCACAGGACAAAGGATGCAAAGGGCACAGTGAAATGTCCCTGCCCGGCTTTGGGCTTCTGAGTAGAGCCAACCTCTCTCTGAATATCTCCTGTCACAGCTGAACCTCCTGTGACCACACTCAGGGAATGACAGTACACTGAATAGGCAGCAGCTTCTCCGGTCCTCACACTGGCTTCCAGATGGCTCGTAACCACTTGCCTGCCAAATTCCTCCTACCACCCCCCAAGACGTGTCTTGCCAGAGCATTTCTCAAAAGGGGAAATACAGTCCTGTCGTCATCACCCCATCACTGCATCACTAGAGCAGCCTTCCAGCTGTCCTTCCCAGGGGTGTCTCTGAAGGTTTTTCCCCAGCTCTGTCCGGGGGTTGTCAGGGAGAGTGAAGTCCGGGAATGAGGATGGAGACACAGGGCACGACGTGACCTGGGGCCATGAGCTGGCCTTCTTCACTCTCCCTGGCGTCTGCGAAAGGAGGAGGCTGGTTGAAGTCATATGTTTCCGGCAGTTTGGTCCCGGGAGGGTTCTGGCTCCTGAGCGCGGGAGAGCCAGGCAGATGGATACTTGCTCCTTTTTGTTAGGGGAACACAGGGATGAGGAGACAAAAGCCCCACCCTGTCCCCTTGCCGGCTCTGTGACCTTAGGCAAGGCTCACACCCTCTCTGAGCAGTAACACTCTCTGTAAAATGGACATTCCAGTTGCCACCTCCACAGTTGCTGTAAGGATGAAGCACAAAAACTCAGCGTGGTGTCTGGCACTCACAAAACGATATTTTTATTTGTTCCACAGAAATACAGGCTTGCTCATCTTCACTGAACTGCTGGCCTTACCGAGTAGGAAACTGAGGCCCACTGGCAGTTGGTGGGAAGAGGATCCAGACCATGTTTCCATGTTCCGGCTGTCGCACCAGGCAGGCTTCAGAAGGAAGCTGCAATCACTCAGGGAAAAGTCCCACAGTGTCTGCTCCAGCCCCTCAGGCAGCTCTCAGAGCTCCTGCCAGGACATGGCTTGGCACCGTGCTCCTTCCTTCGCGCGCGTTAGCGTATTTCCAGATGTTTCGTGCAGCAGCCCATGGAGTCCTTACAGGTTCTGTTTTGTTGGGCCTCCTTTCCGGTGGCTTCCTTTCTCTTTGCTTTCCCCTAACTGGACATCATAGCTTTACAGACAAAAAACTATATCTTTCTCATCACCTTCAAAATCCCCTGACCACAGCCCTTTCTTAGAAGATCCCTGGCAATGTTTTGTCTAGTCTCAAAGAGAGAGTGGGGACAGCTGGACACCTTATCAAATGCTCCTTTTACCAGTAGCAACATTAACTGCCTTTAGTATCTCACACTTGGATTTCATTCACCCAGTCCCGCACATGACCCAGGCCCTGGGAAATGGTGGCCTGGGGAGTTCTGGTGACCAAGGGCAGCAAAATAGAATGAGCTCTCTCCTGAACACCTACTATGCGTGCCCGCTTGATCTCACCAGCCCTGAAGCAGGTGATGTTAGTCCCCCTTTTTTGGATGAGAAACTAAGACTCAGAGAAGCTGTGTAACTTGGCCAAGGTCAGTGAGCTACTGAGATGACCATGTCGGCCCAACTTGGCCCAACTCCGAAGGCCTGGCTCTCTCCATGACAGACAGATGCTGGGAGCATGCCCGCACAGGCTGTGCGTGGCCTGGCTTCTGGGCCTTTGCTACCAGCCATCTGCCAAGCTGGGTTCCAGACCACGGGCTTCACACTGAAGCCTGGCCCAGTCAGCGAGTCACTGGCCTTGGCTTATCAAGGAGGAGAATCAAGTCAACTCCTGGAGAAGCATCAGCAAAAAAGGTACGCATGTGTGTGTGAAGTGTGCATTCATGTGTGAAGGTGTGAGGGTGCAGGTTTATGTAAGGATGTGTGTGTTTGAGGATGCACATAAGCATGTGAGCCTGCATATACACACGTGCAAGGATGTGGTGAGGGTGTGAACCTACATGTGTTGTATGTGAAGGTGCAGTTACATGTAAGAATCTGTGTGCTTGTGCATGGGAGCTCTTTACTTAGCAAGGTCTCCTTGGTGTTGAGTACCAGGTGTTTCCCAGCACCTATTACAGACCTTTTAAACAAGTGTACTTATCTTCTTCTGTGCATATACATAGGTGCACACATGCGTGAGGACTGAGGGTCTGTGTGTGTGGACATGTGTGCAGAGTGTTTGTGCGTGGATGTTAGTGTGAGGATGTATATGTGTGATTATGTATGTGTGAGGTCATGGGCATGTGTGCATGGATACATTGTGAGGACATGGGTGAGATGTATGCACAGAAGAGCAAAACACAGGTTGAATTCGTGCCCAGGTGTGCGTGTATGTGTATGTGTGTGAGGGTGTGCTCATGTGTGTGCGTGCAGCCACATGTGAGCACTTGTGTGCATGTGTCCGGAAGCAGGGAGCGGGTGGATGGTTGGGCTGGGAACACTGTGATCACGACCAGATGGATTCTTTGTTTCGCTAGACCTCCTTGGTGTGCAGTACCAGGCGTTTCCCAGCACCGATGACAGATCTTTTTTAAAAGTGTGTTTATCTTTTCACTTGGTCAAAGGGCAGCATTCAAGCAAAGAGGGGGTTCCTTTTCCTGGAGGACTGGGCCTGCTCCTCGCTGGGTATCACAGGGCTCTGCAGACCCAGCTTCCTGGGCTCCGCGGTGCCCTGGGCCGTGCTCCCTCTACACTTCAGGGTGTGGCTCCTCCTATCTCAGGGCAGATTAACTTCCTTGGCACCAGCTGTGTTTTGGCTCATTAAAGAGGAGTAGACACTGAGAGCAGAGGCCTCTCCCTTCCACCCCCGGGCCTGGTTCTGCTGAAAACACTTGATTTAGAGCTTCTCACTTTGCTTTCCCTGGCTGGGTGTCCCAGGCAGAAGGGGAAACACCTAGGGACCAGGCTGTTTTGTCTGCTGACATGGGGGAGAAGGGTTTGGTTTCCCCACTGAAGTGGCTCTAGCCCTAGCAGCCCCAGGGGGTCTGGGCTGTTTGTTTGTTGAGCGTCTCTTCCTGAGGGTGGGTGGAGTGAGGCTGAGAACTGCTGTAATCGAAGCAGCACGAGAGTGAAGCCTGAGGCTTATGCAGATAAAGGTTCTCCTCTGCCGGTAGCCGGGATGGCTGTGCGAGCCAGGATGGCTGTACGTGGTACTAAGAGGGAGCCTGCTTTTCTGCCTGTGTCCTGCTGGGGAAAGCACCTGTGTTCATTTAAACCCTTTTTTATTTTTCTTAAATTCATTTCCCCTCTCAGAGATCCTAAAGGCTATAGTGCCTCAGCTCTGAGGGGACACAGTGGTCACCTGGCCGCACCCTCTCCATAGAGAATTTTCCCCATAATGTCAAGCATCGTACCCACCCCACCTGCCTGGACCCTTGTGGGGCCACTAGACTGTAAGCATCCTGAGGGAAAGAGCTGTATCTCTCTGGAGCTTGTCCTGGCCCCAGCACCTGGCCTGGGGCCACTGCCTGGCACATAGTAGACCTGGGAAAGGATCTGTCAGCTGGGGGCAGGATGAGGTACCTTGCTGCAAGTAGACAGCCTCAACCCAAGATTCCCTTGGATCTTTGCGTCAAATGAGATTGCACCAACATTTGCCTCCCTCTGAATGTCACCTTCTGGACCAACACAGATCAGTTGTACCACAAAAGCCCTGTAACCAAGTAGACATTATCCTCCTCTAAACGCCTCCCAGATCCAAGCTGAATGTAATTTCCACAACCATTCTTCACATCATACACATAGGAGCAAGTTTTTCTAGGGACATCTGGAAATACTGTTCATGAGCTGGACCTCAAATTCTAGATGCAGCCTGTTCAGTTCATGGCGCTTTGTTACGGCGGCCCCAGGACACTAATGCACTGACCACTACTGCCCTTGACTTTGACCTCGCTACAAAACATCACTCTTGGCAACACTGTGGTTTCACCCTTCAAAAATGTAAAGGGACCATCTAACAACTACTGGTGTTAATAATAGAAGTTTCTAGAAAAATGACTGGACGTAAGATAAACACACCCAGGTAAAGGCATTCTTGTATGCCAGCAAGCTGAAAGTCCTAATCAGGATACTCCGTTCACATTAGAACCTGAAGCCACAAACCACTTCCTTAAACCTGCCTGGGACCCCGATAAAGGACACTACACAATTGTTTAGGAACATTTAAGAGATTCGGATAAAACAGGTGTTGCTAAACAGAAAAATTCAATTTAGAAAATGTCTTTAGCAACAGATTAATTTGTTGATTCCTTGTGATTCCAATCAAAACCTCAGACGATTCACTGATTTTTTTTTTTAAAGAAACAAATCCATATTTAATACATGAGAGAAAATGGCAAGGACAGCTCTGGAAAAAGAGGGCGAGGTGGGGCTGGGAGAGTCCTGTCAGACCAGACATTAGAACATATTAACTAAAAATACTCAAGCGTATGATACAAAATAGTACCATGCACTAACAGATGCTGCTTGGTTCAATGTCTATTACTCCCTTCCAGAAATGACCTCAAAGTGAGGCGTGACGTGTAAGACACGGCCCAAAGGAGACAAAATGGCAATGTTGAGACCTTGGAGCACTTGGGCACTGTCACAGATTGAAGAAAACCCCTACTTACAATCTACAGCGTGAAGCATCATCTCCACCCAGAGAGGTGTGTTACCCCATCGACTAAGTTGCTTCTCGGTAGGAAGGAAGCCCCTGAGCTGAGTCCTATTCCTGCAATGACACGAAATGCTGTTCCCCAGGAAGAGCTTCGCGGTGGGAGAGGCAGGGAGGGTTAGGTGGATATGCATATCTGCTGATATCTGCTGCCTTTCCTTGGCTAGTTCTGCGGCTCACTGTGTTCTTTGAGAGGGGGTTTTGTAATCACCGGGACATCTTTTTCTCAATCCAGTCGTTTGAATTTCCAGAACCAAATTAGGTTAGGGAAACACCCTGAATTTGCAGACTTAATATGCTCAGTTTCATCAGAAGTTTGCTGAGCATTTATGCTGTGCCAAGCTCTGGGCCAGGCCCAGGGCCCTGCAATGGCAGGACATGCAGTTATTTGTGCTTTGCACGGGGTGGATTTGCGTTGGCCTGTCATAAAGCAGGGACTCAGACTCACCGAGGAAGGATCATGCCAGGCAGTCAAGTGCCACTGAGCAAAACCTGGTGTTTCTCACCTCATTGCGTAAGAATGACTGGAAGTGCTACACACAGTTATTGTTATTATGACTTAAAATGTTAACTTATGCCCGAGGGCATTTTCAGGGCATTTTTTTTCCCTGGTGATGGTCACAGGGGAGGCCAGTTCCCAAATGCCGAAGCCTGGAGTGAAGCCAGGGTTAGGACCAGGGAGAGGAGACAAAGGCCAGAGAAGAGGGTGGTTGCGCAAGGAGCTGGCGGGTGTGGCTAATGTCATGGGCCAGTTAGGGGGCTGGCCTAGTTCAGTGGATAGTGAGTGACTCTGGAGGCCCATCATAAAGCCTGGGGAGCTTTAAAAAAAATCTGTGCCCAGATCCCAAGTGCAGCCCAATTAAATCAGAACCTCTGGGGGAGACACTCAGTCGGCACCTCATGCCTAAAGCTTTGCAAGTGATTCTAGTGTGAGCAGGTCTGAGAACAGAGCTTAGTCCAGGAATGAGGTAGCTGCTTCTTGCTTAGTTGTCATTGCCCTGGTGCAAAGGAGAGCGTGCGTGCGCACGTGCGTGCTCACACATGTGAACGTCCTGGTCAATAGTACAATTGCAAACAGAAAGAAATGTTCAGCATGTATGTTGTCAGGTATCACTGTGAGTCGTGGGGACATGTTGATGAAGCTGTGTGCAGATGACAATAGCAGTGGTGCTTCAGCTTTAGCCTCGTCTCTAGGACTTATGCACAGTGCTGGACCTTTTTTCCTTTTTACCACATTACTGATGCCTTTGTGGGTGTGTAAGGAAAAAGAAAAAGATTCTGGAGATACAGAAACAAAAATATCAGAGCTTACTCATCCAACAAGGTCAATGTCACCGTCATTCACCTCTTCATCATCCTTATCTGGTTTCCTCTGACTAAAAGTAGTTGTATGTGTGAACCCCTTCTTTCTTTGAGGGTATTTCTTGGCCAGTCTCTTGGCTGAGGTGATCAGGAAAAGGTTGAAAGGGTTCTTCGTGTGCCTTTTAAAAAGAGTTTGCCTACAGAATATGTCATGAGATGGGGGAGACTGCAGGACTTTTTCTGGAAGTTTCTATTCTTCTCAAGGATTTGTTCCAGGGGAGGGGAGGGTCATAGTTCTGAATTAGGCATCTTCTTGCTGAGGCCAGTAAGTCAGACACATTCTGCCTTCAGAGTCCTAGCCCAAAATTCCCACTGTGAGCTGGTCACCATGTGATGTATCCACAGAAAAAAAGCATCGTGAGGTTTGGGGGTGAGGCTTCCGTGTGTGTGTGTGTGTGTGTGTGTGTGTGTGTGTGTGTGTGTGTGTAAGAAACAAACGTAGGTTCAACTCAGAACTGAAGAGACTGAAAAGAGAAAATCCAACCCTTTGCAGGAAGATCCAGCCCTTCCCTGTCCCTGGGTGGCCCTGAGCCCATCACCCAGCATCCCGTCCAGGGAAAAGTCTGCCTAAAACTCTGGTCCTCAGAAAACCCCTGTTCTGAGAAGGACCCTGGGCAGCACTGCGGCTGCAGCTGCTTTCATGGAAGGAGCTAGACTGGGGATGACAAGGCAAGCCTCTGTAAAAATCTTCCAAGGAGGTAAGGAGGAAAAAAAAAAAAAGATTCCTCATTTACACCAAGAGTAAACTTCCTGTCCTATTAAACAATAAGGCATTCAAAATCGCCTGAGTAAAAGTCCCCTGATGTAATGAGAGGGTGAGCAATTCCATGTCAGGCTGTTGTTATGAGATTTTACATGTCCTAGCTAGGGCTTGAGGTAAGAACCCGGGCCAAAAACAATAGCCCGAAACCCCACATGCTCAGAAATCTCATTCCAGTGGAGTTTCCTTAAGAGAACACAGCAGACTCTTCGCAAACAAAGTGACTTCAAAGGTAGGCTTGCATCACTGGCCTCCCCCACTTGACACTTCCCTTTAGCCCAGACCTGGCCCTTCTGTTTCTTGGTTTACTTTATGAGGTTCTCACACACATCGCGGAGCAATTATCTGAGCGCTCAGGCCAACAGGAAAGCAATTGTAACTGAGTACTTCCTTTGTCAAGCGCTGACATGGCCACTGCGATGGTGGCAGGAGGTGTGCCAGGCACCCGGCGACAAGGCCACCCCTCCCCCATGCTCTCAGATGGAATTCCCGAGGGAGGAGGGCACCAGTGGGATGGGGGAGTGGGGGAATTTTCTTGCATCACTGGACGTGCTTGCTTTCACTCCTGAAATCCTGAGTCATGACTGAAGCCGTATCGCCTCGGGTCTCTGGCTGAAACCAGAGGTTATAGATTTGGAAATCTGATTCCATCAGCTGACTCTGGTCTAATTCATCAGAGGAAACGTGTATTCTTTTAGTCGCCCCTCTTCAGGCTGAAGTGCCTTCTAACTGAGGGCATTACGTGAGGAAAGTGGCTCGGTAGTGGCTTAGTAAGCTGATGCCATGCGGGTGAACAATATTTGACGTTGGATGAGTTTACAAAAAGGGCAGTCTCTCTGTTTGTTTAAACTGAGATTAAGTGAAAGGAAAAGTTTTCCTTTCCCATCCCCAGACAAATGTGAAACACATGTTTTCCCTTTTGACTTTGTAGTACAAGCTCAGATGATTCTCCCCACCCCCACCCCTCAGCTGCGCGTTTTCAAGGATTTCAGTGTTTCCTCTCTTTGGTGGCCAAAGCCAACATGAGCCTTTCTGTTTCCAGACAGGGGAGCTCACGGGGATGGCCCAGTTGATGGCCCAGGTGATTATGTGCGGGGTGTCCTTGGGCTCCCCAGGGTATGGGTAGGGGGGGTGGTACAAGGAATCTCAGGAACTGGGTTCAGGTCACAGCCACTCCTTTGCCTGTGTGGCCTCACTAAGCCTCGCTCTCCTCATTGGCAAAATGGAGTTGGTCGAAGTTGAAACGTCTCAGGCAGTTTCCGATTCTGGAAAGACGGTTGGTCCAGGTTGATTTTTCTGGTATGCGTGAGATATCCCATGGCCTTGAACAACTCACTGGCCCTCTTTGTGAGTCTTTCTCCTTATCTGACAGAGGAGGTCCGACTGTCGTGCCCCTGACAGAGCAGCTTAGAAATGTGACAAGCCTGAATGATAGATGCTAAGGGTGTGAAGTACTTTGAGTCTCTTGGTCTAAAATGATTATTTATCTTGGAAGACAAGTTTAAAAACATGTTAGCCCCCAAATATTTTTTGATGATCCAAGAATGAAGTAATTAAAATCAATATTCTTTCATCTTGGCTTTCCTCAAATCACTACCGGTTCAGAGAATATAAGCACCAGCTCACCAACGTGGGCTCTGAAAATCAGGGTTTCTCCCTCCTGTGTCAGCCACAGCAATGTCCTTGCTTTTGTCATGTTGCCACTATGCTCGGAAACCTTCGAGCGTCCCCTTACCTCTAAGATTCAATCCAAACTGACATTCAATCCCTGTTATGATCTGGCTCCAACCTGTATTATCTACCCCTCCCACCTAAAATCTTAGAGTTTGCTAGAACCTCCATACCGATGCCACAATTACCCTGTAAACCTCACCTTACAAGTGGGCAGAAGGTCTCTGTTTGGACATGGTGGAGGGAAGATGCCTCTGATACTTTTCAAATCATCCCCGATTGTTAGAAACTTCCCCCCTATGTCGGCCTCCTCATAAATCCCAACAACCCTCGGTCCTGTAGGATCTGTCCAATCCAGCATCATTCAGCTTCCTCAGGGTGTGAAGCCAGCCCTCATTGCCACCCCTGAGAAATCTCTTTTCCAGGCTAAACAATTGCAGTGTCCTTAGCAGATTTTCAGGGACTTGGCTTTCCGATTCCTAAATGTTGTCGTCCTTATCTTTCCCTGAACGTGCTTCAAATGGTCAATGTCTCTTTTTTAAAAAAGTGACCCTTTGACCTAAATGCAGTATTCTAAATGTGGACCAGTTGGCTGAGCAAGTATCTCCTTTGCTTCGATAATAATTAGGTTAGTGAGAGATTCGACAATATTTCAGTGGCTGAAAGAACTGGAGAATGTTTATTTCTCTCTCAGGTAAGTGTCTGAGGTGAGTGATCCAGATTGGCAAGTGGCCCCTGCTGCCTGTGGTCATTCAGGGACCCAGGCTCCTTTTAACTAGGGCTTCAGTATTCCACAGGGTGTTCCCAGCTGGACTGCTGCCAAGGCCAGGAGGCAGTCCTCAAGAAAAGAATGGAGTGTGAGCAGGGGATGTACCTGCCTCTTAAGAGCCCCGGCTCCCAACACAGACCATTTGTTAGCATCCCATTAGTGAGAACTCAGTCCCATGGCCATATTCAACTCCAAGGGAGGCTGGGACATGTAGTGCCTTCACACCATGGCAGATGGGAGAATGGATGTTGGTAGGCATGAATATGGACAAGCCTCATTGTTCTTTCAGTCTCAGGGACCCCTCAAACTTCTTTCTCACTCGGCCAAAGCACTCCCTGTCCTGCCTGAAATGTTCTGCCTCCCTGCCTCTGCTTCCTTCAGCTTCAACAAGCCATCCCTCAGAGAGGCCTGCCTTTACCAACCCAGGAAAAATGGGCCCCTCATACTCTCTCTCCAGCCTTCCTTGGTGTCTTGCCAGTCCTGTCATATTTCAGTGATTTTTGTTGTTGTTGTTTCTTTCCCCTAAAAAACCACAGGCCGCATGAGGGCAGGGACTTTGTCCTGTTCCCCAGTGTGTTCTCTGCCTAACGTCGTGCCTGACTCTGGGAGGCCAACACATTACACTGTTGTGTTGTTTGTGGCAAACTAATAGCTCCATGTCTCTTTTCATATCAACTGTGACTGAATCATATTTCTCCACTGCCTTCTTGAAAAGTTGATTTTTTTGACCCTACATACAGCATTTCATATTTACACCTATTGTATTTCAGCTGCTTGTTTGGTCCATTATTCTAGCCCCAAAGGACATTTTTTGACATATCAACTGATACATTTATTTTTCTGGTTTTTATTGATTGATTTTTTTAGAGAGAAGGGAAGAAAAAGAGAGAGAGAAACACTGATTTGTTGTCCCACTTATTAATGCATCCGTTGGTTGCTTCTTGCATGTGCCCTGACCAGGGATCGAACCCCCAACCTTGGCACATTGACACAACGCTCTAACCAACTGACCTACTTAGCCAGGGTCTGGTACATTTATTTTTCCCTTCAAGTTTCATATTATCCAAAACTCTGATAGATGCATCTTGTGTGTTTCCTGATGTCACTGGCAAACCTCAATGAGGATGGAAAAAAGAAATGGGCCAAAGACAGAGCCCCTGTCAGTACCAGAGCCCGTTCTTGCACTGCTGTTAATCCACCATCAGCGCCCTTGGTGATGTGTCCACTCATACAAACCACGCTCTCAACAAGAATCTCACTGAGCCTGCTGCGTCAGATGCTCTGCTGACACTGAGATGCACAGTAGAATCCAGGGCCTTCTATTCCACTCCAGGACCATGAAAACTTCCAGCCAAATGGCAAGAATCCCCTTGACAACATCCTCTAGTTTTCCAGGCTAGCAACCTTATAAAAATCAGTAAATGACTAGTTTCTAGTGAATCCATATTTAGCGAAACCTAGAATTATTGTTCTCTCATAATTATTTGTAAAGCTTTAATTAATAATTTCTTCGGAAATTTTTCTAGGACCTACACTCCTCTCCTTTCTGTCAACCCTGCCACTTTGGTACATTTTCTGTCCCAAAATGCTCCTCCATCCTCACACCTCTGAGCACTCACTCACTCTGTTCCTTCTGATAGGAAATGCTCTTCCTACCTGACTCTGAGTATCCAAATGCTGACCTCCCCTTAAGACCTATTACTAGCTTGAAAGTCACCCCCTCTATGAAGCTGTCCCTCACCATTCCAGGCCTCTCTGTGCTCTGAGTCCCTGTGGAATTCATTAACCCTTTCCTGCCCCAGGGCTGCTCGGGACTGCCTGGGCAGACTTTCTGAATGGTGTAGGCCTTCCTCTCATGATGTCCAGCCTGTGCCTTGCACAGACCCTCACCCAACAAAATGTGTGGATTCAGTTGACCAGTAAAAATCAGCATCCACTTATGCCCTTCATTAAAGCTTCAGCCTAAGCTGTGTTCAAGGGCCAGATGATGTGGTCTTTCAGTGTGTTTGGAAATTTAAAAATATACATATATTACATATACTTGGGGGGAGGGTAAAAGAAAAATTTAGTGAAGTATTATAAAGTCCCAAGGAAGCCGTAGAATTATTGGATATTTTTTCACACTAAGGGAAAACAATCTGTTTGCTATAACATTCTGGGAAATCAAGATGGGTAGTGACAGATGATTAATCTAAACTACAACATTACAGCATCCTGAATGTTCCAGCGGCAAGGAAGACAAGTCAAAATTCAGAGCTATGAGCAAAAATATTTTCAAAAGTGTTAAAACTCACCTTTCAGAAGCATGTTTTGATTTACAAAAGATTTCAAGTAGAAATCTTTGTAGATTTAAAACGACTTAGTTCCTGTACAACTTTGGAAGGAGTCAGTATTACAAATGCGGTCCACCTGCATCTCACTCCCCCCGGGGAGCATCAGGACCTGGCAGAGATGCTGATGCCACATCATTCCCTTTTGAGAGGAAAAACTTAGCTCTATGAGATCATCCAGTCCAATTCCTCCCAAGTGCAATTGAAAAGTTTTTCCCTGCTAGGAGGGGGCGCAGAAAGGAATGATTCTGCCGCTGTGGGAGTTCCCTGGGCCTGCCACAGCACTTGCAAAAGAAGGCCCCAGCCTCCTGGGGCCTGCCTTTACCTTCAGGCCAGAGAGAAACTTAACTTTCTACCAAAATGTCGAGGACTCTCCTTATAGAAAGTCTCATTTTAAAAACTCTCTGCTGCTTGCTTTCTGAGCTTTAATAAACCCTGGATTAGTATGTAAACCACCCAGGCACTGACTCTCCACATTTCCCAGAGAGCTGTCTGGGGCTGGTTTCTTCCTCATAAGTAACTTCCCCAAACGTTGGGAAAATTGCCCAACGCCATGAACTTACGACCACCAGCTCAACTTTCCAGAGAAGGGAGAGAAAACTCATCTCTCAAAAGCTACCATTGACCTCTCCCTTATTTTTTTTTCCCTCTCGCCTCGCTCCCCTGTCTTGCTCATGGGCAATTTGTGCCCCTTTTATTGGCTAAGAATGAAATTTGGGGTCCCGGCTACAGCCAAGAACTTAAAACGTGGATTTTCGGCCAGCTCTTAAAGTTGCTCTTTCTTCTAACTTCTGCATAATGGGACATTCCAAGATCAGGAGGAAGCCTATTTTCCAGTTATTTCCACTCAGGGTGTCACTATCTTCAATGGGTTTGTCCATATTTCTAGGAAATGCAATGTTACAGCTGTTCTAGAAAAAGGGACACACTGATGTTGTTGCCAATCTTAACACTTACTGGCTTTCACTTCGTGTGGGCTCGGGGCCACTTTCACTGTTTCCAGTTTCTTTCCAGCCTCCACTGTTCCTTCCTTCATTTCTTTTTGCTCTTCTTTCCCTTTGGGGTGAGCCTCCATGACTTACACACAAGCACGTTTGCCTCTGTCGCCCCCTTAGCAGGTGTTAGGCTGAGGTACAAACAGGTGCTAACACAGAACTTAACAGTAGCATCAAAAGACAACATCATGGAAGTGACCCCAAGACAGAACCATTCTAAGGGTGGCTGGAGGCATACAATTAAACCGGCTGTGTGAACGTAAGGTCCAGAACCCACATCCGCAAACCAGCTGATTTGCAAATGCGTCTTTCCATCCATAAGGTGACAGACCAAACCTGCCTGAAGTATAAAAAAAGACTGATTCCCTATTTTTTAAATTGTAGTAAAAGATGCATAAAATTTGACTATTTTAACCATTTTAAAGGATATAGTTCTGTGGCAGTAAGTACCTTCATGTTGTTTGGCAACCATCACCACCAGCCATCTCCAGAACTTCTCTGTCTTCCCCAAATGAAACTTTACCCTCATTAACCACTAACTCCCCATTCATCCCTCTCCCCCAGCCCCTAGCAACCACCATTCTATCTTGTCTCTATGATTTTGACTATTCTAAGTACCGCATATAAGTGGAATAAATGCAGTATTTGCCTTTTTACAACCAGCTTATTTCACTCAGCATAACGTCCTCAAGTTTCATCCATGTTGTGGCATGTGTCAGAATTTTCTTCCTAATTTTTAAGGCTGGATAATATTCCATTGAATGCATTCACCACATTTCATTGACCCATTCATTGTCGATTGGTTCTGCTATTTAAAAATAGTGAGTTTGTATTTGAACGACTGGGGAGTTGAAGAGTCAGCGGCGTTTGACCAGAAGAGCACTGAGCTGGACGTTAGGAAACCTATGTTCCAGCTCTGTAGCTGGTGACCTTGGGCCAATGGCTCCTGCCAAAGTGGACTGGAGGAGCCCCTGCATCAGAACCGGCCAGGCCACCTGGGAACGGCCACAGACTCCTTGGATTTGTCTTGAGGGTCTATATTTCTAAAAAGCTCCCCAGGTATTTTTGTATATTCAGGTTCAAGAAACACTGCCCTGGGCCTTATTCTTCCACTGGGGCTATACTAGAATTTTTAAACGGGGCTGCACTGTTGCTCAGAATGCCAGGGTTTTCTAGAGGGACCGTGGGGACTCCCAGGTGGACCGGTGCAAGGACCAGAGCAGAGGAGAAATTCAGTGGCAGGACTTGCTTTATCTCTTTCGCCTCTAGGAGTCTATAGAATTCTTAAAAGCAAATTTAAAACCAGTGGGATCGTATTAAAAACCACTTCTACTGAAATTAAATAAATTTCAAAATGACTGAATGTATTTTTGAAATTATCGTTGAGTTTTAAACATGATTGTTTTATAAACTTAATTGGTTTTGAATTCTCTTGCCTGGGATTTCATATAAGGTTGTTCTAATTTAATTTTAAGGTCTGGCCAAAGGTTTCCATAGAGCTTTGGATGTTTCTTCTGCCAAACTGCCAACAGGCCATTTCTGTAAAAGGATATTTAGTACACACATTTAGTACTACATGGGCCCTGCAGAATGCATATTTTGATCCACATGTAATAACTCCACCTAATTTCAATAATTCTCATTCTGGATTATAAAATATGTTTGCAGATCTTTGGGCAAAGCTAGTGTCTGATTCCTACTCTCATCTTGGCTCTACCTAGTCTTGTTTGATCTCAGACAAGTCTCTTAACCTCTCTGCAAGAGACTCCTTTTTTTTCCTCTGGGAACTTCCCTCCTCCCTCCTGCCTCCCCCGCAACCCCTCTCCTCATCAGTAAACTGGGTAGCAGAAACAGCCATTATGAAGAAAGGGAAGAATGAGTTATAGTATGTGAAGAAGCAGAAACAAGACCCTGGGTACCCGAGGTTTCTAAATGCTTTGCCCTTTCCAGCTCCAGTTCCGTTGCAGCAACTGACTGCATGCCCTGTGTTCCATGAGATAGTTCTACACAGTTATAACAAAATCTTTTTTTTTCTCTTTCTTAAGCTAACTTAGGATGGCTTCTGCCACTTGCAATTGCTGAATTATAACTATTATAAAATAAGAGTTCAATTCAGTTCATAGGAGTACTGTAAGAATAAACTGAGATATTTGTATGAACATGCCATAGAAGTATTCATGCTAATTTATTTATGGTATTATTATCTGAGTTCCCTCTTTCCCCCCTTGGATAAAAAAATATTGTATGTATTGGCTAGACTTAATATCCCAAAGTTACTCTTCTGTTTGGAATAGGCATTGAAGGCTGAGGGGATTTTGAAATGCAAAGAAAAGGGTGGGGATTTTGAAATGCAAATATTTTCAAGTAACAGTAACATACTTACAAAAGGAATTGAGCACTTTATGTGTTTCAGGAAAGGTACCAGAAATATTCACTCATTCCTTTCTTGCCTTCCCTGAGTCAGGAGTAGGGGCTGGGACCAACATGGTTCAGGTCCCCAGAGAGCTACGGGCAAGCCAGGGGCGGGCAGCCAGGCAGCTAGTGTGTTCCAGGTGCTAGGATGGGAAGAAGGACAGGAGAGGCCACAGAGAAAGGCATCTGATGAAACTCAGGGAGACTTCCTGAAAGAAAGGGACTTCCCAGAGGAAATTTTGCTTAAACCAGAGAATGAATAGAATGAAAAGAATGAATGGAGAGAGAGAGTATCTTTTGTAGAAGAGAAAACTGTCTGCTCAGTGCCCTAGAGGTGAAGGAGAGCGTGGCACACACCAGGTGCTGAGCATGGGGGATGCTGGTGAGGTGAGCAAGGGCAGAGCCTGCAGGGCTTGTGGGCCAATGCCAGGGAGTCTGGGCTTAACTCTGAGGCCCTGGGGCTGCTGGAGGTTTTAGGTAGGGGGTAAATCTGGTCACACTTATACTCTGGAAAGGTCCCTTTGGCCAGGGGTGGGGAATGTGCGATGGGGACAAGGTCTGGACGCAGAGGCCACTGCAGTAATCTGAGAGAGAGAGGACAGTGCCTTGAAATTTGCTTTAGGAGAGAAAGAAGGGTTTAGGGGGAGAGAAGGAATTCAGCTGACATACATAACATTCTGAATGTGATCCTCACATGCAGAGAATTTTCTCCATCTTATAGGGGAAGCTTGCCTGAGTTTACACAGCTAGTAAGTAGTAGTCAGTCCCTAGGGCTTTGGGGTATTAGAATATCATGCCATTGCCAGCTCTTAGTCTCTTACTACAAATAGGTTCCCCAATAGGACTTGGAGAGATGGGGCACAGCGTGAGTTTAATTGTGGGAGAAAAGATCGAGGCTCAAAGCATGAGTGGTCATCCAGGAGATAACACCGGGCCTTCGGGTGGTGTTGCCTCAGGGAGTCTTGGGAGAATGGGAGGTACAAGGACAGCAGGCAGGAGGGGTCTCAGGAGAGGAGCCTTCGGAACAAGGTGGGGGCACACCAAGACCAACCATCGACTATTTAACAGAATCATTTAACTGATCAGTATGCCTTGGAGGAAGACAGCCTTTGCCTGCAGTATAAGATGCTCCATTAGAGCTGGACAAGGTGTGGACAAGAAAGACTAAGCGTGAGGGGAGAAGAAGGCCTCAGGGCACGCGTCACGGCATTCAGACCCACATCCTACGTAAACTGTGTGATCTGGGGCAGCCAACACAACCTCTGGGCAGTGGACCGTGGTCACGACCTGCCTTACAACAACTGTAAAACTTCAATGAAATGAAACACATGAGAAGCGCATTATAAATGCTCTGGGAAGGTGAGCTCTCCATTGTCCGGAGTCCCAGTTATTAGCTACGCAAGCCCTTTCTGGAGACAGGTTGTTAGTCTGGTCCTCACCGTTCACCGCTGCCCAGATCTTCAACCCCACCCTCAGAGGAGTTTCTATGGAATTGGAGCTCACAGGCTGTTGGTTGGAAGAGGTGATTAGCTCTCTGTCCCAGTGCCTTGTCATCCCCCCAGGACTAGAAGACTCAGAAAGAAGCAGAACTAGTTTTCGAAACACCTGCAAGAGACAACAGATTTGACCCTAGCTGTAGGGTCAAAGAGAAAGTTCATTTCATCCATTTGGCTGCCTGGTATTACATCTTAAATTTCAAACAGCTCCTGCCTGCAACAGCTCCAAGGGGACCTAGGACCAGTGATTTTGGGTAAAAGGTAATTTAAAGGGAAAAGGCGGGGAGAGGAGGGATGTATTTAGGGTTTCCAAAAAAAAAAAAAAAAGCCAAATTGGACTTAGCAATTGAGATACACCTGCTTTTCTGGTAGCACAACTCAAGTTAGAACATTGGACAGGAAGTTTGAAAGAGCAATACAGTTTCATGCAAACTCCAGAAGGTACTTATTGTGGAAATTTATGTGCATACGAAAGTGATTCCCAGAGAGGGCCCTTTGAAAAGGTTGGCCCTTGGCCCTCCTCTCTGCTTCCTCACCTGCAAATGGGTGAAACAGCTCAGGGAAGGAAGATCAATATAGCCGTGTTTCCAATGACTCAGTGACTAACTTTTTTTACAGATCGGTGTCATTCTCTGACTTTCCCTTTTGAATTCTGTTTTCTGTTTCTGCCTCTTTAATCAGAGCCAGAAATTCAATGAACAAGGAGTTAAAAAGAGAAAGTCTTTTCAAGCCAATTTCCTTGTGCGCATGAGAGGTTTTGAGGTTAGGTCAGCACATACCTGTGCTGTTTACCTCTCTGGCCGTTGACAGGAGGGCACGTGACTGGGCCAACAGCTCTGGCTGGCCATGGCAGTGACTGCTATTATCTTGGCTTCAGAGGCTGCTCTTCAATATCTTGGCAAATAATAACAGTTTTGTTTACCAGGTATTTTTTTTTTCTGGACATTTATTATTATTATTTTGCAACACATATCAAAGAAAGTTAAAAAAAAAAAAAAAGCAGCCACGCCAGGGTATGATTGGAGGCCACTGTGCCGTAGCAAGGACTTTAGGTTTCCTGTTGACTAGCCTACATTTTTCTTTGCACCAAGACTAACCCTCCTCTCCCGCCCTTAAGAAAACTGAACAGTATGAAGAGGACGTAACATGAAATGCTTCGAAGGGAAAAGTCACGCTATGTTTTGAGGCTACAACACCTTTTGCAGGTCACTTAAAAGAAATCAAGCTGAGTCCGTTTTCAGGGGAGCTCTTAGGGCTTGGGGCAATGAGGCACGTATGGAATCAGAAGTCCCCGCCAGCCTCCCCAGTGGCGAGTGCTCCCAAACGTGGCGGGGCTGCTGCTTGCAGAGTAGACCAAGGAAACTGAATGTTCATTTACATTAGTGTCTTTCTATGGGAGAATGTTCACAAGATATAGCTAACTGAAAGACAGACAGACGGGGAGAGAGATTCTACTAAGTTAAATGCTTTTTTGTACACACAGACACATGCATACAAGGGAAATACACTAAAATATATGGGTGGTGGGACAATGGGTAATTTTTTCCTTATGCTTTTCTGAGTTTTCCAAACTTCCCACCAGAAGCAGGTACCCTACTCCTTGCAGAGTACGGTGGTTAAGCTCAGACTCTGGAGCCAGGCTCACTGGTTCAAATCCTTGCTCTACCACTTCCGGTGGTGACATTAAGCAAATTACTTATTTTTTTCTGTGCCTCATTTTCCTCATCTGTAAAATGGGGACAAAGATTATACCTATCCGTAGGGTTGTTAGGAGAATTAAAGAGTTAATATGTATAAAGCACTTAGAAAATATCTAGTGCATAGTAAGCACTGTGTAAGTGTTTGTTAAATGAAGATAATGATCATTTTAAATTTAGTCAAATTGTGGTTGATTTTCCCTGGAATGTTACCAGCCGTGTTTCTGTTACATTTATATTTTATGATGTATGTTGCTGAAGAGAGGACACATCTATCCCTACATTTATGTTTGCTGTCAACTAATATAGTTAGGGTAGACAGATGACATTTGATGGGTGGCTAAAATTCTTAAAAGTTATTTTCCAGGTTGTGACAAAGAGCAGGAATTTCCCAAGGGTATACTATG